>OX243828.1:14503569-14611918 GCA_945859605.1 Lumbricus rubellus
CCAGTTACACCTGCAGTGTGTCGTCTGCTCTGGTGTTGGGTCCTGTCAATTTAATACATACATGATTGTGTTTTCAGTTTGTGAAGCAGCTTATATACACCAGTGGGCTCAAATCGTAATTGTAAACTCGAAATTTCTAAAGCGCTACTCGAAAGCCAAGTGCTGGTGCCCCAGCTTATTCACAATGGGCTGTCGTTATATGGTTATCATTGGGAGTTGTATGCAGTTATGCACCCTCCCCCATCCTTTTTCGTTGTGGTGATATGCACCAACAATGAAAGCAATCACCAGGTGATAATTGGTTGTATTCTTCTGTGTTCCTGTTTCAGCCAAAATGGTCGTTGATTCTCCAGCTCTTCCCATGGTTGCGGTTGCATCCTACATCAACGACCTCATGTCGCAGATAGAGAGTCATTCGCAGGTCGAAATGCTGCAGCTCGGAAAGATGGAGCGAAGTCAGACAATACCAGAAAGTCTCCGTCCAAAGGAAAGCAGAAAGAGCTTGAGTTGGTTAAAAGGCGACTCGGTATAATGACAATAGAAAATGGTTCGCCTTAGGAGCAACCTGATGCGGTTTCCGTAGAAAATGAGTCGCTGCAGAAACAGGTTGATACAAATGTAGGAGAGACCGATGCGCCACAGATGCAGTTTGGCGTGGCAGATCAAGTCGCTGGTAATGTGGGTTGATGCGACGATGAAAGAAGTTGAGCCACTAAGAGAGTCCTGAAAAGGATGCGACCACAAAGCAAAACGAATGATCATTGCTGGTGCAACTTGCTGTGGAAATAGATTCCACGAAAACACAGCTCAGCATTGATCCGCAGAAGAAAATGCTGAGTGGAAAAATCTGGCTGACATAGCTGTAGAGGAAATTTCTGAGCTTAGAAACGAGGTTAGCACAACCGAGAGGGAAAAGTTCTGAATTGTTGATGGAACAGTTGAAGATGGTAACGAAAACAAACGTTGAGGTTGTAAGCTGTTTTTGCCGCATTCGCACTGTTATTAGAGTATCGGAATGATGCGGGCAAAAGAGCTGAGGTGTGCTGCGATCAAGATGACAATTCTTTCATACGCTTATAAATATGTGATCGGGTGTTTGATCAGACGTCGACTCCATAATCGTCTGCCATGATCCTGAAGTCGACTGTTCTGTTATCGTGACCCATACGGACCGTATGCTTCGGTTTGACTGCGATGGTGTGTTTGACCAGTCTTCTGCTCAGCAAGAGGTAAAAGTGTAAATTTATTTTAATTTTACTCGTGAAGTATTGAGGCTTGCTAAATAGGTATCTTAGAATTGACCCACTCAAATGTTTTGATTGGAACTTTACATGAAAAAGACAAAAAAGCATTGACTAGTAATCAGTCAACTCATCTCCCCATCTCAATACGACTCCCAAGCTTCATATCACTCGCATTGTATATTTTTTCATAGCATCATCAGTAGCAAGCTACTTTTTATTATCCTTGCCACACATACTGTCAACTGTCAGTGTAAATGCTATGAAGTTCATTCATTCTGATAATTTATATAGCGCCTCTTCAAGATATTTACTCAGAGTCGCTCTCTGCGCTAACTAGCCGAAATGATATTAAGAGTCATAACGAGCAAAAAATAACAAGAAGTTGCAAAACAAAACACAGTAACAGAAGTTGATCGTAAGTACAGTTTCAACTGTTTTTTAAAAACGTTTTAAAGAGTTTTTGCTTCTGGAATGGGTGCGGGAAGACTGTTTGAGATTCATGGGCTAGCAACCCGAAAGACCCCATCACCCGCTTTAGTTATTGTCGCAGGAACGGATTGTATCGTTGAATCACTGCACTGGGGGAAAATCCTCTGAATGCATCCAGTTCAAAGTCTTATCACTAGCCTGTAGCTCCATACAATACTCCCAGCCACTACTTTTGAGACCTTAAGCAACCAGTTGGGCAACAAGATCTTAGCATATGATCGCTCATTTGTTTGTTTTTTTGGTCTCAGGTGTTTGACGATGTGAAGACCTGGATAACTTCCTGTATGGACAGATTCAACGTTTACATACATATTCGCATACGGACTGATTGGATCCGGAAAGACCATGATATAGGTAAGTGACTGGGATATCTGACTACTGAGCAGTAGGACAAGATGAGCGCCTTGCATGGCTGCCGACAATTAACTCTTGTTTGACGCCTTGTTATCATGCGTTCATTCTATGAATTGTAAGAAAATTGTGTTGTGTCGGTTTGGAAAATAAACGAAGCTGATAATACTCGTCAATGCCATAAAATTTGCTGCTTCTGTGTGGTTGTATATCAGTTCACCGACTTGCTGTTTTTTCAATTATGTGCTGTGCAGTAAAATACATTTCTTCTTATTATTATAACTTTGATCCTGGGTTCATATGACCCATATTAATTTAATTAATAAATTTTTTGTTTGACTTCACTTTGTGAAATTAATCAGACTTATGAATTCTAGGTTCTAACAGTACTATGCTGTACATGATTTTGTGTTTTTGTCAACTTTGTACTGTTGTCAACAGCCTGTCATATCATAAACGTTTGAATAAATAAATATCTTCAGATACTTGTGCTATCACTATGTATGTATTGAGATCCGCCATCTTCAATTCACTGGTGCTGAGCAAAATATGCACAAGCAAAGGACTGGCTCAATTTTCCTACTTTCTAATCGTCTCACTGTTTTGCCTGGCAAATGCTCTAACCAAGAGACCACTGTGTCACACAGTACAGACTTAGTACTCTGGCAGTTTCAGTCATAAGTCTGGAGAAAGGTGAAGGGGTGATGCTGATTATCTCTGTAATGAAGTAAACAGCAACTTACCATCTGCTACATTAAATTTCTGCTGTCAGACATACTCTGCTTTACCGTGCTGTTATCTGTTGTCATCAGGGCGAACCCGAAAATCGCGGCTTAAACCAGAGGACGCTGCTGGAGATGTTTATTGGAATTGAAAGCAGGCAACCGGATTGGACGTTCAGTGTCTTCGTCTCTGTTCTCAAAATCAACCAAGATACGGTATTCTACTGATCAGTCTCAACTGAAGTAATCTTAATTTTGTTGTACTGTTATTGTCGTGAATGTTTTGATTTGAAAAATTGTACATGCGTGACGTTGAAGTGTTTTAAACAGGGTTCCCACTTTCTGAATACCTGAAAAGTCAGGGAATGTTGAGAAATTTAAGAAGTGTCTGGAAAATAGAGATGGTCAGGGAGTGTCATTGTATTTGGGGGGGGGGGGAGCTCTGTTTTTTCTTCTATTTTTGCTGAATTCGTAAAGGGAAGTGCTGACATATTCCAGCTGATCAACAATCTTAACCGAAGATATTAGAAATAGTTTTATTGTTTAACCTTGCATTGATAGTTGTTTCTGGAATTGTTTTGGAAAGTCGGGGGATTTTAAAACAAATGAGTGAGAACCCTGTTTTAGCATGCCATCAATCTAGGTTGGTGAGTTGCTGGTCTGTTGATCAACAGATCATCATGCTAACTAACCACTCGACTGATGGCAGAGTAGAATTTTTTTACAGATTTCAGCTCCACCTGTGCCCATCAGAGCGAACTCGGCTCTATCTAGTCCATTAATCTTACACCATTGGTGGGCAGATCTGATGGGGAGGGAAAGATTGGCCTTCTGCCCTTATATGCCGAGGCTATGAAAATGAGGTGGAAGATTGTTGTTTTCAACACATTTGATTCGCTACTTGTATGCCTTCCCCATCCGAGTCCTCATGAAACCTTGCAATGTTTCACAACTACCAGCTGATAGTTTCTGTCACTTTCCAATATCAGCTGTATTCTTTTCTTCATTGAAGTAGTTTTGCTATCTGGCTGGTTATTGAAATGTCCTTCATTGGCTTTCATCTTATCATTGCTGCTGAAGCCTGTATCTGTTTAAAAGTTAATTGGAGTCAGTGTTAACCCAAGTACAATCTTTGAACAGATGAAATTTGTCTCCTGGCATCTCATTGAAGATGTGGTACTTTCCTTAGCATACAGGCCATTCTGTACAAATACTTGTGGTATATGTGGTGGACTTTCTGAAACATTCAACGGCTGCTCTGTAGATGGACCGTAGCAAAACGATTTCGTCTTCGCTACTCCAGGTTGCTCGAGAACAACTAGTGATTGGATTTGAAAGTGTCAGAGTTTGATAACCATTTGTACGCACAAGAAGCAACGAATACAATTCCTCTTGCAATAAATATTTTTCTGATCATGTGCCACCCTTTTTAAGTACCGTAGTAGTATCAGGACCCGATCATGTGATGTCATTTCCTGATTTTTCTTCATCGTTTCTGCTTCTTCCTGCATAAAATGTTCGATACAATGCTGGCAACCAAACATCCAACACTGCCAGCAGTGATAGTGACACTTTTTCTTTGCTGTGTATGTGGTCTCCTTTTTGAAGATTTCAGCTATTTTCTATAGTGCTGTGTTGTGCTTTTCATCATCAGGAGTTTTTGTTCGAAAACTGGGACTCAAAATGTCCACTTGTGCTGTGGGCAAAACGGCTGCCATCAGCTTCATGCAATTGAAATTTATAACCTCTTGATGTGTTATATGAACCATTCTCAGATATGTCATTAGCTATAACCAACTGCACAAATAATTATAGGCAAAACGCCCTGTAATGCTCAACACTGAACTATGCTAGGCAGTGCCTCACTAGAGTTTAGCAAATGTTTTAAAACATGCCTGTCGCGGCCGACTCTAGCCTTGTGCTCAAAATCGCGCCGCGAGGTTCAAATTTACGAATAGAAGAGGTTTTGTTGGTTTTATTAACTATTAATATACGACATTTAGTATCAATATCTGATGACACGGGCAATCAGTTCAATAGAATCCTGTCCTTTGGCCGCTCTCTCTCTTAGTCAATTTATGATCGTTCATTCAATCTTCGATGATGTTAGGTGTCTGTCATCATACCGAGAGCACCCCGACTGTAGGTGGCGCTGCGATTAAATACCCCAGCGTGGTGGGGTAGCGCCAGCCATCACGATTCGTTATGGGGTACAGTAAAGGCTGACTGCCCCCTTTGAAGCCGATCGGGCGGACTGCTGGGTCCGTTGCGGTCGACTTTGATTGTTGGCCAAATGTTTCCCCTTCCCTGATTGTAGACCCCGTCGAATCCGCTGGGTACCCCTATCTTCGGGGTCGTCAGTGTTCTCGCCCCAGGTGTCGTACTTTGAAGTCGTCAAAGTAGTTTGGTTGATACACCGAGGACGACCAGAAGTTGCGGCTGGTCCTTATGAAGGCGACCGCGACAATGCCCTGCAATGCTTGTTTGCAAGCATTAATTTTAAGAAATATGTGAGGAATTTAGCTTTGCTAATAATTATACATGAAAAATTATGCAGAATTTACCAACCCAGAGCAAATCATTTGTGAGGAAAATTAGATATCGTTCAGTCAAAAGCCAATGTCTGTCTGTCGTGACTCGGTGTTAAAGAGCACTTTTGAATCCCTGCGGTTTATCGGGTCAAAATATTACACAGAAATATGTGATATCCTCCTTTCGTGGTGTTCTACTGGATGGATCTTCTTTGTTTTGTATAAGATCCCTTCTGTTTCGTCTAAGGACCGGACCCTTCTGTGTTGATGATTTATGAATGAAGGGGCAGAGTGTACTCGACTCACTTCACCACCTGTCCAGGTTCCATTATGTTGAACATGAACAGCGTCTCCTTCCTTCAAGGTTGGAAGCGGCCTGGATGTTTTGTCTTAGTATATTTTCTGTTTTTTCTGTCTAGATTGTTAGCTTGTTGTCAGGAGTATGTGTATAGAAACCATGAAGGGGATGTCAAGCGAAAAGTTTAGAGTATATTTACAATATTTACAAGTCAATTGGAACGGTACTCACTGTGCAGTTAACAAAAAGCAAAACGAAAAGCGCACTTATTCTAATGTCGAATACAAATGTCATCCACAATTGGGAGACTGAAAATCTTGACCACCATGGGTCAGTGCATAGATCACAACGCCACACAAGGGCACGCAACACAACTAAGCTTAACTAAGACCGGTCCTTTGGCTACGGAAACACTTCTATTTATACTATTCTCCTAACCTTCACTCTAAATCAGGGTGCATCTATCTGACAGTGCAGGTGTGAACGAGTGAAAGACGGAATGGAAGGACCACTCCAACAAGATACAAAATCTTTTGTGGCATTCATGACTTTTTGCTGTGGATTTTGGTTGAGCGTTGGGAATTTGTTCTTAAGGATCGGCTCATCAGCAACTGGGTAGGACAAACGTCTAGACCTGTTAGAGGAGCACTACGGTCCTGTAGCAGTGCAATGTGAGGATCTGTGTTGCTGTCGCATGCTTTGCGTAGCGGCTGTTTAACTGTCTGAATCGTGCATTCTGCTTGGCCGTTTGATTTATTGTATCTTGGGCTGGAGATTGTAATTTTGAGACCCAAATCGTTTGAAAAAATTGAAGCTGTCTACTGGAGAGTGACATGTTATCTGCCTGCAACGGTCCCTTTCTCTTCATCTGGATGTGACCGCTCGTCACAGTCGGCTTCAACTTGAACGACAGCTGTTACTTGCCGTTTCCAACATCCAATTACACTGTCCGACGTGTCCGTTTATAGTTCCAATTTATTGTCTCTTTCCCATTTCAGTTGCATTCTTTTCTTCATTCAAGTGCTTT
Source organism: Lumbricus rubellus (assembly GCA_945859605.1). Classification (NCBI taxonomy): domain Eukaryota; kingdom Metazoa; phylum Annelida; class Clitellata; order Crassiclitellata; family Lumbricidae; genus Lumbricus; species Lumbricus rubellus. Next base: position 14,510,232 of record OX243828.1, read on the forward strand.
TGCTATCTGGCTGGTTATTGAAATGTCCTTAAGAAGATTCCTATGATTATAACCTCTCAGACGAAGCACCTGGAAGATGGTGTTGCATGCAGCATCATAGTCTGATTTGAAAGAGTATATTCGTTTAAATATGATCATTTGTGATTTTAAAACTCCCATAAAATTGTGTCTGGGGTGGAAAGAGGACCTGTATTTTTAAAGAATACTTTGGTTTGTAATGTTGTTAACAGTTTGCTTAAAAGTAGTTATATCTGAACTAAAAAATCAATTTGAAAAGAGCTATACAATGAAAGGGAAGATGGGAAGGATAAAACCTGATTAGAACAACTACGCTCCAACACCTCCAAGGCGTTGTCCGTCTATCATTCTGTTTAAGCTCCCACACCAACTGAATCCATTTTACTTTGCAAGGCTGGTTAAATCAGATCATTAATATTTAATGAATGCACAGACATGGCTGTCCCTATGACTGACTGCTAAAGTTAAGCCACCTCAACCTCAGCCAATCACAACGAAACCTACAAATTACCTCGTGAACTCAATGGAAAGTCATTTAAGGAAGGTAGAATGCAAACCAGCATGGCTTAATACATGCACAGTGCAGCATTCCCACCAGAATGTTCCGAGTAGAAATCCAATACAAGACCAAAATCTTATTTGTTTCAGAAATGTTCATGATAAAATGCTCTGGCTCATATTCAAAGCAGGATGGAAAACTTCCATACCTATCTGTTTCTGTAAAGTGATAATTTGCAAACTAAAAGAGACACACTTTCTACGTACACCTACTGAAGGACCAGTAATCTAAGCACTCCTATGAAATATGAACGAATTAATATCCTCATATGAAGGGACATTTTCAAATTCTGGTTATTAAACAGAGGTTTTAGTCCTAGATTTTGACAACTGAAAAATCTACAGCAACTCTCCAAGTACTTACCATAATATAATAACAAAATTGTCATAAATTGAACACTTGAGAGTAACTACATTTTTATAGAGAAATTTATTCACTGAAGACCGTAGTGGTAGAATAGATTATTCAATAACAACATGTTCTCGATGGGTCTTCTACCCAACTGAAAACCAAATACTATCCAACCATATTTTGCAAAGCAACCAAGTTTTAGAACCATCCATAAATAAGAGAGCATGTTGAGCTGAAGAAAATCAAATAACAACGGAGCAACTCACCTGTTCTTCCTGCGTTGCATTTCTTTTAAGCCGTGACACTTGATCTTTAAGTTCGCTCACTTCCTTTTCTAGTTTCTTTATTATTTCATCTTTCTTGATCAGAAGTGACCTTGACTGAGTGGCAGCATCAGTCCTCTGACCTTCTATCACTGTCTGAGGAATTGGAAGAAAAGCAAAGATGTGTTGGTAACAGCTCGCAATAAACAGGCAATTAAAATGACTACAGAATACTGAAAGATTAACATTCTCAAGAACAAACAAAATTTGCAATCCAGAATTTTTAGAATTATACAAAAAACTTGACAAAAACAAAAGTTTCTTCTTCTTTGATCAACGTAAACAAATCAGATTGTTGTTAACAGATCAACAAAACCAATTCAGTTTAGCTACAAATCAACAAAACTAAATCAGACTGTTAAAGATCAACTAAACCAATTCAGTTTGATAACAGATGAGCAAAACTAATTCAGACTGCATATTTTGTGTTCCTTAACAAAAACCTACTCGGAAAAAAATAGACAACACAAAATAGACAAAACGAAATAGACAACACAAAATACACAAAATAGACAACACAAAATAGACAACAAAAAATAGACAACACAAAATAGACAACACAAAATAGACAACAAGCAACCATCACGGATTCACATGAATTTACATTCTTTTACAGTTGTTTTAACACTTCACGTCCAGTGTCAGTGCACTGTAATTTGGGGAAGCAGAGGTAAAAAATTGTGTCTATGGCTACCATCCAAAATACTCAATGCCTGTTGCGAAGATTACTTGGCCAAATTTCAAGGCTGCTATCAATATGAATAAACGACGTTAGGCTGGTTGAAAGTAAAAACGACAAAGAAATACCCTCAAATTACTACATAACAGTTCGGTCTATTCAGAGTCCGCGTCAAAGTACTAACAACATAGCAACTCACCTGTGAGTGAACATTCTTCTCAATTTTAAGAATGTGTTTGCGAGATTCCTCAAGTTCTCTCCTCAGGTGATCGATGTCTTCAATTTTCTCTTTGAGCATCGTCTGTGACAGACTGACATCATCGTGCAACAAGTTCATCTCCGTCTGCGGAATGAAGAAGTGGAAAACAGAATTGCTTTGTTAAGAAATCAACAAATGAATGAAAGAAACTGAGACAGTTAACAACCCACGTTAGCAAAAGTTATAATAATAAAAAGTCTGGTCACCTTGTCGCTGTAATTTTAATTTTAATTGCAATCTGACAACTTATTCTTCTTTCTATGACAAGACAAACAATGTGACCTCAGGAGGGAATAAGAAACAGAGGGAGGGAGTGACAGACAGACATACTGAGACAGACAGACAGAAGGATGAATTGGCCAATGGCTATCACATACATACCGCATGTTGACTGTTGAGTCTCGTATGAAAAGGCTCTAAGTCGATACACGATTGCATAGGATCCAAAACTACAAACATCAGCGGTTCTAACACAGATGAAACATTTTCTGAACCACCTTTGAACTCACCTTAATATTTACACAAACAAATGCAAAACTTAACAACACAAACCTTCATTATCTCCTTCTCACGCAACATATCGTCCTTCTCTGTCTCCAGCTTTCTCTTTTCTGTTTGCGAGATCTTTAGCTGAGCCTGTGAAAGAGCCAGTTTAGTGTGCAGCTCCATCAGCTGCTCACGAAACTGATCGGATAGATGAGCAACCTGGAAAAACATCCACCACCAACATATAAACCCAACTGAACGTTGGCCAATGCAGGTGTCAACTATTTAACTTAATAGTGAAATAATTTTCTACAGATGACTTAATTTCAGGAAACCATATACCAGACAATGCTATCATCAGAATTAGCATAACAACGAGGCACAAGTGTCCGGTGTATCTGTTGCTTTTCAACTCTGAACAGCCCTCGCACTAAAAAAACCTTTTTTTTTACCTCTTACCTCTATTTCCTTGCGTGAGCTGGCTTTCTTCTCTTCCTCCAGCTTCTGCCGCAGAGCGACAACCTCACTTGTGGCCTGCTCACGCTAATTTACGCATCACCCATAGATTTATTTTTTCCTACTCCAAATTCCAGTCCTGCCTCCTTAAGAATTCCAACTCTAACGCCGCTGATCCTCTGCCTTCCACGCACACACCCACACACTCTCTTTTGTCCTCCAGGAAACCCATCTCATCAATATTCAATGAGGTCATTTAACAGGCTGCCATTCCACAGTTACGTCTAATGCTAGATCTGTTTTTTGAACCAGCTTTTTTACTTGCCGATGGACCTGAATTCTGGAATTTCTCCAGTATCTCTTTGCTCTGCTCAATTTGTGTCTCTGTATCTGTTTGTTCTGCTCAATATCTCTCTCCTTGTATCTCCTTGTTCTGTTCAATAATCAATATCTCTCTCCTTGTATCTTCTTGTTGTGCTCAAAATTTTTCTCAGTATATGTCCATTCTGCTCAATATCTCTCATTTCATTTTGCCACAAATTTCTTACAGGTACTACTATAGATCTTCCTCTTGTTTTCCTGGGTTGCAACTCTACAGCTAACTGCGTGGCACCAGCTTACAAACGCTGCGTCATATCAGAAGGGTTGTGAAGTACAGAAGCAAGATATCTCAAGTTCAGATACAGCTGCAGACCTGTGATCAGTTCATCAACAGCCCATCATCAGACTGACCATGCACTGACCATGCATTGACCAGACGGACTCCGTGGTGGCCATTAAAAACACGGCACAGCTGGACAGAGAAACATCTGTTCAACACAAAACCAACCCATGCAAAACTAAGTCATTAAATTGCGTGAAGCAACTAGTAGAGAGAGACGTCCTCCCTTCCCCTCCCTTCCCTCTCTTCGATGGACCCTGGTAGGGAGTGGAGGGTTGGATGGGTGGGTGCCATCATCGGACACATACCCGGGGTCGTCGTGTTCACGACAAAATAATCAATACGGCTGAAACGGGACAACGACAACGTGTTGAACAACAATTGCAACAACAAGCAATTGTGTCTTTCTTTGTAGTTTTATGAGGATTGGACAGCTGCAAAGAATGCCTTTATACAATGTGTAGGGACCTTGAAATTGATGGCATTGGATGAGGCGCTGAATAAATATGCAATATTAAATACCAATAAACCATAGCAATATTAACTAATAGTAATAATAATAATAATTATTATCATCAGAGTTGCTTTCTATGCCCAATGAACTTCATACATGGAACAAAATATGGCAATAATAGAAATTGAAATAATAATAATAAAATAAACAATAATAATGATAATAATATTTAGCAGCAGCAGTAGCAGCAGTAATAGTAGTGGTAGTAATAATTAAAATAATTAAAACATAACAATAAAATATTAATACTACCAATACACAATAACACTGAAAATATTAATTAATAAAAATCATTATTTATTATTAAAATAATATTTTAAAAATAATAAAATACAATAATAATGACAAGACCAGGTTCTAATAGTATATGCCCTGATGATATTCCAGAAATTTTGTGTTTAATGAGCTGTAAATTGCCACTATGGTACCAACATCAGTCAATAACAGAGAATAATGCTAGAACTGCATATTTAAACACAATTCGAAAGCAATCCATTGAGGGACATTATGCTTTTTCATTTGGCTCTAACAGTGCTCAGTCTTCAACGTTTTCCTCCATATCGGGCTCGGGTAAGGAGTTTCTAACTGTGTTGCTATGACATAACGAAGTGTAGAATGCATGGTAATCTTGCAGAATTGCTCTTTTTTTGCACAGAGACTGCAGATCCCAATACTTGTCTTCGGATATTGCGGGTGGTTTAGAAAATAATTGAGCCGTCGCGGTAGGCATGGTGGTTGGTCGACGTCTTTTAGCAGCACTAGCTACACTAACATTCATGAAGATAGGATTTTCAATGTATTTGTATTTTGTAGTAGATGGTGAAGGGTGTGGATTTCAGATACATTAGATGTTTAATTTTTAACCAATGAACTGTTTCGCCCTCAGTATTCTTTGTTCGATTTCGTATAACATGCTTTGACATAGATTTGTAGTTGAGAATATCACCCGTTGACAATGTCTGAACGCTGTATGGATTTGAACGTCTGGCCATAGCAACCATTTGGTAGTAATCCGAGGGTGCGTAGATGTTTCTGTTTTTGACGGCCGACTCAATAGTTGAATGCACTGAGTCACACTCCATCTGACTCTGTCCCGATTCCATAAAAATATGATCCATGCACTCGAGATGAATATTATTGGCAACAGTTTGCAAACACACAGCAGCAAACTGTTGGTTTCTGTTCTGGCCCCCACATGTATCTGAAAACATAACTAGATGTGTTAATTACTGATTGCGGCAGAGATGCAGAAAACGTCTGAATACAGATTGCAATTTCTTAGCTACTTCGGCCTGCAATAGCTTTGTGCCACATGTAACATGTAATAGACTTGTTGCCTAAGTTGAATACTGTCAAATTGTATGTCGCTAGCTTCCTTTTATAGTACAGTGACGACACATTCAGTTGCGGGCTTTGCAGAACTTGCTGCAGATCAAATGTGATCGCCACAACAGTTTTATCCGATTTTGCTAGGTCTTTGTCACGTTGTTTTTGCTGCAGCACGGCTTCCTTTCGCTTATGATGTTCATCATAATCAAACTTCAGCTCACCTTTTTCTTAACTGCTGGAGTTGTACATCCAGTGGTGACCTTGTCCGTGCATCTGGTGGTGACCTTGTTCGTGTGTCAGGTCGTGACCTTGTCTGTCCTTTTGTGGCCACTAAACAACAGAACAAATAACCTGAAGGTTGAAAATGACATTATCACTTGCACAGCTATCAACTATGCTGTGTAAGTTTATGTTTGACTTATCAAACAATAGAAAATAGCCATGTATGCAATTCTAATGCAACAGATCTTCATGGAAAAAGGAAACCAACGATGTGAAAAAGTAATTAGCTGTTTAAAAATAAAAGCATCATTTGGCCCTGATGCTAGACAAAACAAGCTTCAAGCAGTCCTTAGTTGATGGAGCAATAGAAGAAGTCCCTTAAGCCAGCCATGGGTACGAAATGTTTGTAACATTATTTACTCAACCGACTACGCAGAGTGGGCAGTTATGTCCCTCTCTATCTCACATATTGTCACCAACAGGTACATTCACAGTACTCAAGACACCCAAGAATGCTAGCAGTACAGGTTGAGTAGAAACCTTGAAACCAAGTTATGTCTTGGCAGGGATTTGAACCCTGACCCAGGGCCGGCGCCAGAGTATTTAGCACCCTAGACGAACCTGTCACACTGCACCCCCCCCCCCCACGGCAACTAAGATTGAATTAATATTAACTTTCACAAGGGAATGCTATGGTGCCTTTTGTTTTAATTCATATTTGCATTCAATAGAAAGAAGAATAGTCTGAATAGAATAGAACATGTGTAATCTATATAATGGTATATTCGTTTATACAGGTAATGTAATTTCAAAACTTCATTTTTCGCGCTTTTGCTTTAGCAAATGTAGAAACGAGTTCCCTCAGTTCAATGTCTTTGGCAATGTCATGTTCAATTGACAGAGTAGCTAGTCCAACAAGTCTTTCTTGTAGCATGGACGTTCGCAAATATGTTTTTATCAGTTTGAGCTTAGAGAAGCTTCGCTCACCACTAGCCACAGAAACTGGAAGTGTCAAGAGAATTCGCAGAGCTATAACAGTGTTGGGACACTATCTGTTAGATTATTTTTCAATATAAAGTTTAGTACATCATGTGGGGATGTACACCTTGCAACTCGTCTTGAAATGGCTTTCAGTTCACTGCTTAGATCAACTGCATCAATATCTTTGGAGTCTCCATGTTGCAAAGCTTTTTCAAGATTCAAGCAATGTTCCATGTAAATTCCTGACTAGTTTTATTCTGCAAACTGTGAACATCATAGAGGAAACCAAACACAGAACTAATTTTTTGCCACAGAGTGAATCTTTCTTCAACCGATTGTATTGCCATGTCAAGAACAGCGAAGTAAAAGTTTACTTTGAATTTGTCTTTTGGATCCCGAATAGGTTCGTCGTCATCTCCTTCGTATGCAAATTGTTTCTTTCTTCTGATACGGGTTGGTTCGGGTTCGAAAAGTGCTGGTATCTCTAAATTGACTGCAATTTCAGCTGCATCTACCAATGTTTTCTTAAACTCCATGTCATTTCTGCGGTTTACGAGAAACTTCTTTGTTTCATCCAGATGATTCATGGCACCACATATATCTAATTCTTTTGCCTGAAGTTGTTTACTAGTCATGTTGATCTCAAACAAAGCGTAATACCACACAACCAGAGAAACGACAAACTTAAACTAGAAATGGCTTTTGCAATAACCCGTGCATCTGTCCGTGATGTATTACCAGATGCTCCTGTTAAATTTGTGTCATCCGGAATCTCTGCCAGAGCATTGTAGATATCACCAAGCTGATAACGAAGAGGTTTCAAAGCATCAGTTCGACTTTCCCATCTTGTTTCACTAAGTGGTTTAACAGGGAGATTAGAAACATGTCGATTTAAAACTTCCCAACGACGAGTTGATGCAGAAAGGAATACATAAACACGTTGCACTAAATCAAAGAAAGCTGTTGCTTCTAAGCAGCATTTTGCCGCATCATTAACAGCCAGTCGACGATAATCGATTTAAAAATATTTAATTTATTTTCAATATTTATATTTTCACCGTTTACACGCCAGATTTTGATTTCGAAATGATGTCACCGGATGTGACGTTATTTCCTATAACGTAAGTAAGTAAACTAGTGATCAAATTTATACTATGCAATTCGTTTCATCTAACGGGAAAAAATAAACTGTAACATATTGCAATAAAACTTTAAATGTTAATATAAATTAACTATAAATTAAAAACTAAAAATTCCATGTTAGTGCCGCCCCAGAAATTTGCCGCCCTAGGCGGCCGCCTAGTTCGCCTAGTGGTTAAACCGGGCCTGATCTCAGTCTAAAGGTTCTTTAACCAGTACCAGGCTTTTTTCCTGTACTCACTAGGAAATCACAATCTGCAATACATAGCAGGATCTTGATAGGTGCACTTTTATCACAATATTTATCTATAACAACCTGTTAGATGTTGACCTCATCACAGCTAGGTTTTCATGCTCTAACAAATAACATCGTCAAGATAGAATCTTATTAAACAATTAATAATAGCACTCAAAAACAAAATACAATATCTAAGTCCAAAACAGAACTACTGGAAAAAGGATAAAACACAATTCATTCAACTTATTAGATTGAGATACTGTTGGAAATGAGGTTGCTTCGGTGTGCGTCACGTGGACACTGGACAGGTACAGAGAGGCACCGAGACAGAGCAGTTAGACTTGGTTTAGTACAGACGTGGTCTTCAAATACATCATCCAAGTCCGGTCTGAAACCATAATAAGCGTTTATTTGCTTAGACAACACACATGCTCGCCATCATTTTATATCAGTCAGCAGTCAAGTTCAGTCGGTCTTCGATAGCTGCTGATAAATATGAGTATAGTCAAGCATACACACATATACCCACATAAGTATGTAATCAATGCAGGGTCTGAAAACGACGTAAAATCAACTGTGATTTAAATGACCATCCTTCTAAAGAAGTTCAGAGGTTCACACACTGCCATACAACAGAACTTTGATGCACTAAGCAACTGCACATGAAGAATTTGCTCAAGGTCCCAACACAGAAAGACTGCCGAAGTGGAGACCAGACTCATAAACAAAATACAATTTCTAAGTCCAAAACAGAACTACTGGAAAAAGGATAAAACACAATTCATTCAACTTATTAGATTGAGATACTGTTGGAGATGAGGTTGCTTCGGTGTGCCTCACGTGGACAGGTACAGAGAGGCACCGAGACAGAGCAGTTAGAGTTGGTATAGTGCAGACGTGGTCTTCAAATACATCATCCAAGTCCGGTCTGAAACCATAATAGCATTTATTTGCTTAAACAACACACATGCTCGCCATCATTTTATATCTGTCATAGTAGATATAATATCTGAAGTCATAGCATCCAAATTATAATATATCATAAGAAGATATAGTTCTGTGGTTCGTATCGATCTTCTTGACAAGGAAGCGTGTTCGAAAATATTCAATTAGTCGTCCTTGCATGTATCGCACATGAATGATTTCGCTGCATGATTTCTGCAAACGAACTGCTGACACTTACTGCATCTATAATTCACTTTAGTGTCTTTCACTCTGGGACACACTTGACACCTTCCTCTCTTCTTGCTGGCGTCTGGTGCGGGTCTCTCAGCCTCAGGAATTCCCAGCGCAAGAAAGCAACGCTTCATAGACGCCTGTTCATAGATCCAAGGATCCGCTCGCCTGGTTAGTATCCATGGCCAATACATCGCAGTACCTGCCTCTAGAAGGAATAGTCTCTTTCTTGATCCGTGCTTACGGCCCGTGGCATAAGCCATCCAATCGGGATGATATTGGAACCAGATGACGGCGGAGTTATGCATGATGATGTCCACGATAGAGAAGAAAAGCGACAACGGCCACCGTCGTGTTCCGCGTTTACAAGAATATTGACGGCACATCATGATGTCCAGTGTGTCAACACTACCTTTGGTACTGTTATAGAATGTTATGATCTCTGGTTTGTTGTCCTTTGTTTCATCGATAGCATCATCGTGATGCATTGAAGAGAGAAGAACTACACATCGATTTGCTTTAGGAACGTATGATGTCAATGTCAGATCATGGGTAAACATGAACATTGATGAATGTACATCTCGTCCAGTCGCCAACAGTTCAACTGGGAGACAAACTTTGTTTTTACGCATGGTACCGACAACAGTCAGATTCGGAAGTAGATGTTCTGCAAGTTCCCACGTCTGTAAAGAAATTATCCATTGTGATATTTCTGCCGGTGTTGTATATGTAGGCTGCAAGATCTTTCACAACCCGAGCACCTTGGCCCTTTTTTGGTACTTCAGAGGGTTAAAGTATATGAATATCAGTCATGTGTAAACAATGCACAATCAACAAATAAATGTCTAGAGGTATTGAGAATGTCTGAGCTAACGTGAACCTTTTCGTTTTACTTAGATATTAAAACCTATGATATCCTCACATGATGACTCTTTAATTCAAGATGGATCTCACCACTGCAAAGGCTTTTTCGATCATGTTGTCCGTTGTGACTTGTAGCTTCTGTAGTTGACTCTTCTTTCGATGGCCATGTCCTACGTTTCTCTTCATCTGGATGTAACCACCTGCCACAGTCGACTTCAACTTGAACGACAACTGTTATTTGCCGTTCCCAACGTCCAATTACACTGTCCGTTTATAGTTCTAAGTTACTGTCTCTAAGTTGCTACAACTTAAGATCGACGAGTTGCGATATTTCAGAGGTTTTTTAAAATTCTCGTTTTGGCTAAACTCCGACACCGTCTCTTGTTAGATTCAATGCTAACTCTTACTGTTTCGTACTACAACTTTGCTTGACAAAATATTTGACGATTTGTGTCCCGCCATATGAAAAGGTACCATAAGTCGGGTTTGGAGTTATTATGCCTTCACAAACCAGCTAAGTGAGCTGAACATTTTGCTGAAAACCAGATAAAAATTGGATGATAAATGACCGACTTATAAGATAAAACATGGCTTAACACGAGAACTGGACATTTTCGGGAAATTGGTTTTTAAAACACGACACATTTTGTCTAGACAATTCGCACAGAAATCCTTAACTGTTATTCAATGGGCACAATTTATGAGTACCTCGTAATGGTGGCAATCAAATATAACTCAGGTTCAGCCAATATAGCTGGTCTATGTGTCACAATTGAACCCATATCCATAAGACTGATTTTCATAAAATCTGTGTACTGCCAACCTTTGCGATACAAAAGTGTTTGCAAGTCAAAATGTCAAATTCGGTTTAAACAACAGTCCTTTGATGAGTTCAGTTCAGTTTTCATTACCATACTCACTAAAGCAATCATAATTATTATACACACCATGCATTAATAGCTCCAGCAAAAAGTTATTTTTGTCCACACTCTGCTTTGCGTTTTGTACACAGAGGTTTGCCTGACCTAAAGGAATCTCTATGTCCCTGAACACCACAGTAACCACAGGTTGGAGCAGCACGCTTCCTATGAGGCATGGATAGCCCCATGGTGGTTGGAATTTGTTCAGTACCGGATGTTGCAGCTACAGAACGAGTAAGCAGACGAAAGCCTGCAACTTGCTTGGCTTTCCTACTGCTGACTTCTTTAACAGGCACAACAGTTGGCTGCACAGTTTTCTGCACCGCTGAAGTTTCTGGCATATCTTCCACTGCATCAGCTGGCTTTGGGCACAGTCTGTCCTGCATGTCATTTGATACATACTTTCGTATTTTTGCATAGAGGTACTCCTTCCTGGCATGGGACAAACCGGCTGGGATGAGAATCTCTGGCATTTCAGAAGACATCGATTCGTTGTCCCAATCTACCGTAGTTTCTGCAACTGCGGACTGAGCATATGTCTTAACAGAGCATACATTCGGCTTCACTCTGTCAAATGAAAAATGATGATTCTGTTTAATGCCAGTCATTTTACCCAGTGAAGCAAACTTTGATTGCCAGTCATAGCATAGTATACGCACTTCACCCTGTTCCGTGCCAACTGGTTCAGCAATCAACAGCTTTGAACCGCTCATCAGACTACACACTTCATCCACTGAGTTAACTTCTGCGTGTCTATAAAGACGCTTAAATATGCCAAACCCGTAGTCTGGACCGAACTTAGTGTGTCCGGTTATCATGAACGCCAGTTCAATTCTTGAACTGAGCCCTGTAACAACCCTCCACATCAGGTACTGAAGGACTGTATTATTCTTGTTCTGCCCTACACAGTTGTCTGCGTTGAACACCATCTGAGTAACACCGGCAGCATACTTCGACAGAAAGTGGTGCAGCAAACTTATGATGAGGTTTGAGCCTTTGCTTACTAAGACAGCTTCCGGAATAATGTAAATCACCATACGGCTCATAGGTTCACACATAATTCCGAAAAGAGTCAACTTGTATGGTACAAGGAAGTAGATTGGCCCTACCTGCTGGCTAGAGTTTGGTATGAAGACCTGTTGTGCAAAGTCGAAGCTGAAGTGTTGCACTACAGCAGAATCTGAGACCTGGCCGAATTGCAATTCTGGTGGAAGTGCAATGTTTGCATTCGAAATGCAATCTTTGTAATACTGACGCTGTTCGGACACGACTTCAAGATGCTTCAGTGATTGACTTAATAGATCTTTGCGAACATCTTCGTCCAGTGAACGCAGCTTCTGCAGACTTACAGTTTGCTGTTTGCAGGTAGAGCACAGATCAGTCCGGGGTTTTTGAATACAAATCCCTGGTAGAAACATCCTCCAAGTGTCAGTGAAAGCAGCAAATGACATGGATCTATTGTCACCACATGCCTGAACGTACAGAGTATGAACTTTGCTCTTGGTTGTCCCACATGGTAGTAGTAAAAGATCTGGGTTTTTGGTTCCAGCTGTTCGTCCTGGAAGAACGAGAGCATTGTTCATCGCATAGTTCTCAATAAACTTCACTACGTCACAATGCATCTCAAACGGGAGTGCTTTTGACAACGACGTCTTCATCACGTTACCGTGAGCTCTTGGTTCTAGGCCGTACTGTTCAAACTGCAGCTTCAAATTCCTTGTTACACGACGACTTATGTCGTGCAAGAAGTGGAATGAATCAATACAGACAGGCATGCCGTGGAAGGTGTGCATCAGCCTGGTCCGACTTCGTTCTGTAGGCTTTTTCTTGCTGCTCGATGTCTTCTTATTGTCCTGTAAGCAAGCATCAAAGTGACCAAGCAGAACTAAATGTAGGTGATCAACATGTTGATCACATCGAACTTGCAGTTCACGACACTGTTCACGGCAGGAGATGATGGTGTCGATTGGTATCTTTGCAAGACAGTTGTTGCTGCAACACTTCTTCACCTGCATCTCTTCAACGAGTTTCACTTCTTTCTCTTTCTCTTCCACTCCACTTTGACCCTCATCTCCAAGGCTGTGCACACCAACACCAAGAATATTTCTCTCGGCCTCAGGGAGTGTTGCTGGATTTATAACGAAGACCCGTGTTGGAGTGGATGCTTGTCGAGCGACAGAGACGGATGCAGTTGGTGATGAAGCGGTATTTGGCATTAGTGAAGTTGTAACTGTTGTAGCTAGGAAATTGGATGACTCAACTGTGGTTTCGTTTGCATCAAGACTCTCAGCATCAGATGTTGACAGTTCGCTATCGCTATCGTGGGTGTCGTCAAGGAAGTAATCTGCGATAGACTGTCTTATTTCCTCATGGATATCAGGTGACATAACGAATGGTAGTCCTGATAACTTCCGTGCAATTAATGCCTCCCGCGATGTCATCGTACAACTCTGACAATATTAAAAAGAATTCAACAGTAAAAGAATTTACAACTACAGCTACAACTGCTGTCACAAAAATCTAAACCAAAATTTACCAATAGAACTACAAAGTGCCTTTGTGGCTTGGGAAAATCTAAACCCTAAATTTTCCGATAGAATTGCAAACTGCCGTTGTGATATGGGAAAATCTAATCCCAACATTTTCCGATAGAATTACAAACTGCCGTTGTGATATGGGAAAATCTAATCCCAACATTTTCCGATAGAATTACAAACTGCCGTTGTGATATGGGAAAATCTAATCCCAACATTTTCTGATAGAATTACAAACTGCCGTTGTGATAATTTATGGACTGCTGTGCATGGAAAAAATCTGTAAAAGGCCTGAAAGTTCTTCACCTAGCTTGGGCAGTTAAAATTCTATGACCCTTAAGGTGAGAAACCATACCAGTAAACATTGAAGGCACGACTGTCCGCACGGAACCACTGTCATAACAACTGACAACCGTAGCACTTAACGAGTAATACTGACGCATAGCAAAGTTGTTTTTAATAATAATGTTCAAGAAAAGAATAATGTTTTAATTACCTCCTTCTGATATGTTTGGTAGAAAAAGATAATACAATAATTATTAATGAAAATGTTTACTCAAAACGGATTTACAAGGACAGGGCTCATTATTTTCGATCACGTGCAGCCAATCAAGCAGCCTGTTACACAGCGCAAGCACAGCCGAGTTATGGTACGTTTTATCTGACCAATGGTTGATTGTTTAAGTGACCAGTTAAACCAGAAAATAAGCGGTGAATGTGCTATATTTAGCGATGACATCATACCTTAGGCTTGCCTGCTGCTAAAAATACCAAGAGCTCAAATTTGATAATATATACCCCCGACGTCATTATGCACGATTTCTCGTGAAACCGTACGCCGACTTATGGTACCTTTTCATATGGCGGGACACATTTATACTTCTACACGAAGAATTGACTGTCCAACTAACTTTAACTACACGGAAAACTTTCCAATTGAATGCTGTACACCAGTACCGACACCACAATGACATCGTTATCACACCTAAGTCATACAATCATTTGAAAGACCTTGCAGTTAGACACTCACACGGAACACTCCGGCATTCTCTAACACCAAAAACTTTTAAGTAAATCACCTTATAAGCGAATGCAAATATTGTGCATTATTATGCAAGACATCACATAAGTACATAATGCTAAAAAAACAGCCTCCATTGAAAGCTCACTAGAACAAAGCCTCCCGACAATCTATAACTCGAAAACATTTTTTTTTACCTTCAATGGTCTAACCAGATGTATTTCAGATTCATCCATCATCCGCACAACTTCCCTCGTACAATATAATTTCTTTCTCTGCCACATACACTCCATGTACTTGAACAACCTTAATTGAAGCTTAGCTATATATTGTTTTGTTTATTTTCGTCGTGCTTTTGTGTGGCACTACCACCATTCCCCTCAAACTCAGAATTAAAGTAATAGGCACCACAATTAAAAGTTCTATATGGTGTTAACAAATGCTGCATCGTAGGTTCATCGCTTTCCACGATTTTTCTTCTGCTTGTCACAACCTTCTGAATTAACCAATACGTTCATTATGCTTGCATCCAAATGACTTCACAGTCCCAACAACAAGTCATAATAAATGTAAAGCCAATACTAACAATCATTATCTGCCTGAATCAGTGTACTTCTCAGTAGCAATATTCTTTCTAAACTTATAAGACCTTTAATTAAATCTAGAACAGGTAAAAGTAACTTGCAGAAAATGGTTGCAACATTTCTCTCTAATTCAGGACTGTTAAATACACTGCTCAAGCGAATAGTTAAGCTTTTTTTTAATCTAGCTCAGCAACTGTCACTGCTGTATGTTCATCTCTGTCTTTGCGATGGAATGTCTTGCATCTGCCATTTCTGTCTCAAGGATCTGCAGCAGATACGATTAAAAATTTCTATGAGGTTATATGTAAAAGAATAGAGGCACTGGCACAAACCGGTTGTCCCTCCTCAGTCTGAAGGAGTCCAAGGTGCAATGAAATTAGATAAATGGAAAAATCTCGCTGGTAGTAATTGGTGACTTAGGGTACCTGTAATTTAAGAGGACTAAACAATTGAAGAAGTGATTTTCTGATGAAGATTCTTATTTTTTTGTGTAAGCTGCAAATGTTCTTAAATCTGCAAATGTTCTTAAATCCGAAAAGTTACTACTTCTAGAAACAAGTTCCCTCCATTTACGTGTTAAGCGAGTGGATAAGTCACAATAGGGAATAACAGTAGGATGATTTCCTTATTTTCCTTCTTACCCGAGGAGTCATGAAAATACCAGATATCTTCCTAAGAGCCCTAATAAGAAAGAAAAGGAGAGGATAAAGAAGAGAGAAAGATTGGAAGAGAAGACAAACCTTCGATGATGTTTTCTAAAGGAATGGTAGACCCTCATGCAGATTCTTCTGAAGATACGGCAGATGGGACATCTACCACTTGTGAAGATTCAGCAATCTGGAATATTCAACTCGTAAAACTAAAGTAAAACTAAAAATTCCACACTACTTTCAAGTGCTTGTAAGTCGTGACCACTCGTCACCATTCCTAGTAAAGTTTTCTTGCAACCATATTTTATTAAAACCAGTATGAAGAAAGAATTACTAGTCATTTGCTTCGATTTCTGCAATTGCCTGATGGATTTCCTTATAGAATTGCTCAATCTCCTCGTCTGATCCGTCAACAGTTGGTGCATAACATTGTATCATTGGGATGTCTCTTGGTTTTGCTGCAAAGGTGGCTGTTATTAACCTGTTGCTCACTGGATTTTAAGACGTTAAGCATGTAGCAGATGAAAATGATAACCTGTCACGACTACGTTCGGGAAGACCGCTTTGAACGCATTAATGGTTGCTATTTCAAAGTCAGTAGCGACGTTGTGGGGGTCCAGATCGAACTGATGGAGCGTCGAGGCTCTCTCGACGATGGAGCTGAAGAGCGCCTGATACATGGCCTTAGTGTATCGCGTCATGAATGTGTATATCAGAGGATACACCGAGCCGCGATAAAGATCGTGAATTGAGAAAGTCGAACGATCTGTCGTGGGGCCGTCGAAAATGTGCCGTCGGCAAGCCATAACTCGGACGTCTGTAAGACAAGTTAATATTGTAGTTTTCTCATTATATATTATTTATTACTACAAATATGGTAGATATAGCCTAGACAGTGAACTTATAAATACAAATCATTTTCAAAGTTCTTTGTTCCCACACTATCATTTAGGTAAGGTGGAACAACGCGCACATGCCATGCAGTTAATGAGATGAAATAATTACACAGGTAAAAATAAATTTCACGTACGTTAAGTATCCGCAGATTTTCTGCTGTTGTAAAGACGTAGGCCTTGTCTTCTCCGACGTTCATCTCGCCAAGATACCAGTCTTATCGATCAAGTGTTTTCGTCCAATCTCCTGTAATCTCAATGCGGGTGGTGTTTGGTTCTTTCGGTTTAAATGCTCTTCGGTGACGCTGAATCGCTTGTTTTAGCGATTGTTCACTGCTGAGATTTAGCGCGACAGCTGGGGTGACGAACTCGTTGAGGAGCGTTGCTGGCGCTGCCTCTGGACGCCGCGCGGACTCTTGAAGGAGGTTACGACGGTCGATGAGTGCATCAACACGTCCCCGACTGACATTGTGACAGTTATCTGCTGACGACCCCTTCAGAATCACGCCATCTATGTCTGTGTTGCGGTGATTGAACAACCTAAATCATGTCATCTCTCACACTTCCAATACAAAACAGCGCTTCCACCACCGTTCTTTGGCGTGTATGTCTTGGTTAATTGAAACAAGTAATCACGTACTGTCAGCAAACGTTTACCTTTCTGAGAATGCACAAAGACTCCGATTTCCACACTCTCTACGTTAGCAGCCATTTTATATCCTACATTCGTTAGACAATTAATCGTAAAGGATTCTCAAGTTCTCAAGGTAGGCCTATGTGCTGCTTTATATAATGACGGATTGCACAACGTGTACTAACTTTCAAGGCCAAGCAACCAATCAACCTTTGAAATGTTCTCTTTTTTCCACAAAGTCCTGCGTTAGTCTGTACTTCGATATCTGAGTCTTGACTTATTTCAGGATCAATATCGTTGCTCGCAATGCTCGTTTCAGGATCCTTGGCCTCAGCTGAAGTTTCTTTTGGTAGCTTAACGTATGTCTCGTATCGATGCTTTCTCTTCTCACGTCTTGCAAGCTGTCTGGTTAATACGACATCAATGCCACCAATCTTCATTTCACACACCGTCCTCTGATCTGCAAGAAAAGATCGTTCGACAATGGGCACCTTCCTCTCCCTTTCACAGGTGCACGCTGCTTCGGTAGGACATTTGCAAGCAGCGATATCGAACAGCTGCGAATTGCACTCCATCGCATAGGATTTCAACTTCGTTTGGTACTTCTAGTTACTTTTTCTTCTCTTGAAGGGTTTAAGAATATTTAGATACTGGTGATTCAATGTTTTGATTTTTTCGACGACACGCTTGTGCCCAATCGTTTGGATCGAGGCTTTGTGCCACAAAAGCTCACACCTAGTAGCAACTGCTTGTGAAACCTCTGCAATGGTTGGCTCTTTAGCACTAGCATCGGTCTTCTTTTGATGGCGAACAAACAAGTAGTACTTCATAATGTCACCAAGTGTGGGCAAAACGTTTTCAAATAGATCCTCTGGCGATCCAAATACTGGACAACACGTGTCATTTCTCGTCTTACGTTTAAAAACTTTGGTAGCCATTAGCCTATGCTGTCTAAAAATATACAAGAGCAATCAATGAATAGCCACAATAGCCACATTACAGACAGTAGTTTTACTGAGATATCTGACATATTTTAGACACGATAAAACTAGCATTAAGGTAATTACTAGTGAAGCTAAAAGAATGTGTTCGCTTTCCGGCGAAGATGATAGTTGGCGTGCTCACCTTTTGTATGGAATATCACTTTATAAATAATTTTCAAAATTTTCTCAAACCTCCATGTTTGTTTACAAATCCATTTAGTCTGGTTCCCTGCGAAATTCCTGCAATAATTACTTAGAAAATGCGCCTCCTAGAAACCCGACTTTACATCAATTTTTGCCACTTTTTCTAGAAAATGTGCAATGTTGTGCATGGCTGGGGCCAATGAAGAATACATTTAAAATTAAAATTACAAAATTTTGCACCTACACTACTTAACATATGGAACAACTATTCCCACCTCTGCCAGTCAAAAATTTTAACTTTAGTTTTTTCACTCCACCTTAATATATAGTGACATTGAGATGTTGAACAGATCTACGCCACTCATGTGCTGGTTATATTCTCCGACAACTGCTGGACATGCGATGTTGACATATTTGTGCTGTTTCCTGTCCCGTTTCTTGTTTGAGGTCGTTGATTCTATATCAGTGTGGGTTGATGAAAGCTGAATAGAGGAGTTATCAAGCCATCGTATCACGGCTAGATCAGACTTAGCATCAAGAGCTGTTAGCTGATCCTCATCCCTCTTTCTTCATCTCTTTCTTTCAGACTTTAGGGGACAGCCTCTCAGTCGATTAGATCCTACTGTGCCAACTGTTCAAATGGCCCACGATTTCAGTTGAAGTTCTAGATAATTGACCCAGTTATCGAAATAGAGTTGGTTTCTTTGGTATGTATTGTCTAAGAGCATTCTTCCCTTGTATTAAAGGAATCATTTGCTCATCAACGCTCAACTTTTCTTCAGGCTGAAGCTGTAGACACGCATCTCTCACCATTTTCAGATTTGGTCGTACTTTGTAGTATCGGTCATAGTATGTGTCATCTCGGTTCGTTATTACTCTACTATTTGTTGATGTCGTCTAATAGATTGCGATTTCGCCACATGGATTTTCATATAAATAAACAAAACGATTAAAAACAGTTGCAAACTGGTTAAAACCAATAATATATGCAGTCAGTAAAACTTTGCACGACCTATCTTGCTCTCTTCCGCTGAAATCTTACACTGATGTTACAGTTGTCTTTGGTGGCACACCAACGTTCAAGAAAGAACATGCAGCAATGGGTAGTGTGAAATTTACAATAACTATAAGCTTTTAATGAAACATATCCATCTGTGATGTACACGTTGCTCAAGTTGCATTTACAGTGCATGATCGCTGTTCCAAAAATTTTGGTTGGGAAATTAACACACCACTCAGGTTTTAGCTGGCCATGCTCTGAGAGCGTGAATGCTGTTCTTATAATTTAGTTTGGCCGTGATGCTAAAAGATTTGTCAGTGAGCATTTTCTTCACTTTTAAAATGTAAATGGTTTTGAAACCAATATAAACCACCGTGGCCATCAGTAAATACAATCTGCATCTTCAACACTACTGCAGACGAACCTTGAACTTCTGAAGACACTGCAGACAAGACTTCGACCACTTGAGCTGAATTCACTGCAGACGAGTCTTGGACTTCTGAAGACACTTGGACTTCTGAAGACACTGCAGACAAGACATCGACCACATTCGAATAGGGCCAACAAATACTGCAACCTACTTTATATTCCAATCCTCCCTATGACTGTCCAGATATCTGTCGCGTACCCCCTTCTTGTCGCTTCCTTTCTACCAGCGAATGAGAAAGAATTGGAAAGAGATCAGATATTGGAGTGGTCGCCGTTTAATATCTTACCAGGATGCCGCACGAGTGGTTCAAGGGACATCAGGTCAACGGTTTCCGGTTTGGAAACGCTCGCCGCTAAGGGTCAGGCTGGGTCCGTCCACTCTCTGCTTTCCTCTTGTTCTGTCTGAGCTGACACGAGGGTAGCGTTCAACAACTGCATTAGACCTAGTTGCGCTTTCAATTGGGCTACCTCCTCTGACGCTGATATAATTCTGGGATCTATCCCGACGTGCATTGTTGTTTCCTCTTCTATTTCAAAGGCATAGTCATTATCATTAAGATGCGGTGGGTCGTTATTAATCATTGTGTCATGTGGAGGGATTAAGTCATTTTGTTGCCATTGTTGGCTTGAAAACTTCACAACAACACACAACTTATTTCGTCACTCGTGACGTATCGTAATTAATAAAGACGAACAACAATCACTCAGAATTCTCCTTAATTATATAAAACTCGCCATGTGACAAACATGTCAGCCTCAAACCTAGAACTGAAAAGAAGGGAAAGTACTTAATTCCATAGTCATTACTATGTATCGGTCGCTACAGCTAGCCCGTACGCCCCCGCTAGATTTCAGCGGTTGGTTACGCACGCGTTTGGGTCGCTAATACGAAAGCTCAAAAGCCGGGCCTTTACATATCCAATAATTCATATTTACGTTACCAATTTCTAGTTCCAAAGTACTTGTAGTAACGACTGGTGTTGAGTTGGGTGAAACAACAGAGCTAGACAGTTGGTTGTCCGTCTTTCCAGTACTTGTAGTAACGGATGGTGTTGAGCAGTGTTATTTCAATTATGGTTTTTCAGTTACAGTTTCAGTTACAGTTATCTATTTTTTTTTTTTCAGTTACAGTTAACTGCATTGGGATTTTTCAGTTTCAGTTAGTTATTTTTCAGTTTCAGTTACAGTTATTACGTGTATATTCAAACGTCACAACTACTAAGACACTGATCACAGTCACACATATTGCGCAAAGTTCCCAGAAAGTTGAATAGGAGATCAATCTGATTTTGCATATTGTCGGTTGACTTTAACACATTGACCGCGGCAATTATTTTCCCCGGGGCGCGGCGGCCCTGTGCGCACGGCAACCAGCAACGCAATTATCGGAAATTCTGATAAGACTGGATTACAAAGACAAATAGCATTTATTATTGATGTTAGTAAATATGAAATGTACATCAAGAAGGCATTGCTCATGGCCATGTTGATCGTCTGTAGGACAACCTTCCTGTACCACTTGAGGGTCTTCCGCAGTGGCGAGTAGTAGGAAAGCAGCTGGTCCAGCCGATCTACACCGCACATTCGAACGTTGTAATCGAGCACACAGTCCGGTTTCTTGATAAGTTCTCCACGTCTGTTCCGTTTGCCACCCTCAAAAATTCTGCCTGCATGAATAGTGGACAACATCATAACGTCTCTCTTATCCTTCCACTTCGAAACCATGATTTCTCGGCTTTTCAGAGCAACGACATCGTTCTTTTTCAACTTTGCTGAGACCACTTTTCCGGCAAATGCTTCCGATTTTTACGCAGCGTTCCACAGAGGTAGGTCTTCCTGTCCAGAAGCTGTTGCGCAAGTGGAACACTCGTGTAGAAGTTATCAGTATACAGGACATGTCCTCTGTCCAGTATACCGTCCATCAACTTCAGAACAACAGTCTCTGCATGGCCAAATCCTGATATCGCATCCATCTTGCCACAGTATACAAGCATGTTGTATATGTAGCCACTCGGCTCACACAACAAATATAGCTTCACGCCATATTTGTGTCTCTTCCCGGGAATGAACTGTCTGAATGTGAGTCGTCCACGCCACAGTACCATTGGCTCGTCAATAGATACGTCACGTTCCATGCCTATGCCTGCCTCGTCAACCGTAGGGAGATCGTATGCCTCTGTAGCATCGCTATCTCTATCACTATCTACGACATCAGCTAGGCCTACAATGTCACTGTCCCTATCACTGTCATTGTCATCAAAATTCTCGTCTTCTGACATATCTATCATCCTCAAAATTTCTTCGTTACTAAACCTCTTACGAGTCGCCATTATCACACTTTCTCGCTAACGCAGACAAGAAGGCAGAAGCCTGTGTCACGTGCTCTAAACACCAGGTATAGCAGCAGCTGTAATAAAAATTTAGGCATGATTATTCACTAGATGGCTATAGAAACCTTAGCAGTAATCTACACGCGGCTACATTTATTAACAGGGCGCTGAAGATGTCTTTATAATGCTTAAACTAGATTACGTGTTAACACGCTCACCGCGCCTGCTAATAGAAAATCAATTACGTGTTTACACGTAAACCGCGGCCAACGTGTTAAGGAACACACGGCGTTCCAGGTTTACACTTAATCTGTTTCGCTTTCTTACACACAAGTCCCCACAAACTGAGAAAATGCGCTAGACATATGCTTGTGAAGCTCTGTAGATGATTGCGAAGATTTTTCGCATTTTTCCCGTTAAATAGCGTACCACACTCGTGGTTTTCGCGTCATTTTTATCACCAGTGCTAAATGCTGGGTTGAAAACAATGAAGAAGTCCTTCTCCAGTTTCCGACCGGCTGTGTCACGTGTGAAAGCTTTTATTTCCCTCTGCCATGAATGCTTAAAGCTGATGATGACCCCTCGATCTAATGGCTGCAGCCAGTGGCTTGTATGTGGTGGCAAATGCAAACACATGAATCTTGTTCGCCTTAATTATTTCCAGAAATTCCAAGTTGTAGAGATGCGAATAATGTGATTCCATCAGCAACAGATGAAGAAGTCCATCGTTCATCTCTCGTTTTTCAAGATACTTCACAAATGATTTTCCAAATTCAATGAACAACTCTTTGTTTATATAACCTTTCTCGCTGGCTCTAACACGCATGTTAAGTGGGGTATCCTATCGATAAGGCGACTTCGATAGGGCGACCATCAAAATAGCGACTTCTATAGGGCGCCGATTTTTAAGCTGACTGATCAAAAGAGCGACCATCAAAAGGGCGACCGATCTAAAGGGCGACAATCATAAGGGCGACCTATTTGCTGAAATCTCAACCATATCGACAATGAATAAGTTTTTATTAAATAATATTACATGAAAAAACACAGAAACTAAATTAAATTCTCTGCATTAATTTTTAATGAAAATGAAGACTAGAAGTAGATGTAATGAAAGTCTCTGCAAAAGTCTCTGCATTAGTTTTACATCAAAGTCTCTTCAAAAGTCTCTGCATTAGTTTCACATGAAAAAGAACAATACCTATAGTAGATGTAATTAAAGTCTCTTCAAAAGTCTCTGCATTAGTTTTACATCAAAGTCTCTTCAAAAATCTCTGCATTAGTTTCACATGAAAAAACCCCAATAAATATAGTAGATGTAATTAAAGTCTCTTCAAGAGTCTCTGCATTAGTTTCACATGAAAAAGAACACTAACTGTAGTAGATGTAATTAAAGTCTCTGCAAAAGTCTCTGCATAAATGTTCAATGGCTATTAGCATGGTCACACGTTGAGTGTGAGGTTATGAGCTATCCCTCTGAGGTAATCCAGGTTGCTTCTGTTGCCGTAATCATCAACCACGACTTTGAGACGCTTGGCAACTTCCTTGTATGCTTTACTTCCGTGTGTTTGCTGCTGTCCCGAGACGAATTGCTCCAACTTCATTTTGTTGAGGCTCTGCTCTTTCTTCAAACAGTCAATAAATCTCTAAATGGTCAGATGATAAGCCCCAAGTAGGTGACTGAATCCCCTATGCCAGCCCTCTACGAAGTTGTTCGTTTTGGGAAGATCGTTGAGTGTGGAATTGTAGACACTCCACATGTCATGGCTGAACAATGGATTGCTCCGTCCACCTCGCCGGGCTGGTCTTCCTGTCCAAGTGTCTTCGAAATAATTCAAGAGCTCTTGCAGAACTTCGGCATGCTCTTTGAAGTAATCGTAGTCAATCAAGTCTTCGAACGAAGCAACGACGTCGTTCTGCGGAATGAACGCAAGTGCCATTAGTTGATGTATTTGACGCGCCATCTCCGTATCATCCATGTAGCGCTTTGCGAGACCGTCGATCTGTTGCACCTTTCGCCAAATACACTGACTAAGGTGGAAAAGACATCCCTGCTGTTGGACATTTGGACAGATTCGCCGAAATGCTAAGAACGCAGCATTTTCAAAATCAGTCATGATCGTCGATGGATTGAGACCCGGGAGAAGTTTGGAAGATCCAACTTCGACTGCAACATGGACTTCTCCACCCTGACAATAGTATGTCTTGCCTCTGAAATCTCCGTTTCATGCCTCAACGACCTGTAACAATAAGAATAAGTAAAAATAAGATTTTCTATGAGGTCAAGCTTTTTTTTTGAATTTTTGAATCAAAGTCATAGTAACTTTCGAATTAGCAAAATCGGTAATCCTTCAGTTTAGGTAGTTTAATTATTTCAGCAGAAAATCAAATGGGATAATTGTCTGAAACTGTCTGCAAGAAAACTCCAAACATTTCTTGGCCACTGAATCTGTTACGGAAAACAAATTCATGAAGATACGATGGAAACAATTCCCTCGATGTACCAAACTGTCGTCGTAATTTGCGCTCCGCTCGCATCCACATGTTTTCCACATTCTGGGTGTGTGTATCCGGTTCATATGGATCAACGAAATGATGCTGATGCACAACAACAGAGTGAGTGTAAACCCCGTTATTCAGGACTGGAATGTTGGCATATGATGCCCACCCATCTGAAACAATATGCGATCCCGGTAATATGTACTGCTGAATAAGCGCTTCTAGTGTTCATGCTGATCTGTCTGGAACTTCAATGAGGAAGCATTTCCCAGATAACCTATGCCACCAAACACCCAGTGGCCATCACGCCACTGGCCACGATGGTACTTCCTGTGGAAGTATTTGGACTCGTCTATTTCAACGACAATGGCATTTTCTTGCTTGTCCATTCCGCCAATTTCATCACTATTATTGCTTAACCACACTTGGCACTCCTCCCTCATGAAATTGCACCAGTCAACGATTGTACTTTCACAACCAACTTCAGCCTCGCGTGCCATAACTGTTTGGGGCAGGTCAAGCGCCCAACAATACGTAAGGATGATAATTTGCTTGAACATGAGATGGCTTTTTGAGAAGAATGAACCGTCTCTGACAGATTTAGACATTTTGCAACGGTTAGATACCCAGCACCTGCCATCCAAACTCTTGTTGTGAACAGTAAAACTAGCCCCAGTTGTTGGCAACTCGGACATGGGTAACAGTTTCTTATCATGCATCGACTAGCCAACCACTGCAGACATAATGCAGGGGTCGCAATCTCAGGCAAAAGTAATGCGAAATTTAGCAGCAGTAACAGTATTATGATTCACTATATCTGTTGGAGCTGCCGGTCTCCCAGCCATGTCTAGCCATGTGACGACAGGAAGTGACAAACAATAGACTACATATTTGGAGCACCAATACATATATGATATAGCATCTTAATAAGCGTGAAATAATTAAACTACCTAAACTGAAGGATTACCACAAAATAGCTTGGTGACAATTCACTCTAGTGCTACCTGATGATATTTTCTCAGATCAGCATTTGCTTGTTTTTTTATAAATTTCAATCGTTTTGAAACCAATAAACTACCAAAGTTGGCCATCAGCATTGGTGCATAGCCAGGTGCTGACCCATATAACCGGAATTGCAGGGTATTGTGAATAGCATGCCATACATCAAACAGCTGACCTGCAAATCTCTCAATTACATGTGAAGATTATCATTAAATTAAATTTAGAACAGGTAGAAGTAACTCGTAGAAAATGGTTGTAGCAAGAAGATAACTTCTTACAAAATTCCTCTCCATTTCTTCTGCAAGACAGTTGTGTTCTAGAAGGTCCAACTCCGACTGCAACATGGACTTTTTCACCCCGACAATAGCATGCCTTGAGTCCGAAATCTCCTTTTCATGCCTCCAGGACCTGTAACAATAAGAATAAGCAGCAATAAGAATGTCTATTTTTTCCTGTCCAGTGTCTTGAAATGTCCTGCGCCAGCCCACTTAGTTTCTGACAGCCCACATGCGCTGATGTCTAGTCTTTCCATTTCATTACTAATGGTGGAGAGTTTGCCAAATGAGTTCAAACCTCTCACGTTCCACTCTCCTATTCTGATACAATGTCTGCCATTCAAGCATTGTGTTGTTGAGCCAGTAGCACACTTGTCGGCATCAATCCGGACTCTTGTGGTGGATGCCGTGGACCTTTTTATCTTGGGCGACGTCCGAGCCAGTATGGTTTTCTCTTTTGATTCATTCATGCTCTATGCGGAGTATATGACCAACTGAGCACCCCAATCTCTTGTCGGTCCAGTATATAGAAACTTTCCACGTATGCCATTCAGAAATGTTCACTAGATGAATTAGCTCCACTCTGAGCTATGTAACAAACTGCTGCAGTCGACAGGTCATTGATAACTAAACGAATAATAGGACAATGCAATTGTTACACAGTCCAGAATAAGAATTTCTGAGAGGTCAAGCTTTCTTCAGAAATTAGACTCAAAGTCGTAGTAGCAAGAAGATAACTTCTTACATAACTCCTCCATTTCTTCTGCAAGACATGTCTTTATGGAGCAATTACCGTATGCTTTTCTAGAAGATCTAACTCTGACTGCAACATGGACTTCCTTAGACATTTCGTCTTCTTCACTGTAGCTGCTACTTATACAGGTACCATTGGCTTCTGCCGTCGATTGCAGTGCAAAGAATTTGGCTCTCTTCTCGAAATCCATGTTCTTACGCTTGTTCCTCTGCTGTAAGCGCTGTGTCATCTTAACGTCCACACCACCGATCATCATTCTTCTGCCGTGCCTTTGATCTTCCCGAAAATTTCTTTCTGCACCAGGGACTTTTCACTCCTTCTTAGAGGTGCATTTGTCAGTGTGTGAACATTTACCTGCAGCTATGTCAAACAGTTGCGACATGGAATGAACAATCTTTGCTTTGTATTTGGCGTCGTGTTTCGCATATGTTTTTCTAGAAGATCCAACTCCGACTGCAATATGGACTTTCTTAGGCATTTCGTCTTCTTCACTGGAGCAGTGGAGCTGCTACTCATACAGGTACCATTGGCTTCTGCCGTCGATTGCAGTGCAAAGAATTTGGCTCTCTTCTTGAAATCCATGTTTTACGCTTGTTCCTCTGCTGTAAGCGCTGTGTGATCTTAACGTCCACACCACCGATCATCATTCTTCTACCGTGCCTTTGATCTTCCAGAAAAAAAATTCTGCGCCAGGGACTTTTCGCTCCTTCTTACAGGTGCATTTGTCAGTGTGTGAACATTTTCCTGCAGCTATATCAAACAGTTGCCATGTGGAGTGAGCCAATAAGTCTTTAATCTTTGCTTTGTATTTGGCGTCGTGTTTCGCATATGTTTTTCTAGAAGATCTAACTCCGACTGCAACATGGACTTTCTTAGACATTTCGTCTTCTTCAATGGAGCTGTTTACTCATACAGGTACCATTGGCTTACCATTGGTACCATTGATGTCTGCCTTTGTATGGTCTGAGCAGATTAATGATACCTGTCGTGAAAGAGTTTCAACTTTTCCATCGCATTCTGATGAGATATTATAGGTATCGAGGATTTTTGCCACAAATTCTCGATCTCGTTTATGACGGATTTAGCCACTTCTGTGAACGATGACTCCTTTGTATGGCTGACGGATTTCAGTTCATGTTTTCTCAAAAAGTAGCTTTCATAACGTCACAGTCTGTTGGAAGAACATTTGTAGACATCGCAGAATGAACTCCAAACACGGGATCAGTCGCTACCTTCCTTGTCGTTCGCTTTGACTTCACTTTGTTTATATCAATTTCGGCCATAATTTTATTCTGAAGGCAAACAATAATAGACCGATATAAATCAAAGGAATGCCATCTGAGGTTCATATTAATGTTCTCATAATTTTTCTAATTATTGTCAAATACTATTATAAACTAGCTGGCTAGTATAATGCTTACTATTGTGGAGTGTAAAAATTTAGTACAACCTCCATCTTTCTTTACAATGACAATTAACGAATATACTGGTGCTCTACTCTAGTTGAATGGGGAATATACTGGTGCCTTGCTCTATTTGACATTTAATGATAGTTTAGGATGTCGTTAAAGTTTCTGAAGAATATAAAAAATTATCTTGAAAATGCTCAAAAACCACTTAAATCACATAAACTTCGACAGTCTTGGGGCAGTACAAGAATTTTTTTTTATTATGCAAAAATTTGTGTGTGATGTACATTATACAATACAACTTTTCGACACCAGGGCATATTGAAATGAAGACATGAATTTTTCACTCAACCCTACTGTAGATCCTTCGCCTTGACAGAAGCCCAGCTGTGCCTGTTTCATGCCTGCGATATGATGGTCACTGACTGTTGACTGGGACAAGTTGTTTGTTTATAAACGACCTTCAGTTGAGCAATAAAGCAAACATGGAAAAGTGAAGAAAGGTAAATAACGTGACAAACACAGAGCTCGTCCATCAATCTCTGTAGTTTTTGTACAACACATTTCTGCAACTCATCATCATCAATATCTTTAGGCTCAATGCCCGTAGGAGTCCGACGCCACTCTCTGTCTGAGTCTGTCTCGTGCCATGTTGCCCAGCTTCAACCGGTCCGGTCAGCAGGTCGGCTCCATACCATTAACATCTTGGAGCATCTAAACCACCTTGTCTGATTGAAGAGAATCGTGAAAAAGAGGCACGAAGGACAACGCGGGTCAATGCCCGTTCTCTTTCCCGACCCTCTCCATCGGTCTGTCCTGACCGACCTGTGCATGTCTGCTTCACATCATGACACCTTGAAGCATCTGGGTAGCTATGTTACTTGTGTCGTGGTTTTGGCGGATTACAATCGTCTTGGTTTTTCACTGCCAGTGTATCGCCACCCATCTGGCAAACCTTCCTCATTTTGTCCGGGCTTAGGACCGGCACAGGGACGTTGTTGGTTCCCTGTGGCAGAGGATGGATGCAGTTTACCGTCATGCCCAGGACTAACGTCATGCCCAGGACTATTTCTGCAACTGCCTACACTCAAAAGCAAAATGTGACCCATCAGAGTGAAACACACACTAAGTCGGAAATTTCACATTTTGAGGTTTTCATACCACCGTAAAGCACTCAATTTCTGCTTTTAAATGACACCAAAATTGTTACTCTAGCATGTTCCTGTCCAAAGTTATGTAAGAAAATGTAGTTGCCATTTCGAAAATTCTATTTCGAGAAAAACACGATTAAAGAATAGACACATATAAACTGCAAAACTCCATAGCAACCATGCACCGATTTTAATGAAATTTGCAACACTTAAAGAACATCATAGGAAGACTAATTTACAAAGTGTCATTGTGCTAGTAATCATAGTTTAGAAATTCTATACATTTGAAATTTTAAAAAAGAAGTCGAAACTTTGAATTTCTGATTATGAAAAACTATTTCCTTATTATGCCAGAAGTCCACGTAAGACCATCAAAAGTTCATATTATACTGAGTTAAAATAATGTAAAGAATAGTGTGATATTATTTTAAAAAGATCGTGGCATGAGTAATTTCACAATGAAAAAATGGAAATTTCTCAATTTTGTACAGTTATTCATTATTCGTGTTTTACAATCTGCAAGGTAACTCTATTTCTTCAGTTAAAGGTAGAAAGTTAATAACATGACGGTCATGTTATTCACGTGACAGTGGTGTAGAGGTATGTTCTGTGCCTTGTAACCGGAGACTCACTGGTTCGAATCTACCTTAAGTCACTGCATAGCGATCCAGCAGTTTTCTGTGGTATGGTCGTGTATACGTCTGAACTATACAAAGAGGGCAACATCAAAATACACTTGCATGATATTGATTGTATAAAAAAGAACTAGTTTTCCTTGAAAGTCTGTCCTCGACCTCGCCCTCTTGAGTGAAGTCTTCCACGACCTCGGGTTTCCTTTCCACCAGTCAGTGCATCTTTCTCAGATTCAGAACTCGAATGCCTGGATCGTTTACTACGGCTGGTCACAACTCTTCCTCGTCCTCGCTTTGGTGCAGTTGGTTGTGCAACAAATCCAGGTTCATATTGATCTGTGTCGCTTCCAGATTCTGCGGCAACCAATTCCAACGGTCTGGGGCATACAACATCCTGCAAACCATCTTTGACGTATTCTCGAATCTGGTTATACAGATACCACTGACGTTGAAGTGGAAGTCCTGGTGGAATAATTTGCTGCGGACCCTGTTTTGGAAGATGGGATTCACCGCCTTTCATTAGATTGAATTTGATTTCTTCACTCTCTGTGGTAATTTTGGCAAACACGAAGCCCGGAAAACTTGCATCAAAACGAAAATGCTGGTACTGTTTTATGCCAGGAAATGGTTTGAAGTATGGGGATAGATGTTGCTGCCATTCCCCAACAGCTACAAAGGATCGGCCATCTTCCTTGCCAATCAGCTGACAAGCACTTTCGTTAACCACCGTCTCAAATTCCTCCAGTGACGACACAGCATGGCGTTTGAATGCCCGCTTGAGAAGCCCAAAACATCCGTCAGGGGCAAATTTAGTGTGACCCGTAATCATAAAATTGAGAGATATGGATTGGTGAAGACCGATGCACAGTGCACACCCTCCATGCGCAATACCACAGGACAAAACGATTCTTGTTTTGTCCTGAGCAGTTGTCGCAATGAAGTTGTGCATCAGTCTCTCCCAGGCCAAAACTTTCAAAAAAATGATGAAGGTATGAGATCACTGCATTCGACCCCTTAGAGATGAGATGGGCTTCGTCAATGATGTAGTTCACTTGCTTTGGAATTCCCTCACAGCACACACCAAACAAACCAACCTTCCTTGGAACAAGAAAGTACAGTGGTCCAGGCTGGAGGGGATCACTTGGCAAGTGAACCTGCTGCGCGAAGTCGAAACTGTAGTGCATTGAGATTAGGCGGCTGCATGGATAACTTTGCTGAAACTGGACTAGCTGATTAGCTCCACAGGTCTGCCGAGCTTCGGCTACCATGGTGTTGTACAAGGACCTCTCCTGATGAACAATGGTGAGGTGTTTTTCTTGTCGCAGCAACCGTTCGTGCTTATCTTCCTCAGAGGTGTTTGCACTCCGATAGATGAAAATGTTGTTGCGTTGGCAAGTCCAACATAGATCTGTCATTGGGCGGGCTGTAACGATGAAAGGCAAAAGTTTGATCCAGATGTCGCGAAACATTGTTTCACTCATCACACGATGATTGGCCTGTGCCATTGCTGCACAGTAAGTTTTAAAAACTTTCATCTTCGTCTCTGCTGATGGCAATAACTTTACATCCTCCCTTTTAAAACCAGGAACTCTTCCTGGTAACACCAAAGCATGGTCCGCAGCATAGTTTGTCACGAAGGCTACCGTTCGCTGAATGTCTTCGAAGCTATAAGCAGTTTTCTGAGTGCGTCTGCCTAACCTTTTCTCTTTGGCCATCAAACCATTTTCCTTGTACCAAGCTGTTCGCGATCGATTTCTTTCTTTATGAGATCCGGCCGCCTTCTTCGTACTACAAGTCAGCGACGAGAGGTTGATTGTGCACGAAATCTTGCCCACCAGGACAAGCATTTGATCTCTCGGAGTTAGGGCATTCATGTCCATCCTTCGCTTAACCTTGTCCTCCGTTGAAAACAGTTCATGGCATGGATTACCATTATTATGTTGGCAATCACATCTGTAATAACACAAAAAATTCATTGAGTACATAGAATTAAATAATCTAGTAAATCTGTGCAAGACTTGCAAATCACGTTGTTATTATTATTATTATTATTATTATTATTATCATAATTATTTTGCTTTAGACCTTACATGAAATAAAATTAGTAATCCTTTAAATAAAACAATAAGCGTATTACATTAAATGTATGTGAATTATATTAACGGTGACTGGCTCCAACCTGACAGCCCAGTCCACCCCATGATATTGTCGATCCAAGATATATTCGGTCTCCTGCGGTTTCGAATCCACTCTACGAGACCCGTCATCAGACTGCCTATGATCATAATAATTATGCCTATTTACCTAACCATAACACAGTCAGGCATTCGGATGAGCGTGTTATCTGTGAAGAGATATCACAATGTCTGATGATGCACCTTTTAGCCACACAGTCATGACAGACTCATCCATCGTATGCGCTACAATCCTTATAATTTTAGCTTTGTGTAATAATTATTGTAATCACGAATTTACATAGCGCCACTCAAAAATCAGAGGCGCTCCCAACCCGCTCTCAAAAGG
The DNA here is from genome assembly GCA_945859605.1 of Lumbricus rubellus. Taxonomy (NCBI): domain Eukaryota; kingdom Metazoa; phylum Annelida; class Clitellata; order Crassiclitellata; family Lumbricidae; genus Lumbricus; species Lumbricus rubellus. The sequence continues at coordinate 14,542,855 of OX243828.1, forward strand.
TCTTAAGGAACAGGGTTGGAAGAAAGGCGAGAAGATCCATCCTGGGATCTTTCTGGTAGACGGTTCCAGCTGGACACTACAGAAAGCTACCAGACCGGGCTATAGCAGTGTTCATCCGAGGGACTACCAGGAGTCCACGAGCAGACGATCGCAGGGAGGCCTGACCCAGGCAATTAGGAAACCAAAGTGCATTGAATAATTATAATAAAAGAGTCAATTATTTACCTGAATTCCCTGCATTTTCCCAGTTCGTCATCATTGTCCAGGACAATCTCAGGTGCCTCCTTGGCATGCTCCAATACATGATCGTAGTCGCTCTTTCGCATATCTTGCTCCGAATCAGAGTCCGATTCACACTCGATTGAGTTTTCGTCACCATCAGAGCTTGACAGATCATCGTCATCTTCGTTAGTGAACAGATATTCTTCCAGAAGAGTATTTAATTTGTCTGTATCGGATTTGGAAGAATTCAAAAGTCTGGCAATGTCGCCTGCCATTTTAATATTTTGTAAACGTAATGTCTCTCGTCACAATAATTTGCAAAATCCCTAAAGCGCAGCGATCAATAATTTTGTTAATCGGGCTTGCTAGCGGCAATGTGTGCTGTTCTTAGTAAACACATCGAGCTGCCCATGCGCGCTGACCGAAAACCTACTTATAAGCCAATAGCATCTCGTCTATTTAAAATCGTGTCACGTGATAGCAACCAATATCGCAGTTGTTGATGTTCTCCGGAGCTCTGATTGGTTAAAATTTGAAATTGACATAGTTTACGACCTGGATAGCAGGGTAGACGAGATATTGGGCTTTCTTTTGATACCAAACATGTTAGGCTAACGCGTAAGTTGAACAAGATATGTGTAACCGAAATCGAACAAATTCGATGATAATCCAAGTAATTTTAAACCGTAGCTTCAACTAAATCATCATTAAAACACATTTAAACTTCAAATTTTATAAAGTATTTTATTTGTACACATTTAAAAGACATTTTTATAACCAATTTAGTCATAAAGCGAAAATTGGAATAATACAAGTTATTATTGGTTTTCCGCGGTTTTCTCTGTTTGAAGGCTGCGGACATAGTGTGTGTTTCACTCTGATGGGTCACAAAATTATGTGAAAGTACAAGATGATTCTGTTAGTCTTTACCAGATGGCTTCAAGCAGTTAATCTCGTGTATCATCCATTCGCAGACCCCTTTTCGAAGTACAAGATGGTTCTGTTAGTCTTTACCAGATGGCTTCAAGCAATTGATCTCATGTATCCTCCATTCGCAGACCCCTTTCCGAAGTACAAGATGGTTCTGTTAGTCTTTACCAGATGGCTTCAAGCAATTGATCTCGTGTATCCTCCATTCGCAGACCCCTTTTCGAAGTACAAGATGGTTCTGTTAGTCTTTACCAGATGGCTTCAAGCAGTTAATCTCGTGTATCCTCCATTCGCAGACCCCTTTTCGAAGTACAAGATGGTTCTGTTAGTCTTTACCAGATGGCTTCAAGCAATTGATCTCGTGTATCCTCCATTCGCAGACCCCTTTTCGAAGTACAAGATGGTTCTGTTAGTCTTTACCAGATGGCTTCAAGCAATTGATCTCGTGTAGCCTCCATTCGCAGACCCCTTTTCGAAGTACAAGATGGTTCTGTTAGTCTTTACCAGATGGCTTCAAGCAGTTAATCTCGTGTATCCTCCATTCGCAGACCCCTTTTCGAAGTACAAGATGGTTCTGTTAGTCTTTACCAGATGGCTTCAAGCAATTGATCTCGTGTATCCTCCATTCGCAGACCCCTTTTCGAAGTACAAGATGGTTCTGTTAGTCTTTACCAGATGGCTTCAATCAATTGATCTCGTGTACCCTCCATTCGCAGACCCCTTTTCGAAGTACAAGATGGTTCTGTTAGTCTTTACCAGATGGCTTCAAGCAATTGATCTCGTGTACCCTCCATTCGCAGACCCCTTTTCGAAGTACAAGATGGTTCTGTTAGTCTTTACCAGATGGCTTCAAGCAATTGATCTCGTGTATCCTCCATTCGCAGACCCCTTTTCGAAGTACAAGATGGTTCTGTTAGTCTTTACCAGATGGCTTCAAGCAATTGATCTCGTGTATCCTCCATTCGCAGACCCCTTTTCGAAGTACAAGATGGTTCTGGTAGTCTTTACCAGATGGCTTCAAGCAATTGATCTCGTGTATCCTCCATTCGCAGACCCCTTTTCGAAGTACAAGATGGTTCTGTTAGTCTTTACCAGATGGCTTCAAGCAATTGATCTCGTGTATCCTCCATTCGCAGACCCTTTTTCAGAGTCCTCTCCCGTTCAATTCTCGACATCTAGTCAATACAAAACATGCAAATCCATCCGTCAGCCAAATCTACAGAACAGCAGGAGACTGGACAAAACTGCACCACATGAGAGAAATACCCAGTTAACTCAGCTGCATTTTCATTAGAGTGATTCTAGACCACTCTCCTCTTTCTGCTAACCAGCACCAGGCTTTTTGTTGTCCTGGATCCCGCACTAGGGAATCACCTTCCATCTGCAATACATAGCAGCATCTGGATAGGTGCACCCTTTATATCAAATTGCTTATCTATCATAGGCTGCTTGTCTATCTAAGCAGAATGACCTGCTAGATGTTGACCTCATAACAGCTAGGTTTTTATGAACAAACATCAAGTTACAACCTCATTAAACAATAAATAATGACACTCATAAACCCTATGCAATCTCTTAAGTTCAACATTTGAGCCACTGCTCGCAAAACAGGGTATACAAGAAAAACATGCAGTGGCACAATCGTGCTCCACCTAAATATTACATTGCATCACTGGATAATAGTTAGTTCTTTAGACGAAGTTTATAATTTTTGGAGGTTTTTATTCTTTGAATAGGCTGCAACTATCCTGTATTCATTAAATTTGGATGAGTTAATTATAATTTCTTTTCATTTTTTAATTAGATTGGCTGAAATAGGAGAATAGGGTATTACAATAGGTAGGATTAGATTTTTAGTTGGGGTAGTTTTCTTGGGAAAGTTGAACCAAATCTCCCTCTTAGTTTTTCTAAGTAGTCGTTTATTGTAACCTCTTTTACATAGCACCTTAAAAAGAATATTACATGTATTATCAAAATCAATTTAGAAGGAAGATAGCCTTTTATATCGAATTATTTGCGATTTTAACATTTCTTTCGCCGTGTGGGGGGCGAGGAGTGAAATGAGGACGAATGGAGCAATTGATGAGTATCAGTTGATTTGAAATATACTTTAGTTTGCAGGGTAGTGTCAGTATCGGAATCATATTTAAAAAGTGTGTTGTCTAAAAGTTAATACTGTTTTCGTTAGCAGTCATTGTTATTTTAATATTAGGAATTATGGAATTAATATAGCTTTCAAATTCTGTAAGTTCAGATAAGGAACCGGGCCATAAGAAAAAGATATCGTCAAGGAATCTAAAAAATAAGGAGGGTTTTATCCTAAAGCCATTCATAGCATGATTATCAAGATCAACTAAATATAAATTTGCAAGGTTGGGGGGCAAATGCTTTGCCCATAGCTGTGCCGAAAATTTGTAGAAATGATTCCTCATTAACCCTCAGAAGGTTTCGCTACCTTGGCCTACACTCAAGGTCTCGGGGGTGCAAATGCACCCCAACGTATTCTCGATGTATTTGAATCAATTGAATCAAATAATTCTATAAATAATTGGAGCACAAAACAATGTGCACAACAATGTTTTAGCACAGAAATGTTAAAACATGATAACCCAAAATATAGTTGGGTCCTAGAATGTAGACCTGTCTTTAGTTATAGGCAAATCAGAGCTACAGTAAGTTCTACGCATTTGTTCAATATAAACACACGAAGCATACGCAGAGAATATTCATTTTGAAAAACATAAGCATTTCTTTATGCCAGGCAGTGAAAACATTTAAAGAATGACAGCAATAGTTCAGAAAACCATGTTCAACTTCCCGGTAAAAATTCCATTAGCTTCCAAAAATCACTTACAAAATCATTCAACTAATTATGAAAGTTCTAAAAAGGCTCACTGCTATAAATAAATACAACCAAAGGTTCGTAACCACAATTCTAGAAATACTTGTAACAATTATCTACTGCTTAAGCACAGTAGTTGAAACCATTGAACTAAGACTTGCCTGCATTTCTGGAACACCATAGTCGATCATATCTTTTTCCCAGAACATACGTGTCACCATCCGATAACCGCGTCCTTCTGCAACACGACCGGCTCGCCCTAAACATAAACATTAGGGATTAGCACAAGAATTGGTCATATGCAAGTTTACAAGTTTCCATTGTTCTGCAAAGAACATCATACATTTCTTGTGACATTGACTTTGGAAGAGGTTCGTAACCACAATTCTAGAAATACTTGTAACAATTATCTACTGCTTAAGCACAGTAGTTGAAACCATTGAACTAAGACTTGCTTGCATTTCTGGAACCCCATTGTCTATCATGTATAACTCCCAAAACTTGCGTGTCACCATCCTATAAACCTTTCCATTTGTAACACGACCGGCTCGCCCTAAACATAAACATAAGGGATTAGCACAAAAATTGGTCATATGCAAGTTTACAAGTTTCCATTGTTCTGCAAAGAACATCATACATTTCTTGTGACATTGACTTTGGAAGAGGTTCGTAACCACAATTCTAGAAATACTTGTAACAATTATCTACTGCTTAAGCACAGTAGTTGAAACCATTGAACTAAGACTTGCTTGCATTTCTGGAACCCCATTGTCTATCATGTATAACTCCCAAAACTTGCGTGTCACCATCCTATAAACCTTTCCATTTGTAACACGACCGGCTCGCCCTAAACATAAACATAAGGGATTAGCACAAGAATTGGTCATATGCAAGTTTACAAGTTTCCGTTGTTCTGCAAAGAACATCATACATTTCTTGTGACATTGACTTTGGAAGACATGTCAAAAAATGTCTCTAAACCAGCTTTTTAGTGCGGCGACCCCTTGGTATCATGTCAAAAGTTGTGACGACCCCGCCCCAAAAAACACATTTAGCTAAATTAGCCTATACATCTTTTATAAATTTCTAAAGGGTCCAGGCGACCCCTGGCAAATTGTCAGGCGACCCCCTTGGGGGATCGCGGCCCATAGGTTGAGAACCGCTGCTATAAACAAAGGTTATGTTACCATGAGTTTGTCATTTAATAACTCATTCTGTGAATTTATGCATTGTGACACTTCTAGTGAGTCAATCCCAATCTGAGGGTCAAATGATCGAGAAAACATTAACTTTTTATATATTCATGCTTGTAACCACGTTGTATCAAAATTTGCATTATAATAAAGTATGTTTCAATAAATCTTTTGTGAACGCTATGTTGGGCATCAAAGGCCAACTGCATCCAGCGGAATACTACGTATTTTAACCTTTACCAGTCATGAGTCCACTCCACCGGCCAAATTTGGGCCAATTATTTATTAATCTGAGTGGTAAAGGTTAACAGTGTAGCCTAAACGTGCTCAAGCAAAACTATATGTAGCTGAGTAACAGCTTCACAGATGTTTCTGCAGATTCATTAATGGATGAATAGCAGAATTGATAAGTTTCTGAATATGTGGAATAGGGTGGTAGTGAAATTTTTTTTTTTTAAAGTGACACCCCCGATTTTGTTCTGTGGCATCTAAAACTGAACCTGAAAATGTTTTAACACAGCTGTTAAATATTTACTGGTTGCACCAGAGGATCAAAGTTCTTAATTATAGGCATAGGCATTACGCCGCATTAGGCAATGGGCAAATTGGCATTGGGCAATGGGCATAGTGTTATTTATGTAAGAAATTATGCTGCTTACAGCCTTACACTAGTCTTACACTTGCACTTTACAAGTTTACAGTCATTGGACTTGTCCTCGAACAATCGTTGCCTTGTTGCTGTCTGGATAATCCTTTCGGTGCTTCTCAACCAATTGCAGAAGATATTGTTTTTGATCCTCTTGGTTCGTAAGAACAGCATTAAACGATTGAATCAACGCGACGCCGTGTTCGGCAGCGTCGTTGACCACTTTAAGCTGTTGTAACTTACGTTTGCCAGCCAGGAATCCTTCATCTTCCTCCCATGTACTTGGATGAAGCAGCAGGATGTCCATTGGGATTTGAAGAGCTTCGAAAAGTTTCTTCGTGTTATGCGTCACAAAATCATACAACTGCATTCCTGAGATGTGCTTTTCATCAATTTTGAATCGACGTTGAGGGTCGTCGCTACTGCTCCGGTCCATGGCCTTCACCATTGTCACTCTAACTTCATCAGACACTCGTGAATCAAAGAATGCAAAACCTATCAAGGTTTCACTCAAGTACCACAGATGGTTGGTAAAACTTTTCATCGCTGCCTTGACCACATTCTGATTTGTCTCGTAAGCTGCAAATTGCTTCAACAACTCTAGGTCATTCAATGGAGCCAAGACAGGACACTGACAGCGGTACCATGCCTTCAGGTAGATCTGAACAACGAAAATGTTAAAATCACGAAGACCCGCTAGTTCGCGAGGTGTTAGATGAAACTGAGAGCGGAAAAGATAAATTTTCAGGCAGTAAATTAACTTCGCCATCCACCTAGCTCTGTGGAATGACCCTGGTGCTAGGATGTTTCGTGGATGATCATCTGGTGCACCTAGGAACAAAAGAGCTAGGTGCAGTAATTCCTTATAGTCATCGCGTGGCTGAACTTCTAGCAGCTGATCAAGACAGAACCTAATCATATTCTCTCTCCATGGTTCCAACAAAGCAGCAACTAACACATCCGTCATCGCACTCTCAGAACTCTCTCTGTCAATGGAGCTCCAAGCTTTTGAAAATCGCCTAAACAGTTTAATGTTTGGCCCACTGGATGTTTCCATTAATACACCGAGGACCTTTCCAACGATCAGCTCGTGTTTGTGGTGCCGGCATGCTAAACTGAGAAGCTTTCGCTTCAGTTTATTTTCCAGCAAGACACAGGCACCAGAGACGAGTCCGGTGTTGCTAGCCGTGGTATCAAATGACATACATTGCAGACGGTTGGTGAGGTTCCATTCTTCAACAAGTTTGAATACTGCTGCCGCCTGTGCTTCCCCGGTTCCATTCTGCATCGCTGGTACCCCAAGAAGTTTCGATCAACTGTTTCCTTTGACGTAAGTGTAGGCAGCAACTTTCCGTCCCAATGAACTGTCAGTGGAACATCTGGTGAGAAAGATGCTTGTATCTCTCGTGCGATTTTCTCACGATTTCGTCGTCGAGCCTGTCTGATAGATTCTCGGTTTATTGCCATGTCAGCTGGATTATGCCCCAACGATTGAGCAGCAGCTGCCAACACATATGTGATGCGACATATGAAAAGGGACCACTTAGCCGGTATTGGACTTATTCATACCACCATATTCAGCAAAAAATTCTGAAAATAATGATATTATAATGTTACATGCTGGGAGTCAAATTGATTGATCTGTAGATTTTAGAACGTGAATTACCCGAAATATGCGATTTTCGGTAAAACTCATTTAACCCTTTGACTTGCCGTTATGTTTTTGCGCGAAAAGGTAAAAATCGCCATATTTTAGTGTAACTTTGCAGATTAATTACTCAAAGGGTTTAATGTAAAGTTTTATGTTGTACTCACATAAAAGTATGAATTTCCATTAAAAAAACATTATTTTCAAGTACATTCCTCCTCTGCTTTTAATGCTGAGGCTGCAGGTTCCTGTGAAATGCAGCCCAACAAGCAACCGGACAAAGACGAACGCGGCATTTTCCGCAGCCAAACCGAGTTTCACGTCTGCTTAGCGATGTCTTTTTACTACCAACACAACAGAACTGACAGCGTCCCTTGGCAATCCCCAGTGAACGCAAATCTGATATGTTGTGTCCACTTGGAAGAAGAGACACAACTGGTGTGCTCACTAGTCGACCACGCTGTTTTCGAGATGTGTAGTGATTCACCAGTTGATCAATCAACTGGCACCGGAACATCAGCTGGTCTACTGGATGGTACACCATTGGTGGATGAGTGTAATTTCTGTAGCTGTGGATGTACAGAATGTATGCATTGGTAACTGCTAAGTCCACAAAGTGAAAGAAGAGTCGAATCCACCAACGTTTTGATTTCCGGTCAACGCCATAGTAACCCTTGAGTTGATCTGCCAGATCTACTCCGCCCATGTAGCGATTGTAGTTACTGACAATGTTTGGACAAGGAACTTGCACAATTGAACCATCAGCATTCTTCCTGTTGACAGATGTCGTAGCTGGCGTATAAGCATTTGACACCATGTAGACTGGCTTCTTGTCTTTCCACACAATAGCTGTTATGTTGTCCTTGTGCCGCTGAATGGTATCGCCTCGTTTCAGTTTCTTCAGTAGTTGCTTGTCACCCAATTCTTTGGGAAACCCTTTTCTATTTGTTCTGTATGTTCCACACAAATAGATGTCATGCTCAGCTAATTCAGTCAGTAATGGAATGGATGTAAAGAAGTTGTCCATGTACACAATGTGATTCTTGTTCGACATATTTGGCACAAGAAGATCAGTAACCACACGGTGACCTAGTCCTTTGCTGGCGTCTCCTTCTTCTTCCTTCCCAGTGTACATCTGAAACGTTTTGACATAGCCACAGCATGAACAGGAAGCACACCATATTTTGAACCCTCGCTTGATCGGTTTCATCGGCATGTATTGTTTCATGGTGCAACGTCCCTTGAATCGGACCATGCTTTCGTCTACCGAGATATTTTGTCCGGGATAATAGTTTTCATCAAACGTATCCTGCAGTTTCTTGATTAGTGGTCTAACCTTGAATAGCCTGTCATGACCCGGATCTGTTCGTGGTGGGTTTCTTCCATTTTCAACTAGGTGCATGTTAGACCAGAGGTACCAGAACCTTTTAGAAGACATGACCTGTGCGAATTGTGGAACAGACAAAACCCAATGAGAACTCCAGTAACTCTCTATTCGTGGTAAACGGTGAATAGCCATACCCAGCACTAGGCCAATGAAAGCTTTCATTTCACCTGTGGTAACATCGTCACCTCTAACGGCATTTCTTTGCTCAGCATAGCGTGTGGTCTCTGTAACAAGTAATTGCCACAACGTGTCTGGGAAAAGAAGATCAAAGTAGTCTTTAGCTGCAGATTCGGGTGACATGTAAAGGAAAGGACCATGGTCTGCATCGAATGCCTTTGGTGCATTAGTTGACCGGAACTTCTCACTCCACCCGTCGTCATCTTCATCAGAATCCACATCTTCATTTGCTGAAGATTCATCATCGGTGCTCTCTTCCGGCGATGAATTTGGGGCAGCCCCGCTGACTAAATCTTCAAGGTCACCATCCGTATCATCAGGATCAATAACGTCACTCACATTTCCATCAACAGGAACAGAATTCGACAAAAAAAATCGAAGATGTCGACCATTACCACTTGCCGATTTACCGTAAAATTTGCGTGTCTCCATTTGCATTTATTTTCATAATAAAAGCCGGCCTTGACCTTGCAATCTCGCGAAATCTCGTTGCGATACGAGAGTCCGAAACAACAGTAAGTAAATACCTTCATTGGACGCAATTGCGCCTTAAAGCGCGGTCGCAATACAACTGCATAGGCCAGCGCGCTTTAAAGCGCGCTGGCAAGTCAAAGGGTTAAAGTTAAGAATGCTTACTCACAGCATATCCATTTCTTGGAAGTTATACAGCTGAGCATTTATTTCAGCTCAGTGTAGCATATACTTCATAACGGAGTCCAGCACTTGAGTCAAATAATAGGCAGTAAAGAAATTTCTCAGTGTTTTATTGCCATAAAATGGCTTTTTTTCCTGAAAAAAAATGAAAATGTCACCCTACACAAATGCAATAAGTCAATGGCCAATAAATGAACAATCTGGCTGTCAAATGATAATCTGAAATTATCTCCAGCTGTAATGTGGAAAAAAGTACCAAAACTGGCTTTATACACTCAAATTATGTTAATCGTCTTCATTAACAGAGCGACGCAGTGGACATGCAAAAATGCCATTGCGCACTGAATTCCGATGTCCAACTGCTTTGCAGTAGGAACAGGTTGGACTCTTGCGTTTGGCAACTGGGAGGCATTGTTCTTCAGCATGCTCCACTACTATAGCATCTGATTGAGGTCTGATGATCGTAGCTGAAGGCTGAATCATGATACTGTCTGCCGCTGGTTCCGGTGAAGCACTGCTGCATGCGTCTGGTTCTGGTTGGCAACCAGTCTCTGGAGCCGGACAGAGGATATCTTTTGCATAGTCTGGACAGTATGGTCTGATTTTAGAATGTAAATATGACTTTCGCTGTGCAGACAAACCTAGTGACGACAATGTGTTTGGCAAAGAACTTGACAGCAGATCCGCGTGACAAATGGTGAAAGAGACTGTATCTTCATCTGCAGAACTCACCATGCACTTCACAGTTCCAGGATGCTGAGCCTCAAAAACAAGATGATGAAATTTCTTTAGTTCTGGAATAGCTTTGACAGATGAAAACTTCTCTTGCCAGTTGTAAGTCGGTACAAAGATGTGTCCTTTTTCGTTACCCACCAGCTGTGGGATCAGCATCTTGGATAGTGGACTGCTATCAGTGATACACTGTGCAACCTCATCCATCGTGTTGACAGAGCAGACTCTCAAGTGCCTCTTGAAGATGCCAAATCCCATGTCTGGATAGAACTTTGTGTGACCAACAGGTAGAAAGCTAAGAGTAATTTTACTATGGAAACCACAAAGCACTCTCCAGCACAGATATGCAACCATGAAACGGTTCTTGTTCTGTCCAGTGCAGTTATCTGCGCGGAGGTGCACCGTTTTCTCCCCATATCCAAAAGAGGAAAAGAAATGATGGAGAAAACTAATAACACTATTTGACCCCTTGTTGACAACTGCAACCTCTGGAATGGCATACATCACCATTTTTGAAGCAGCTTCACATGCGACTCCAAACAAAGCAACTTTTGTATGGAGCCAGAAAGTACAACGGCCCAACCGGCTGTGAATTGTGTGGGATCTGGATTTGTTGTGCATAGTCAAAGGAATAATGTGAGACAAGATCCTGTGAGTTTGGTTCATGAGAAATTAAATTGTCAGGAGACAGGGATGACTGGCTTGCAAGACTCTGCTTAGCAGTATGTACATCTTTCTGGTACAGACTTCCCTCTCTTGTAACTTCACTGAGGTGGTCAACAGATCTCTGCAACAGGTTTTGTTTCACATCATCATCTAACGTCCGTAGGTGACCAAGAGATGTGAAATTTCGCTGACATTGGGCACATAAATCTGTACGAGGCTTCTGGACAACAATATTAGGTAACTGGTTCCACCAAACACTCTTGAAGTCAGATTGTGACACATACTTGCTCCCACCATCTTTGCAAGCATTCTGGTAACATCTGTAAAGGTGAGCTTTTGTTGTGAAGCTTGGTAGTATCATCAGGTCTGCGTTACTGAATGATGCAACACGACCTGGCAGAACGAGGCCAAAATGTTCTGCGTAATTCTGGATGAAGGTCTTCACAAGAAACACTACTGCCGCATCAAATCCTTTCGTACTTGCAGTTCCGTGGACATTGCCATGGACCTTTGGCTCTAGTCCATTATTTCTGAACTGTTTTCTCACAGTCTTGAAAACTTTCAGACTGCAGTGAAAAACAAACAGGAACATTGACATACACACGGGTACTCCATGAAACATTGGCTGAAATCGACTTAGGACACGTTCAGTTGACTTGTGCTTCGACTTCTCTCCTACTGTTCCAAAGTCACAAACATTAGTATTGAAAATTCCCATTAACATCACATGAAAGTGGTTGACGTGGTCAGAGTCATAATAATCCATTGCTTGACAATCCAAGCGTGAATGTAACAACATATCTTTGGAAAACTTATCATGGCAAAGCTGAGAACATCCACAACCATCAAGAATGAACTGGTTAACAGCTTCATCTTCTTTGTTATGAAGCTCATCTGTAGGGCTGATGTCGATTGATATCATACTAGTTCCGATGAGAGGTTTGTTAAATGCCGGAGTTTGTACGGTGTCAGCAGAACTAGTGGAAGCTGGAGTTGGTATAAATCCATCATCACTGTCACTTTAACTGTCGTTTTCAGAGTTGTCACCCATCTCACAGAAATAATCCATGATTACATCTGTTGCCTCTGCCGGCATTGACCCAGAAATTCCACCAAACGAGTTCAGTAATTTGGCCACTTTACTTTCCATAGTACTGGTCTTTTGACTTTTTGCTATACGAAGAAAATTTACACATTTCCAAAATAAATCAATAAACCGCAAATAAACAGCATAAACCTGTAGTAATAATAATAGTTAAGTGAAACCAGTAATAATAATAGTTAAGTTGCTTCTAAGCAGCATTATTATTATGCTTTAAAGTCATTTTGTTCGTCAAGCGATGCAATGAACTGGAATTTAAACCATTTCAGTGAGTTGAGAAAGACTGGTATTATTACTCATGTCGACAACTAGTTAGGCCCTAAGGGACTATAAAACGCAGATGGACGTAAATCATAGTTCAGCCAGAAATAAAACAGTAGCACAATGAATTCTAGCAGTAATGATTGGCAATAATAAACGTGTAATTATACCTGTTAGAACGATGTTTAAAGTTGAACTTAATCGTTTTTATACAAAGAAGAGGTTCAAAATCGATTAAATCTGACAATAACTCTTCCAACTCGAAAACATAGAAAAAATAACGCAGTATAGACTGGTATCACATTTCTTTAGCGCATTATTATAAAATTAAAAATGATAGCTGTTCAAACCAGCTTTAAAAATATTTTATTGCCCTATAAATACCTCGAGAATGGTGTTGCCGCGCTGTGGTCCCTTTTACCTGCGATCGTTTGAAATTTAAGAGAAATACTTCAAATATTCAATTTTCATAAACTATGTTACTTGATTGATAGATTCAGGTGCCCTCTAGCGAATGCCAGTGAAAACCCGATTTCGATAGTTTGATGGGTGACCATGTTCAAACGCCTGTATCTCAGTAACTAAATCCCACGTTGTGGTCCATTTTCATATGTCGCATCACATATGTCGCGTTTCTGTTGCTTATCCTCGTTCTGTCTAGTGCAGCTGCAACTTCAGGTGTCTCCATGCTTGAGGGTCTGCCACGGCATGATTTCTTGGCTGACGGGCCCAGTAACAGGCATGCATCATCAGCATCATCGTCACTACTGCTTTCTTCACTGCTCGTGAGCTGGGCAGTTGCGTTCTCTGTCATCAATCTATCAGCCTCCAATGTTTCCAGATTGATTTTCCGCAACTCCTTCTGATGCCGTCGTTTTTCTAGCTTTGCTAGTTTTGTGTCCACTGGACCCATACTTCCACGCCGTCCTGGTTCTCTCTGTGCAGTTAGGAATTCCCTATCTTCTGGGATTTTCATCAAAGTCATTGCATCAGCATGAGCTACGTTGAACAGATCGTCGAGAGTGCTTACAAATGCATTTTCTTTAGCCATTTGAGCTTCTGTTTTTCGACCTGTGCTCTTTTTTATGTTTTGCCACGTGCTATGTAATTTCTTTATTTTAGGGACTACATGTTGAACTTCCAGTGCTGCTGTTATTGCACTAGTTTGAATGGTCTGCTTTTCGCCAGAGTGTAAATGGAAGAACCAACCTAACACCTGGCGATATGATGGCAGTTTGCTTCCAGTCAGTTTATGAATTGCACTACCAATCAACCAAATACCACGATTCTTTTTAGAGGTATCCGTTGTAGGCCTACTACTTGCCATTGCCATCTAAAAATTTGATTTTTATCAAATGAACAAGCGGAAATGATTAATTTAAAAAAGACTTTGCAGTACTGAATCTCGAGTCTGTTGACACGTGCAAGACGTTTGTGAGCGATGTTAAGGGTGTGTGGCTGAAACAGAGACGTTGGAGTAGCTACTAGTTAATATTTCTATAGCTCATGAATGATTCGTTACTTTTCACTTAACGTTTTTATATTGCTTCAGCTCTGCAGTCTGCACAACACAACAACCACACAAAGCACACATATTATGCAAAGCAGCATACTGCAATTTTTTTTATTCTGGTGCAACTTCTAAATAGCTTCAGATTGAAGTCAAATTTGTTCCTATAATCCTTGGCCCAATGGAGAACAACTTGAGAGGGTGTCGTTTCAGAAATGTTGAATTTCTTTTGTCACCGGTCACAATACACAAATCCTCCCAGTAGGAGGTTGATCAAACACTTGCTCTTGATTGGTAATTGTTGAATGAAGATGTTGAATGTATAGCCTAAAGTTTACATTGATATTGGCTGCCACCCTAGTATATATGTCGTAATAATTTCATATTTGATAAACAAATCAACTTTCTGATTCTGAACCAACAGTTCAAACTCTTGGTTAAGTTAAGAAAAAGTAAGAGCCAAACTAGTTCATCCAACATTCCAACCAATCCCACAATATTAACAAAGTTCTAAACACAGTGACCTGTATATAAGACTGACCTTACGATGACCAGTAGAAGGTTGATCAAACACCTGCTCTTGATTGGTAATTGTTGAATGAAGATGTTGAATGTATGGCCTAAAGTGCAACGACAACAACAACAACAATTTAATAAAACTAACAATGACAATTTATATGATGCAATAACACAAATATGCCATTACAATGGTGCTTTACAAAGCAGCTAACAGGTGGGATAAGACCAAAAGACAGAACTAGGCAACATACGTCAGCAGCCCCAAGCAGCACTACTAGATGAATAGCCACAAAACATATATACAGTTACACTAAATTTGATAGATCAAACACAAAAGTCAAACAGAACTTTAGTATGAACTCAAACTAATGTCTCGCTAAACTGATTGACATAAACTGTAGAAGAAATTGTTTTTAACGTTTTAGAACACATCTACGTTGTAGATTCATAGTATATACATATTTAAAAATTCATAAGTGTCATGCTGTAGTCATTGTTAAATATTTGCAGTGATATCCCATGTTCAGTAGTACTGTTTCAATGCGTCCAGGCATGGATCTTGCTAACTTCTTGCAAAGGTCAGGAGTAATCTCCTGGACCCACACACGCCTAATCCAGTGGATCAAGTCTGCTTCAGATGTGGGATTATGGGCAGCTATCTTCTGCTTCATGACCATCCACACATTCTCGATTATATTCAAATCTGGACTGCATCCAGGCCACGGGCCGAGTAGTTCAATGTTCTCTTGCGCTAACCAAGCCTTAACTGCCTAAAAGTGGACCACCAGCACTTTAAACCATCGCTGTATTTCTGTGTATTGCTAAATGTTTTGCTTTCCTGCTTTCTCTTCAGCAGTACACACATATGCATATTCTGTTGGCAACAAAGCAAAGTTGTCAGACCAGACATTCACTATTCTTAACAACACTCATCTCTGCATGCTGCATAACATGCAAAGTCACTCAGTCAGCAATGACTCGTAACAACAAAAAAGGTATATCAGCTGTTGAGAATGGTAAACAAGGCAACACAAAATTAATCAGATCCATTGAAGAAACTACCAAGTCTAAGGTCATGAGGTATCTCTGACCATTGAAAATTCTTGTAGAATAACATACTTTTTAGATGTCACAATCCTCTGCAGACTAGAATCCATTGTAATAATCATCCTTGGAATTACTTTGGACAAAGAGCTCAACTTTTCAAAGCATATTAAGTTGGTCATTCGTAGTTGCTACTGGCAGTTCGGCAGTGTCCGATTTGTCAAAAAAGAAGTGTGGGGGTCGGCTTAATATCTGACTAGGGGGTCTGGGGGAGCGTCGTAAGCTCCCCCAGCGGGGTCCGGGGCAGAGCCCCGGCCGCTATTGATTTGGTGCAATCCAAAGCAAAATCTTCTATTGAAAGTGAATTGAATAATATCACCTTTTTAAAGATCAGTTAACATGTTATTTATGTTAAAGGGTTTGAAGTTTATAATAGTGGCATAGTGCAACATAAGAACATAAAAGTCTAACTTCAACATAAAAGTTGGCTGTACAAATGCAGTAAAATGCACAGGTGCAGGATATATTGAGGTCACAATTTAAAGCGAATGAAATCAGAAAATGTAGTAACCAAAAAACCTGAAACTTCTACCGGCAGTCCAGCACACGATCAATACTTCGCAGTTAGCACCAAAATCAATGATCATACTTAGTATATGTACCCTTGGAAAGCCGAGCATACTTGGAAGTTGGCACCAAAATACTTGTTACTTAGTACAACGCAAAGTGAGAATAATACTCAGCAGTCAGCACTCAAAATAATAAAACAATAGTAAGGTCCTAGGATGAACGAAGTGCTCGGAACTTCCCAAGTCACAAGCTGTAACGCATAAACTAAATACTGTTCTTATAACAACTCACAAGAAATAACTTCAAATAAGAAGATATTTGTGTTCCTATTGAGGACTAAAAACAGAAATAATTTCAAATGACAACAGAAACAAGAATCATCAATAACGAAGTGCAAATTATTTATGATGTACTAGTCATCATGCGAAAATTATTGAAATGAAATTGTCATGTATGATGTAGCCTAATTTGTGATGAACTCTAGCTAAGTGGTAGTGACTAGTCTTTAATCATGGCAAAAAGTTCATATCTTGGTCTAAGCTCATCAACATTCCTTTTCTTCCCTGTTGGTTTGTCGTTGCACCATGCCTGCCTTTTTTGAACCAAGATAAGACATACTCGTGACACTTGAAAAATTGCACAGCAGGGCCATTAACAGCTATCATCAATAAAGCACTGACAGTTTCAGTTTTTAGTCTGTTTCTTGTGTCTGTGTGCTGCAAATTCATGGAACTAAAACCACGCTCGCAATCTGCACTGGAGATAGGATAAATGGACAGTTTTGTCAGCAATTCAGTGTTTAATCTAGACGTCTCTGGGGGGGAAAGTTCCCCCCCCCAGGATTGACATTTCCCCCCCCCAGAAAAATTTGAAAAAATGATATTTGTTTTTTTTACTGTTTTCATCATTGTTTTACATGAAGTGTTATAATATACGGTGATATTATTTACTATTACAATTATGATTATAAATAATGACATTATTAATTTTACTAACATAATATATGATACTATCATGTTGCAATGAGTATAACTTACTGTATATGTTTGTATAAACACCATTTTTGTCTAACTAAAAACAGAGATGACATCCCTCCAGAAAAATTTGGCAAAATGATAATAGTTTTAACTGCTGCTTACATCATCGCATTACATTAACTGTTATAATATACCGTAATATTTACTATTATATGGTTATATTAAATATTTACTATTATAATATGTGACACAATCCTGCTAAAATGAGTGTTAAGATGACACCTTAAAATGCTGCCATTGCAATATGAAAATTCAAAAAGTTTCTAGTGAGGCTCTCAAAAAGTACAGGTTTTTGTTAAGAAGACACCATAAAATGCTGCCATTGCAATATGAAAATTCAAAAAGTTTCTGATGAGGCTTTGAAAAAGTGCAGGTATTTTGTTAAGATGGTAGGCCTACCTTAAAATTCTACCATTGCAATGTGGAAATTCAAAAAGTTTCTGATGAGGCTTTGAAAAAGTACAGGTATTTTGTTAAGATGGTACCTTAAAATGCTACCATTGCAATGTGGAAATTCAAAAAATTTCTCATGAGGCTCTGAACAAGTACAGTTTTTTGTTAAGATGACACCTTAAAATACTTCCATTGCAATGTGGAAATTCCAAAAGTTTCTGATGAGGCTCTCAAAATGTACAGGTTTTTGTTAAGAAGACATCATAAAATGCTGCCATTGCAATGTGGAAATTCAAAAAATTTCTGATGGGGAGGGGGCAATCCCCATACCCCTCCCCCTCCCGGTCTCGGCGCTACGCGCCTCACAAGCGTCCTCCGGACGCTCAATTGTCTCCCCCCCCCCCAGAAACCTGAATTTCCCCCCCCCAGAGGACGGGGACTAGATTAAACACTGGCAATTGTTTTAGATGCATTCCTACTTTCAGATTATCTTTAAAAGTAGCAAAATCTGATAGGATTTCAACACTCGCAATAGAACTGAAACAAAGTTGCTTGCAGAGAGCAGCAACCTCTCTGCAACCATACAGCGTTTTTTCTAAGTCATCTAGCTGTTGGCCAGCTTGTTGGATTCAAGACATTTGCAAGCTGATCAATGTCTCTGTGCAAGGGAATCGTTCAGCTATATTGTCTAACAGACACTGGTAGAATTGACTTCTGAGACTGGTAAAATTTGCAAAGTCAGTATATCGGTCCGCTTAAGCAGAACACCCTTGAACGATCCTGTACTATCACACATGTCCCACATGTTTTTTAGACTCTTACCGGGGAAGTCTTTCATGGCTAATAACAAGGCTTCGCTTGGGCAATCTTCTTAGTTGCACTGACAAGATTGGCATCATTACTTTGAAAAAACAATGACAACTGCTTCAATGTGCGCAGTGAATCTTTTAGCATGCACAATTGGCTGACAAAGATCCAACTAGACATTTTGTTGGCTAAACCTTTGCACTTGCTTGCTTCCTTAGTCGATCTATCACCATTTTCAGACAACCGCAAAAGATGAGCATATAATGCACAGTAATCGCGTAGTAGCGCTTTCATGGAAAGAAACGATGAAAAGGCCCATCTCACTTCAAAAATTTTGTTAATTTTGAGCAACACAGTATTGGTGTCTGCAGCTATTGAAGCGAGTTCCCTCTGGTTTTTGGGTGACAGACTGTAGATTTGATCATTTGGGAAATTGTGTAACTGTCACGGGAGTCGACGGGACCGGACAACGTCACAACAGTACAACTTGAAACTTTGTGTCAACTGTCAACTGTTGAACGAATGAGGAAATGAAACGAATAAGTCCTACTAACTGCTTGCAGTGGTCCATTTTCGACCCCCTCTTGTGGCACTGGCCGCACTGCCAAAAGAGGGGGTCGAAATTGGACCCCCACACCTTTTTTTGGAGGTCGAAGTGTGGGGGTCGGGCCATAGCAAAGAGGGGGTCCGACCCCCCAACCCCCCCGGCAAATCGCACCCTGAGCTTCGGCAACTCCGAGTTGTCTCAAGATCTCTCTCTTTCTCTCTCTCTCTCATAGTGCTACTCTGACACTTGTCCATGCCTTTGTCACCAGTAGAATCGATCACTGCAGTTCGGTACTCATGGGTCTGCCACTTGGACTTATTGGGTGCCTTGAACGAGTTCTTCGTTCGGCTGCTCGCCTCATTGGCCGCATTCCTAAATTCATTTAATGAACGAGTTAAATATTTGAAAATCTTAAATTTTAGTAAGTTATGAGCCTCATTGGTTGCTTCCACCAATTCCACTTGATTCCTTGACAGGCCTGGCACCTCTTGGCCCCGTCAGTGGTCATTTTTAGACTCTGTTTTTCATGTTTCGAACTACAGTTGCACAACAAATCCATACAAATGAAAGTCGTTCATTCTAGAAATATTTTCCAGGCAAGTTCAATGCAATATCACCGACTATGGAAACTGCATGCATGCAGATCTTGGAAGTCCAAAGGTGAATCGAATGTGTTGAAGCATGACAATCTGTCCTCCTAATTTTCTTAGCCTTGGCATATAAGGGCAGGTGACCAAATTATCCCCTCTCCATCAGATCTGCCCACCAACGGTGTAAGGTTAATGGGCTCATTAGAGTCGTGTTGTGTTGGTTCTGGTTTGCACAGGTAGAGCTGAAATCTGTAAAAAAAAGTCTACTCTGCCATCAGTGCAATGTTTAGCATGATGATCTGTCGATCAACAGACCACCAACGTGCTAACTTAGACTGATGGCATTCTAAAACCGGGTTCCCACTCAATTTGCTTTAAAATTCCCTGACTTTCCAAACAATTCCAGAAAACAGCAATTAATGCATGTTTAAACAATAAAACTATTTATAATATGTTCTGTGTGTGCATCAGGGGCGGATCCAAGGGGAGGCCAATCCGGTCATGCCCTCCCCCATTTAAATTTTGCATGGGATGTGACCCCCCCCCCCATTTGGTTTTTATAATACAAAGAGATTAGGACCAGACGACTCCAAAAAGGTATATTTTTCGGACATTGCGGCTGGATGACTTAAAAAAGGTCATCAATTTTTTTCTGCGAAGATCATTGACAATTTGGCACCCTCCCCCCCCCCCAAATTTTTTTTTATTCGACCCTGGTATGCATCCAACAACAAAGCAATGATTCCAATTCTGACATCTTTTGCACGAGTCTAAAGGACTTTGAATTGTGTTGCTTAGAAATTATGTCTGTTTATTGAGCTGTGATCATATTATTGCAATTTTATTGTCTTTGTCCAATCCACATTTCATTGCTTGCTACTCTGGACGTTAATGATGCATGTAGTAAAAAACTTTGTTGTTGACGCTGCGAATATTGTGACATTTAAACCTGATGAATTAAATGTGCTGTTTGACTTTCTGGTTTTTTGCACTGTTTTATATTTAACATATGGGACGAGTTCCAGAGACAAATAATGGTGTTTAAATTTTGCTGGTTTGCAATGTATGTTTCAGTTGTTTGTAAAATTGATTTTTTTGCTTGTTTTGTATATGATAAATCAGAGCTTGCCTTGATCATCACGGCAATACTTTTATGGTCGTTGGTACATCAATAACCATTTTTATGTTGTAAAATTTCTGTTGACTTTTAAACTGTGTTCAATTTATATGACTACCATAATTTTTATATTTCTGGGTTTCTTTTACTTTTTTAAATTAACGTTTCTTGGTGAACAGTTTTCGGTTGTAGGTTCCTTGTTTGTATATGACCTTTTTGACTTGACAAACCCTTGCCCCAAACCAAAAAGCGCTGTACTTAGTGCACTTTTCGTCCTCAGTTGACCGTGTCAATTTCGCGCATGGTCGCCCGCAGGAATTTTTCTAGGGGGTGGGGGCGCAAACTTTTAAACAATTTTTGCAGGGTCTAAATTTAATGGGTTGTCGAAAGCACTCCAAATTATGTTATGCGTCCAAAGAAAGATATATGTCCAACTTGTAGAACGCACCAATAATGACGTTGAAAATGACGTTGTAATAATCACAGCCAAATAATCTAAATTTATGTGCAACTATGCGAAAATTCCAGGGGGCGCACTTGGGCCCCGCTGCGGACGCCCATGATTTCGCGAGGTCATTGCAAAATGCATATTGCCTAACCATGTAAAGTAGATGCTGGAGTAGGGATCGATCACTTCCATTTCATACGACAGGTGGCGCTACCAACTCTTCCGACAAAATAAACGAATCTTCTGCATTGAAAAAAAACATATACCAATTTATAGCTAATAGACTAATAGGGTAATAGCTATACTGCTATAAGGACTACAGGTTTTACTATGGGGCTCTAAAAATAACTGGGGGGGTTGAAACACCCCCAACCCCGGAAATTCTCACCCTGGTTAGGCCTAGTAATAGGATTGTTCAGCATCACTTCTATTTAGTTCTAAAAAACAACTTAAATTAATGGTACTTAGATGAATGCAACAGATGTTGAACTAATGGAATGAACGGACAAGTAAGGTCCATGTCGAATCATTATTTCGTGCGTGGAGAGGTCACAAGTAACATTTGGCGTGACGCTTTATGAATTGTTTCGGTGGCAAACGGTGCTATCAATTTCCCATTTGGATCCTGCTCCGAGCTGCCCGGAGAAATGAAGCTCGTTAGTTGGAACAATTCACCGAATTGCAAGAGCGGCGGGGTCGTGTCGTCACTGAGGAGTATTGATGGTACAGGTGAATAGCCTTAGACAGAGCGATGACATCACGCTGTCTGCGTTGGATTAACCTTTCGTGTCCATGCTGCTATTAATTATTGCCAGAATAGTGTGTAACTTGTTAAATTCGTTTTAGTGCATCCGGTAACTATAAGATGCCATCGCTGTTTGCACGTTTTCACCCCAGTCGAGTTGTCAATTACTTGACTGTGTCTCTCCTGCATGAGATTGATCCTCAGCCAGTTTATCATTTAGGCTTTACTTTACTTTCGAAATAGTCGGATGTCTGAGTGCATAGGCCTACATAGGCCTACATAAATACATACACACATACTTTTAAAAATGTAATAGTTTTATTCTGACGGCTCTGGTTCTGTTGCTCAGATATTCAGAGATTGTTTGTATGTGGACTTGTTATAGCACCCCTTCAGGCTCTTCACTCAGAGGCGCTCCCGAATGCAGAGCGGACACTACATCGGAGTTTCACGTCGAAGCGCTGAGCAATTTATTTTTTATTTTTTGGCTGCCCCGAGGTACATATGATCACTCAGGGACTTACACCCTAATTACTAAAATAAAAACATTTGGAACGGCAACCATTTGTCGTTGAAATCTAGTGCAGGAAAGAGCCGCGGAATGCCACCGCATTAAATCGCTGGATTATTATTATTATTATTCGTGTTCGCGTCTAACATAACATAACATTTTTTATTCGGCAACCAACACAAACTTTACAGATACTGTAATTCTACATCATATATGTCTTATGTCGGATCGCCCAGGAGACCCAAAAGGGGCCAAAGGTCCCGCTAGCCAGGGCCACCTGAGAGAATTGGTTTAGAAAAATTCAGCACGGCCGACTGGAAAAGTAAAGCAGCTTTATGAACAAAATATCTTAACTAGCATATTAATACAAAACAAACAAAACAAAACGGCTGCCCCGAGGTACATATGATCACTCAGGGACTTGCACCCTAATTACTAAAATAAAAACATCTGGAACGGCACCCATTCGTCGTCTCTCCGTCTCTTTATGCGTGTGCGCGCTGCTCTTTGTTCGTATAACTATGCTTCTGACTGCCTTCTCCATTTGCAGCTTATTTCGTTTCCTAGCAACAGACTGTCATTAATTAAAGGACGGAAGGGAACCAGTCTTATAACTTCTTTTGCATTCCCACTCTCATTTACGGACAGTGGCGTCTAACCCCCCCACTTGGCGTGGGAGAACAAACCCCCCCCACTTTGGCCGACCTGTATTTCTAATACACTTGGCTCTTCAGAAGCACACAAAACTGTGCATTAATAGGCCTACAGTATATATATATATATATATATATATATATATATACATTTATATTATGCACAGAGTTCCTAATAAAAGTGATTATAAGCAAAGAAAATTAAATAACTTAATATATTATATAACAAAGATCCATTAATTCACACACATTATTTTTATAATTTATTGACTTGGTGGCATAGTTTAAATTTTCTATTCCAAGAGACAGACAAAAAATTAATGTTAGGCCCTGGCCTACAGATAAGTCTGTGACCATTAGGCTACAAACAATTTTATTCTGACTTCAATCTTGTGTAGTAATGCAAATTTGTAACTACCAAGTTGTAGCTTATAATTATCTTAATGTTTGGCATAGGTGCCAACATAAATTTTGGCGGGAGACTGACAAATCCTTCTGCTAAAACGTCGTAGGTGCCCACATCATAAAATGACATAAATCATAGATCAACAACTCAACATCACTTAATTTTGGGAACAAATGGGCTGCAAAACCTATCAACCTAGTAGTAAAAAAATTGCAACCATCCCAAATGTTCACATTTTCAGCCTGTACTAACACAATTGTTTTAAGTGACGGTGACCATAGGTCGCAGCTGGTCATAATGGTCATAATGACCTGTCTATTGTGCTCAAGTTGATCTGGGGAAAATTCTTTGTGGAGTTTTAAAGTAGGCTATTCCTTCATAATAATTAATTTCTTCAGCGTGCTGAATAACTCCCATTACCATCAGGCGACCTGTTGAAATTGATTGTTCACAAGGCCGAGGCTACGTGTTTGAACTTCCCCCACCCCCACCCCCGATATGAAATAATGCTCCTTGAAATAATGCATTTGCTAACACAATCAATACGGACTAAGTGGATTACATTTTGAGGCGCTTATTTCTATGTGACATTTTAAAATAAATTAAATCCTCCTCTAAACCCCTCACTCCGTTCATTCGATTGTTTGTCGACATGCTCAAGGTCGAGTAAACACCCTTAGTAGGATCCTGGCTACGGCCTTGAGAGTTGGCACCGCTACTTTATTGTACAAAATACTATCCAGTAGGTAAGGCATTCTTGTTCAGAAGCTGCAGAGCAGACTCATCACATCCTATTCAATAGGAAACTGTATTATACAGGTGTCCATTTTTGGACAAATTCGCCAGCCACATTTTGCTATTCATGAATTGCGTAGGCGGCAGGCCTACGTGTATTCGCCGCCTTTCGTTGACGACCGCATAAGCTTACAGAAGAAGGCAAGAAACTGGCTATAGAGCATTAGAGCTTGGCGATATTCAATCAAGTAGGTCTACAGCCGACTATCTCATATTTACCATTAAGCTTACGATTAAGTTTCTTGACCCAACAGAGTAACAGAGCTACATGTAGCCTAAATTGCAGCTATTGCTGACAATTTCAATTCTGTTATGAACAGTTGAACACTCAACGCAGATATTTCATAACAGAACAGAACTACGGGTTTAAAGAAATTTTAATTTGAACTAAAGTTAAGTCAATGCGCTGTGCTCGGGCTTCGGCCTACCTGCAACTAAATAAACAGGCGAATTTAGAATAGTAGAGAATTGTGCAGTTCTAAATGATTATTGTTATAACTCACCCGCGAAGAAATTCCATGTTGCTGGTACCTGCGAATATTGTGCCTAATAGCAAGAAACTTAGGCCTATTATATATGGTCCGAATTCTCGACCCCAAGGATTGTCAGCAGGCTATATCCATCTGGCTATCAAGAATTTTCCGTTGATGTTCATGCTTAATTAGTACATCTCTCTGCCAGAAACAGTGAAAGTCCCTATAAGTCTATACTCTAAGCTTATAGCATAAGGAATATCACCTTCAGAAATCAGTTGTCCCTCATACTTTCGAACGCATCATTCTCTAATATTGAAAGGCATGTGTTTATATCCTACATGTACATGTAGCTGATCTGATTCATTAAGCCTACAGGGAGAAAGAGAGAGCTGGTCGGGTATCTAATTCGAAACATCTGTCATTAACATCATTAGCTTCACAAAGGAAACCACTGTTCGAAGACGGGTATACAAGCACAGCAAGACGTCTATATGCTGTC
This sequence comes from Lumbricus rubellus, assembly GCA_945859605.1. Lineage (NCBI taxonomy): Eukaryota > Metazoa > Annelida > Clitellata > Crassiclitellata > Lumbricidae > Lumbricus > Lumbricus rubellus. The sequence continues at coordinate 14,567,982 of OX243828.1, forward strand.
TAATGATCCCTGGCCATCCTGGTCACCTGCCACGGCTCGGCCTCGGATTGACTTCGTCAGTAGGTGTGACCTGAAGCGATAAGAGGTCCACCCCTAGTCATAGACAACTATATATATATATATATATATATATATATATATATATATATATATATATATATATAGATACATTAGCAATGTATCTCTATGTCCTAGTCCATGTGTTCCACCACTGATGTCCCATTGAGTTGGCAGTTACATCAAGCGAACCTTTGATTCTGGGGGGTTTGTGATTTCTTGGTCCGAAATATCACATTAGAAATCACAAACCCCCCCAGTTTGCGTCCAAAAACGTCAAACCCCCCAACTCTGGAATCCGTGGGAGAACGTTCTCCCAACCCCCCCATTGGTAGACGCCACTGTTTACGGAATCCGAGTGATCAGGACTACACGATTATACACTGCGCTACACTGCTCTATTATGGACTTAAACAAATCAACATAATGCCATTCTGCTGTGACAGTGCACGCTATTATTATGTGCAGATTTGCTTACGCGTGGATATACAATTATGGAGCTTGCATGTATGCATGAATGTATGTAGGTATGTGGGTAGGTAGGAACATATAGCCTACAAATATGCAAATATACATGCATGCATATACCATAATTTTTATATTCGCCCATAAGTGACTATTAACACAGAATAAAGAAAACGCTTTCTTTATTCTGTGCTATTAATCAACCCGCATAAAGCAAAACGCTTTCTGACGTAGAAAATTTACTCGAACGCATATGGCTCCACAGAATCGCTCATTTATGTGGCGCTTTTATATGTATCGAAAGCACTAAGCAAGCAGCCATGCGTATAGATGATTTTCTGGTACAAAACAATGCATCCTGCTTCGTCTAATTCTTTCTCCTTCTTCGCCTTTTCCTTTATATTTCTTCTCTTTTTCCTTCTTCCTCCCCTTCTCGTCCTCCTCTTTCTCCTCCTCATTCTCCATCGCCTTATTCTCTTTCTCCTTTTTTCCTTCTCACGTACCATTTTGCTTCTCCTCATACTTCTACTTCTCCTTCTCTTCCTTCTTCTCCTCATCCATCTACTTCTCCTCTTCGTTCTTTTCCTCGTCCTTCTACTTCTTATAGTCCTCATACTTCTCGTTCTCCTTCTTTCTCTGATTTTCTCCTTCTCCTTACCCTCCTCTTTCTCCGTCTCCTCTTCCTCCTCCTTCTCCTCGCAGGTGTGGACGCCCATCATCCACGAGAGTTGATCGATGACGCTTGCGATCAGAGCGCAAAAAGCAGCGGAACAACAACAATCAGGTCGTGATCGGATAACATATTGTCTTTGCTGATTAGACTTCGCTTCGGACCACCAACAACAGCAGACAGACGGTCCACGTTTGATCGATGCTGCGTAGAGACCTGACCTCTGCGAACGCACAGAGTGGAAAGCGTGAGTGGTGGCCGACTCTTGAACTGTAACTGCAATTCTAATTACGGATTTGTATGAGGACGGGAGTTTCGTCGGAGTCGCTCCCACCACGTGGCAAGACAAAAGGGCTTCGAATTGCTGGCAGGAAAAAAGGAAGAGAAAATAAATTATGCCAGGAATTGGGTTCGAAGAGCGCGTCGACAGGCAATTTATTTCAGAAAGATGTAGCCCTCTCTGATCTGTGGACCTACAAATATTAGTAGGCTATTATCCTATATACAGTGGCGACGCCACCATGGTCGCGGTAGGTTATTTGACCTGTCTCTTTTGCTGTCGAAAGTTCTTGGACATTTTTAATATCTTTTTACATTAAATTTTAAAAATACTATAAAAACCGTCTGTCCATAATAAGGGCCGGATGAGGAAATGTGGGACGGTGACCCTGTTCGAAATTTTTGGCGGATCTTCGGCTGAAAAATCTGATGACTTTTTGGTGGAAATTTTTTAGAATAAAGTCGATTTTTGGCTGCCAAAATAGCTGACGACCTTTTTAAAGCGTTTGGTCGAAATTTCGTCAGAAATGTCAATTTTTTCCTCAAAAATTGTTTCGCATGTGTGGGGGCCCCTAAAGTGTGGAGGTGAACATGTTGAACATGCCTTAATCCGGTCCTGTGTCCCATAATGACTCCTATTAGATCACTATTAAGCTTAGTAGCCTAGTACTGCACTGCAGTTATTCAATCTTGGCTTTAAGCGACTTTTTACGTTTTATCTATTAGGTTTGCCGCTTGTGGCAATAGAAGCCTATAGGCCTGCTCAGGCTGCTCTAAGAGTGGCGATGCCATTATAATTCTGTAGCCTACTCACTACAGGTCTTTCTGCGATGCAAAACTTGCCGACCTCAAAATCAGTCAGACCTCTTACACGCTGAAGCGGAAAGTAGGTCTATGCAGAAAATCTGTCGAAATAGAGAACGTCCGGAAGAATATGCAGCACACGTTTGACTGAGTCGGCTGCTGCGAAGTGTATTCGAAAGAGAAAAACCATATAAAACTCTGGCTAAATGCGGTTGAGTATTAAATAGCTAAACGTACATGAGCATGAGCAGAAAGATAAGATGCGATAAGGACTTCAATGTGTGTTTGATATATCGATGACTTGTGTTGGGATGCCAATGGAGCTCCTATTACTCGGTAGGAGGTACAGTGTATACATGTAAGTGCAGCAAACAGCTGCTGAAGAGGCATGCAGTTTTATACACGTATCATTTGCACTCTTGGTCTTGTGTGTCAGTACGGTGGCTGTCAGTCATTCACCTACATGTACTTGTCCCTCTGTCCATCCGTCCGTCTGTCTGTCTGTCCCAATCTCTCTAGTTCATTTGCAGCATTGTCCTGCACTGACCAATCTGTGGAAGACGCATTATCTGTCTTCTGTACCACTCCAAGCTGCCTGCTTCTGCGTTGCCATGGTGACGATACTGATATTGCTGCTGCTGCTGGTGCTGGTGCTGAAGGTCGGCCAGGCATCTGTCTGCAGTTGTAATGGCGCTATAAAAGTCAGTGGGCAGGTAATCTAAGTCTTCTCTTTGCAGCAGCTGAAGAGCCGGGCAGGTGGTTGGTGACGACACATTAAGATAGATTGATACTCAAGAAATCGGTCAACTGGCAATTTAAGAATGTTGTACTTCCAGAAGGATTTTCAAATCGCTTTTCTCCAGGATGGATGGCATGCAGTCCATAGTGTGCTTAACTTAGCCATTGTGAGATATGGTGTAAACTCTCTTTATTGCATGTATGGTTTCTCCATCCTTTCCCTATCACGTGTATCTCAGTGTCCCTTCTATGCCAGGGCTTTGTTAACGTGCAGTTGTACACAAAATGTGCAGTGCAGTTCTAAATGGATTTGTACAGTTGTAAAAGCACTTCTGTACAGTTAAAACTAGCAAAAAATGGCATTGTCCTCCGATTGGAAGTAATTTACTATGGAGGATGGGAAGGAAAAGAAGGGGTTGTGCAGTTCTAAAAATTCCTTTAAAACAACCCTGTTCTATACGCTTCAACCAAACTTCGTGTCATCATCTACGACATGTAGCGATTCTGGACGAAGTCACGAAGGTATAATCACGAACTCCTTTAAGAAGTTTCTGAACCGGAAACCTGGCGCGTAATCACGAGCGACATTAAAAAGTATTTGAACGGAAAACCTGGCGCCAAACGCAGCAGCTGTGCAGTGCCGACCGAATGGTCCGAATCCATCTTTAGTTGATGGATCGATGGTCAACTTGCCTCTGGCGTAAGGTTATTGTGATCGATCATGAGAATGTAAACGGGTTTCCTGCTTTGGTTATTAGAGCACGCGAGTGCGTGGCAACAAACGGTATTCACCCTCCTATACCGAACACATTATGGTCTAACAAAGAGCATTTGAGTCCGCAGGGATTTTTTATGGTCGTGGGCAAAGTTTTGAACTGTTGGCAAGTGGCTAATGAGGTTGACGAAAGCAATCCATATAGCCATTAACGAACACGTGATACCAAGACCAAGATGTCTAAGTCCAAGCCAAAACTTTTGTCTCAAAACCGAGACCAATACTTTTGGTCACAAGACCGAGTCTTTTTCGAAACGAACTCGAGTGCAATCGAGACCAAAACCTTGAGAGAGACACCGTAGCGCCCAAGCAATTGCGAGTGAAGGACTTGCTCAAGGTCCCTACACGGCGGTTTGAGGTGGATTCGAACCTTAGATCCTCCGGCTGCAAGGCAACGAATATATTCACAACAGTGACTACACCATCGCACCCCACACCTAGACAAGGCCATCTTCGTAGACAAGCAGCGGCATAGGCTAAGCATCACGCATCAGACATCTACTGAAAACAAACCCAGAGTTCTCTAAATTATGTAGAGATGAACGGGAACCAACAACCTTCACGATTTGGTCAATTTATTTACACAAGAGCAGCTCAGCATGAGAGCTGTTCCATATTTCTATTGGACCCATAGGCCTAAATCAGACGGAGAGCTTCCATTAAAAAGTTCTGTTTTGTTTTGAAACATTTTCCATATGTGTTCTGTTTTGTTTTGAAACATTTTCCATATGTATTCTGTTTTGTTTTGAAACATTTTCCACATACATAATATGAACAAATAGCCTAACACTTAGATTTGATTTACAGAATATTGTTGCTTATGGCGACCTGGTTTCTCCACGGCTTAGGCCTACGGCGTTTAATTGTGTTTCAGAATTCTCTTAACTCCTTTCGACAATTCGTTTACATTTCACGCCATGCAATTGCATTCTGCGATTGAAAACTACTCCCCTGAGACTTTAAGCATACTGCGCCCTCCCACTGTCCACCCTCGGCACACCCTCTTCTTCAGTTTACACTCGTTCGCCACAGTCGCCGCTGGTTCGTGGACCCTAAGTCTCGGAGAAAGCTCTTTCGTTCCGTGGGAAAACAAAGGCAAAGTTCACCAGGTGCAGTAAGATTTAATGTCTCGGCCAGACGCTAGGGTCAGCCAGCGTAGCAATGTTACTGCAATTTCCATAGATAAAGACGGTCGTTAACGGAGCTTCGTGACCATCAGGAATACAGTCTGCAGCAGCTGTCTTGGACGCATGGTGAGAATTGCATGGGATTTGAGTGAGTTCACCCATCCACAATTCGAGATAAGGCAAAGTATGGAGTCTATGGACCCCAGAAAGGTAAGGTAGGCCTATAGGCCTATACGGTAAGATAAATTTATGGCTTAAGAATTATTGTAATGTAAGGCAATGCAAGGTCAGATGGGCGTCGATGGCATCGTGTAGGCTATAGCCTATGCTGTCATAAAAGATCAATAATAACCGTGCACTGCGTGCAGACGTCCATAGTTGTAAAAAACGGGGTTTTTTCGTTTTTATTCTCCCAAAAAACGTCGTTTTTTCGTTTTTTATTTTTTCCATCGTTTTTATTTTTTTAAATTTTCTGTAACTTTATTTATTCATTTACTTTCTGTTATTATTTTCCTTAATTTTAATTTTTTAATGGTATTCCTTATGTTTTCCGCCAACTCTCAAGGATTCAGCTAACTAAAGTCATTATTTCATCGTTTAACATCATCATTTAAGAGATAGCCTGCGTGTAGTAGGTTCCTAATCAAGATTTTCAAGGTTAAAATGCGGTTTTAGATGCAGCAAAGTCAAATTAGCCTAGTTTCCGTTTCCGTTTTTTTATCGTTTTTTGGTGTTTTTTTTTCTCGAAAAAACGACGTTTCCAACAGGTTTTTTCCCCGTTTCCATCGTTTTTTACATCTATGCAGACGTCAATGGTGACTGGAACCTTGCGCTCAGAGCCGTATTTACTGTGGTGGAGGCCCGTGTGCACCGCTGTGGTGGAGGTCCAATGGAATAGGATAAAAATTAAAAACAAATTTAATGCCGCCGTACCACAGCAATGTCGTTACAAGAGCACCTCACCTACAGGTAACAGCGGGATAGAAAAGAGCTACTATAGGAATAGGATATTATTATTATTTTTTTCATTGATGTCGGCTATTAAGGTGTTCACAAAACTTTCATATTCAATAAGGTCTTGGATGAACCCAGGTTAAAATTAATGGTATCACCTAACAACCTAAAACATTTTGTTAGTTTGATTATAAAATCATTCATAGCTCCATTGTCGAATTCCTCCAAGTAGGCCTAAAGGTCTTCGTAACTAGGTGAGAAAGGTTTGCCCATAGCAATACAACAAATTTGAAGGAAAACAATGTCACAAAATGTAAAGTCATTATTACATAAAGTAGTTTCAAGCAACTCCAGAATTTCCTTAGGCCTATCAGGCCGTCTACTAGAAAGGTATTTAATAAAGGCTTGCTTGACAACTTTAAGAGTTCAATCGAAATCCATATTAGTAGGCCTATAAAGAGCTGTAACATCTCCAGTCACCTTCAATCAGTGCTACTTATAATAGAACTACGAATTTTGCTAACAAAATCAAAAGAGTCCTTAATACAGCTAGGAAGTAACAGGATGGGTGATTATTGCGCCACAGGAGCTCTGAAAAATTGAATAAAATCACTTATACGTCGGGTTTCAGAACCGCATTCACTAATAATTGGTCAACCTTCAGGCATGTCCGGTTGAGGCCCTAATTATACTTCTAGGTTTGTGCATTTTAGGTAAAAGATAACAATTTCTGGGTCAATATCCTTATAGAATATCCGTGGTTAAAAAAATGAAATTGTTGAAAATCAATAAAACACTTATCATTATAGGGCCTATAGGCTAATATGCGTCTACATAAGTCCTTAATACGGGGAAGAACCTCTAATTTTAATGATGAAGGAATAGTAGCCTATTTAGAATGAGGCTACGTAGCGGTCTAAAAGCTTCTTTTATATAAATTATGAATCCTTTAAAACACAGACCAATAATTAATATTATTGACATGACTTCATAACCAAGAGGCAAGAGAAACTAACTTCTGATCTTTCAGGTTTTCACGTTTCTTTCAATTGTTTCTTTGCTTAAAATATTTGTGTGAAATTGTATCTTTGGACAGTGCACAGTAAAAAGTCTGTTAAAAATCTTGCTTTTGTGGTGGAGGCCCCTATGTGGTGGAGGCCCGTGGGCACGCGCCCCTTGTGCCCACCCCTAAATCTGGGCCTGCTTGCGCTTCACTGAAATCAGACGACTACCAACCGACCTGTAGGCCTATACGTTAAAGCCTAAATAAACAAACCTTATCTTCACGCTCGTTCGCATTCCAGACATCTGATTTTGACCACAAGCTGTGATGTAGCCTATAATAGCAAGATAACATCTCCGTGCATTACACAATATTATTGTATAATTAATGTAGCGTTGTTACAATGTCATGTATGTTGATGATTATGTCTATCCAATTCAATATGTATTTAGGCTAACCCCATATCAATCAGTTTTTGAAGTTGTGATATTGGTCATATAATATTATACGTCTAGATACATTATCAAGTATCTAATCATTCTAATGTATCTAGAAGTCTGTGGAATGTCGCAAAGACAATAATGTTTCTAGAAGAAACGTTTGCCCAGGCCTCAAAAAGGATGCGGACTACGTAACATACTAGATTTTCACCGGAAGTCCCTCAGCTCTCTGCGTTGCCTCGCTCTGCCTCGTAGGTGTCGTAACTATGGAGACACCACTGATACTCGCTCTAGTTGACTATAAGACATGATCATGAATATTCGGCATCGAGATTAGGTGGGTGGGTGTGGTGGGTGGGGTGGGGGGGGTAAAAATGCTAATTTCGACTCGCGATTCATCCCAGGCCCGCCGACAGAAATTCCGGGCCCCTGGGCAGAGCAGTCACAGGCCCCAAACTATATATTTGGGTTTTCTGAGCAAATTTAAACAAAACAAATAGAAATGATAAAAGTACTGGTGCTCGTATATAATGTACGTATAATATAGGCCTAGGCCAATTCCTATTTACGATTTTTTTAGCAATTGATCTTGATATTATGAATAAAAATGTCTAATTTATGGAAAAACTCAATTTTTCTGAATTTTAGGCCTAATTAACTGCAGCAAAATCGTCAAACATAGCCTATCCTCGTACCGGTAGTTCAAAGATTTAGGAAGACCATATTCGAATGCAAGAGTTGCAAGCGCAAGACCATTCAGCCTGTTATGCTTCATGGAAGATCGTTGAATACCGGTACTTTTAATTTGCTTGAATTTGCTGAAAGATCTTTCAGCTTCCGCGACAGTAAGCCTAGGATCTCTATCACGCTTCAAAATAAACCTGATGACTTATTTGTTTAAGATTTATTATGACAGAGACTGTTATGCGCTTTTGCGCAAGGTTATTTTTGTTTAGGAGCATTATAACTGACAATTTAATAATAATAATAAAATAAAAAATAAAAAAATATAAATAAATGATACTAATAATTATAATAATAATAAAAATAATAAAATAATAGGCCTAATTATAATCAGTGTAGCCCGCCGGGCCCCCTAAAAGTCGCCGGGCCCCTGGGCATTTGCCCCCTCTGTCCCCCCCTCTCGGCGGGCCTGATTCATCCAAAACAGTCACGAGGTGATTTTTTATCTCTAATAATTGGAACTTTTTTCGCTATCTTTCAATAAAACATTGTGGTTTCAGGAAAAAAATAGTTCGGTTCAATTCAGTGTAGTGGACGGTCCTTTGCAGATGGTTTAGCCTACGTGAGGTACATTTGCTGAAGCAGCTTTCAGGTTCTATTGATGTAATAGGCTAATTAAAAGCGCGCAGATAAACACACACACATACACAGCCACACAAGTCTGATACATGGGTTCTCACTGACCACAAACTGAACACCGTGAGCTGCCTTTCACAACCCGGTGCAGTTGTCCGCCTTCGCTGTGCCTCCGACAGCACGCCTTTGCGTACGCCGCATCAGCTCAATCCTGTCAAGAGTGACATGACGTATCGGACGCTAATCCCTGCGGTCTTAACCCTATGGCGGCGCACAGCATTTAGCGTTCGTTCGCTGAAAGCACACCGACCTATGGCGCGCGATGCGAACTGATTGCTAGAATGGCGCTTCAAGCTATCGGCATACCTACCCGCAATGTGCCAAACGCACGTGGTGGAGTAGCCTACACCTGGGCATCATCAGCATCTTCGTGGTTAGAGTAATGTTTAATGTTTGATTAGGGTCAGAATCCGGTCAACGTGTCGGCGAAGCAGAACTCGTCTTTTTGATGGTAAGCACTATGTTTTTCAGTAAGTAAACGGCACTTGCTAAGCAAACGATTCTTGGATTAAAATTCTCTTTTATTTCTATTTTACGGCGTAGACCCACACGTGAATAAGGGTCTACACATGCTAATCGGTGTGCAAGCCTGCAAATGGGTGACGAGATGGCTGAATGGTAACTTGGTAAAACGTTGACAAGAATGGGTCGGAAGAATGCGGGTTCGATGCCCAATAGCCTCGTAAGGCTGACTCAGCCGTCCACACCATAGAGGCGAGTCAGGCGACTGTAGCCTAAATTAACGGTAGGGCAGAAAATAATCCTTGCAGGCCGCCATACAGTTGATTTCGGTTCCTGTTGAACCTGTTATGATGTGTTATCATCTGTAACTACTAGCCTATATCATGCTGCAAGTCGAGAACCTTTAAAAATATAGACTAAAAGCAAATGCTTATAGTTTCTCAGGACCTGGGGGTTTTCCTACCTCGGGCGAAAAAATAATAGTAATATAAAAAATAATGATACATTACCTATAGGACATCCTTGCAAAGCGCGCGTAGTACTATGTGCATTGTGCACGCATGGGCTATGTGTAAAGCGCTGAAATTCTCGGTGTAACCCGTAAGCAGACTGGTTGACCATCCCTAAGCGTTGGGGACCGTCCATAAGTGATGTCACCCACCTATAGGGAGGAATCAACCATGTTATGACTATTCGTGACGGTCCCATATGCTAGATATCATATGACTTTTTTCTGTTGGCGCGTGACGAGGGAAAAGGTGTTAAAAATGGTCAAAACTTGCATGACGCTATTTATGGACAGCCCCTTGCCATGGCGAGGAACCCGTCCTACTATGTCTATGAGCATCGAGGGAATTGTCGTCGCAAATCATCGCTCGCACGAGTCGCAGCCTGTAGTGAACTCTCACCCAGCCAATCGATATCAGTTTCAGCATAAACAGTAAACACCCACCTCGTGGCACCTCATGGTCTGCAACAACTCTTCGGCAAAAATGTCTCTACAGCAGCGTTGCCACTCTGAAAAATAAAAAACCCAAGTTGGCCGGTCAAAAAACCCAAGAAAACCCAAGTTGCCCAAATCTTCCGAAATTTTCACATTTTTTTAGTCAACCGGCAATATTTTCCGGAAATTTTTCCCATTTTGTCGTCCCAGTTGATGACCTTTTTTTAGTCATTTGGCCCAAATTTTTTTAAATGGCCAAAACTTTCCGGTTCACAAGCAAAAAACCCAAGCTTTTGTCCAAAAAACCCAATTTTTTCCGAAAAAACCCATTTCCCAAGTTTCGAGAAAAAACCCAAGATTTTTGTGGCAGAAAAAACCCAAGAAAAAACCCAAGTTCTTCGCAAAAAAACCCATTTCCCAAGTTCGGATAAAAAAACCAAGATCTTGTGAAAACCCAAGGAGTGGCAACGCTGCTCTACAGTAGCCTAAATAAATCGCTGTGTACTCCAAGAAAGAATTAGCTGTAGGGACAGTAGGGTGGTATAGTCGAGGCATATATATATAATTTATATATATATATACAATACATACATTTGTATATATATAGATAATTTATATATATATACACGCGGATATACCGAGTGCATCTCAAAAAAATATTAGTTTATGGGGAACGCGACCTGCAGCACTGCAGACAAAAGTCTAAACAACTGTAGCGTGCACTCATCTTTAACTTTGCCACTACAGCCATGCATGGTTGTGACCACAGCAATAGTCCAGTGGATTACATTAATTTTAAGAGAGCTAATTACCCTTGTGGTCTCTGCTTTTATGCAGCCGCTGAAGTTGGTGACGTGCATTTTATTTGTGTATGTACCCCATGTATGCATGCATATATTATGTGTGTATGTAGACTGCCTTTTGCATATTTTAATTGTGCAGAACTGTTTGTACAAATATAAACAGTAAACAGCCTACTCATTAAAACATGTCATTTGTTAGCATCATATAATAAATACAATAGTAAACAATAGCATTATAATCATACAATAGTAAATAAATATATCATGGTATAAATATTAAAACAGTTCATGTAATACAACAATGTAGCCTAAACAACAGCTAAAAACTATAATAATATCATTTTGTCAAAAATGTTCTGGCGAACTCCCCCCCACCCACCCTCCCTGGAGATGTCTGGATAAAACACTGCCGAACGATGTAGCCTAGCAGGGTTTCCGTCAAGGGAACGAAGCTCGCTCGCACGGCCCCCGTTCAAATCCCCGAAGTGTTGCGGTACAACCGCTAACACGCGTCGTCTGCTTTCAATCTGACGTCATAGCAGCAATTGACCGGAGGACGGACGAGTTTTGCATTCAAATTGACTCTTACCCCATCCAATGCGATTTGCCGTTTGACACGTTGCCTTTCCGCACTGCGTACGAAACGTGTCACGCGGCCACCTAGCGACGGCAGGCGAACCGACGACGACGTCGTCGACTATCGATCTTGAACGGGTATTAGTTGGATGGCGTCGACGCGTAATTGGAAAACGGAACGGACGCCGGAGCAGTAGGCGCTTGATCCTTCTTGGTCACTGCGCATGCGCCGCAGTCGTCTCGTATTGTTCTTCGATCGAGGAAGGAATGCATTGGGAAGAGGGTGGGGGGGGGTAGTTGGGGGAGAGAGAGAGAGTAAGGATGGTGGTGGACGAAGAAGGAAGGGAGGGAGCGAAGGTGGGAAGGAAATAAATAACATGGAGGACTGTTCAGGTTGTAGGACCTGCCACCGCATTTGGGAGGAGAAATTTGAGGAAGGGGTGAGGGGCAGATGGGGAGGGAGGAAGGAAGGTGATGGTGGAGGAACGAAGGTAGGAGGGGGAGAAGAGGGTGGGAGGTAGATGGAGAGAGAGAGGGGGAAATTATGGAAGACTTAAGCAGGAAAGCAAAGAACGAAGGCAGGAAGGGAGAAAATAACAGGAACACCATTCCAGGTTGTAGGACCAACGACCGCATTCGGGAGGAAAGAACTTGAGGGAGGGCGTTGGAGATAGATGGGCAGAGAGGAAGGGAGGCACGGAAAGGGGAGAGAGAGACATAGACACAGACACAGAGAGACATCCACACAGACAGAAACAGACAGACAGACAGAGACAGAGGCAGAAAGAGGTGATGGAGAAAGAAGGAAGGAAGGAATGCATAGGAAGGGAAAAGACGGCATCGTCGATGACTCTCATGATGATGGAAATGCGAAGACGACGACGGCACGAAGTATAATACAGCCTGTGGAAACGTCGGTCCTAATGATGCATTATGGCGACCTAATCGCACATCTGCATAAACGAAATGGCTCCTTCAGCTCCTTCCATCCATATTATATGTACATGTACAACCCGTATGCAATAATGCAAATGCTCGAATGCACTTGACGTTTCCGTGTGCCACTGCTTCACTCACAGCCAGATGACTGTTTGAACCGAGATTGCTCATATTACGGACTGCTGGATGTGCGGTCACGATCGCTCTAGTATTCATGCACAGGAGCCTAAATCCCTCCCTTCCTCTCCCCATCTCTCTGTCTTTCTGTCTCTCTGTCTTCGACTCTGTCTCTCTCTGTCTCTTCGTTTCTCTGTCTCTCTCTCTCTGTCTTCCTCCCTTCCTCCCTCTCTCTCTTCTTACCTTCCTTCCTCCCTCTCTCCATTCCTCCCTCTCTCCCTCCTTGTCTCTATATCTCCCTCCCTCTCCCCCTCCTTGTCTCTCTGCCTCTCCGTCTCTCTGTCTCCCTCCCTCCCTCCCTCTCTCCCTCCCTCCCTCCCACCCTCTCTCTCTTTTTTCCCTATCTTTCCCTCTCTCTGTCTTTCTCTCTGTCTCTGTCTGTCTGTCTGTCTGTCTGTCTCTCTCTCCTGCACTTGACAACTTGGATGGAAGTCAATTTCGTGAAAGATGGATGATGTGAAGTTTTTGTTATTTTTGCATTCAGCCCCGTCTTCTCGTCATATAATAATAATATAATGGCATCGTCTACAGCGCACGGTAATCATAAACTCTACTCAGGACATCAACCGATAAAATAGCAATAATAAGGTATAAGACATAATAATCCGTCGGAGATTTTATTTCTTTATTATGTCCACAGGACGGAGAACACAAACGTAAGGATTCACGGTGTGTAGGAACCAGACATGCAGGCTGAAGGAGACGAGCCATAAAGTTTGACCTGAATGATATCAATAACGTCTCTTGTCGTTAGGCGTCACTATAGTTGTTGGGGGAAGAGGGTTTAGGGTGATGGTTAAGTCCTTGGCACGTGCAGAGCACGGGATCTTTTCCAGCTACCCTCCCAAAGGTCAACTCAACCTTCCATTCCGCAGATGGCGTTGGTAAACAGTAAGACGTAATGGACGCCCTGTTTGCTGCCGACAGTTAAATTCGACTCCTCTATAGCCTAACCTTTGATCATCCGTCATACTACGAATTGTAATAAATCTGCGATGTGCCAGCCTGAAATTAAGCGAAGATTATCATGACATATGACGTGTGACTGTGCGCTGTCTACTAAAGACCACAAACATAATATTTATTTATTATTGGCTCCCGTGGTTATTTGCAGAAGCTCATCTCCAGTCTTCCCTAAAACGTTGCCCTGGCAATAGTTTCAGTAATCTTTCTTCTATATGATATTAGCACATTTTATGTAAAGGTGACGGACAACAATATTTGCACTCCGTGCTCTAGCCTCTATTAAAGCTCGCCTCACGTCCTCTCTAAGACATTGCCTGGCTATAACAATATATAGTGATATTATATATATATATATATATATATATATATATATATATATATATATATATATATATATATAGGCCTACTATAGTGCCTGCTAGATCGCGATGGGTCGTTTAGCCTGCAGACTAACTCTGTTTCAAAACCAATAAATGAATATGACGAGGACGACGATGATGGTGATGATGATGATGTGAACAATGTTAAAGAAGGTTGCGGACCTGCAGTAGGGCCTATAGGCTTAAACGGTTCTTGTGTTGGCAGTTCACAGTAATTTTAGTACCTATTCTTCTTTTGTAATGGAGCTTAGGGCCTACTTAAAAATAAATAGCCTATATGTTGTATGATTGTACTAATTAGTCAAGGCCCAGGCCTATAGGCAAGGACTCTATAGGTAAGCACTTTGCTGACATCTAAATTTTTGCATTATCTGTTCCATCAGTGTCTGGTATAGTGTGAATTAATAAGATAAGATCAGATCAGATGAGATAAGATAAGAATATAATGTAGGCCTACAGATCATTTATATATATATATATATATATATATATCTTTATTTACCAGTTCAACTCGCGACTTTTGGCCTACATCGTGAAGTGATTTGGCGCCCAAGCACTTTTGAATTCTGAATTCTACCAACCCTGATCAGAATATGTCTAAACCTGTGTGACCTTTGGGTTTCTGCCAACTTGCGCGATGCCATGTTACACTGACCATCTCGATTGTAATCGGGTAGTTTCTGCAACCGACAGTCAGCACGTAGTAGGATAATAATTTATGACGAACGTCTTTGCAAAACGAATCTGCATTCTGCAGGACGCTGCATTCGAACATTCGAACAGTCTGTCGATCGGACAAAGCGACGCCATTACTCACAGCAATGGCGTCTCTATCCGTTGCCACTCTCCAAAATAAAATAAAAACAAGTTGGTCGGTCGAAAAACCCAAGAAAACCCAAGTTGCCCAAATCTTCCGAAATTTTCAAAAAAATTTCGCCCAAAAAATTTTATGACCTTTTTTTTTGGTCGTCCGTCCAAATTTTAATCTTCAGAAAATGTCAAAAAATTTCCGGTTCGCAAGCAAAAAACCAAAGTTTTACCCGAAAAGACCTAAGTTTTTCCAGAAAAAGCCCATTTCCCAAGTTCGGAGAAAAAACCCTAGATTGTTTGGGCCCAAAAAAACAAGAAAAAACCCAAGTTCTTCGCAAAACCCCATTTTCCATGCAAGTTCGAATTAAAAAAACCAAGATCTTGTGAAAAAGCCCAAGGAGTGGCAACGCTGTCTATCGCTGACGTAGCCTATACGCTGTCTCCCTGCTTTGCACGTCGGCTGCCTCTCTGCTTTGCGCGTAGATTTGTTGGCGAAGAATGGCCGCCGCTGTGACCGATGGATCGAGGCGTCGGCGGCCTGTAAACTAAATATGTCGACGGACATACGTCATTTCTGCTGTAATTTGCAATCATGTATTCTGGCGATGTGCGGAGTGTATTAGTCTATTGGTAGATGTTCGATATATCGTCGTGTTTTTGCTAGAGTGCCGAATGACTATGACGTCCATCGACATGCGCATGCAAGTCAGAATATAGGCCGATATATTTTTTGGAGATACATCATGTAAACATAAGCCTTTCGTATTCACATTTTGTGAGTTGCATAATAAAGGGATATACAATGCCTTTGCAAAGTGGTCGAGTGGCTATCAAAAGCTTATGCGCGGATACTGTTGCATCCATTGGGCTATAGCCGATATAAATTATACTGAACTAGGCCTACTCAATTCAGAGTCAGGATTTCAATGGCTTCCATGGGCGCCCGCACATAGGGGCAAGGGGGGGGCACTTGCCCCCCCTGGAAAATTGAAACCTATTTTTCTCACTACTACTTTTGGGGTTTATAACAAATTTCTTCGCATTAGAGAATTTAAAAACCTACTTTTAGCTAATACTTTTCGATTTTTAACACAAATTTCCTTGCAAAAGGAAACAATTCATATTAGAAATTTTAAAAAGTGAAAATGAGAAATTTACACCAAGAAACCTCTGTGAAAAATACCCATGCATGTTCTCAGCTCTCCGCTTTGCAATATTTGACCTCTTGCTAAAAATATTTTAACGTGACCAACTGACCATCGTGTTTTACCCCCTCCTGCACAAATTTCTGCGGGCGCCCATGATGGCTTCGTTTTATCCATTGTAGCCTTGGTTTTTCTGCTCAGAAAATTTAGATACATGACTTTCTATGGACTTCTAGCAAAGGCCATGTACATGTAGGCCTAGACTAACTTGTCTACACCTATATACAGGGTGGCACAGAAAAAACCGGACTATTAGTTTTTGCAATTGCATCGCTTGAATAGTCAAAGTAATTATATTACTGTGACGTCGTCCTACATCAAGGATTACTGCCAGACATAATAGGTCAATCTGGTGACAATTTCACTTTCCAGCAGGATGGAGCACCTGCTCATCGTTCACGAAAAACAGTTGCTTTTCTCACTGCTCACGTTCCAGACTTTATTGAACCAGAAAATTGGCCACCGAACAGTCCGGACTTGAATCCCGTAGACTATTCGATCTGGGGAATTCTTCAGCAGTTTGTCTACAGGCAGAGAATTCGAGATATTGAACATGTGAAAGAAGTTCCGACCGCATGCTGGGACGAAATCAGCGAGCACACTATCAACCGGGCTATTGGACAGTTTCGCAAGCGATTATCATTGGTTATCGCAGCAAACGGAGGACATCACTTTGACTTAAATTTCTGACGCATTCAGAAAACTCTGAAATTTTACAGTTCATTCAATGTTAGGCTATATTAAATGCCAAACCAATGCCATTTTTCTGTGTCATTTCTGCAGTCTAATGATAGTTTAAGGCAATAATTACTAATAGTCCGGTTTTTTCTGCGCCACCCTGTATATGCCTAAAGCCTATCTAGCACGTGGATTCCTTGCATAGTCCTATCGCGTATCAACACGCAACACAGTCATAGACTTTGAGATTAAAACATTGTACGCTATTAGGCTACAGTATTCCATATTAGCCTATAATTTTTTTACAAGTTTCCATGCGATCGTAGGGCCTATTTTGATTTTAGACGGTTCGAATTTCAAGAAACGCAGGCCTTACAATCTTGCTATCCTGAAGTAGGCCTTGCAGCGAACATTCCATTTCGACCTACGATCGTGGGAAAATCAGGTCAGTCAATATCTGTTATCAAAAAATTCCAGGACAACTAATAAACATTGTTTAGCGACGAAGTATAGATTATACCCAGTAAAATCATGTTTTATGGATGATGTTCAATTCGACAGGGTGGCATGCATAAACTGGATGGAATTAAAAAGCGTCGACGAGAATTAGCTGCAGTGACTCGGAATTACAGAGATTATCTGGAAATAGAACATGAATGATATTTGAAAGCATGAACTGGCGCTCAAAAACAACACTTACATATATATATATATATATATTTATATATATATATATATATATATATATATACCTATATAATAATATAATAAAAATATCTGGAAATAGAACATGTATGTATGAGATTTGAAAGCATGAACTGGCGCTCAAAAACAACACTTACATATATATATATATATATATATATAATCGTAAAAGAATAGAGCCGTATATAGGCCTAATCCCATGAAATTATCCAATTATTATCTTGTTATTTATGCCGAACAGGATATAGCCCTCGTGTGTCATCTGTAATCCTCGATTAAATTAATCCAGTCAGCTCATAGCCATACCGAAAATCATTTTATGATACAAAATTACGTAACGCAGTGGGTTTCGAAGAAGAACACGATAGTCGATGTAGGTATAGGGAGGAGGCACAAAACCTTTACGACTTTGTAATTTACAACGTGAGAAGTAGCATTTCAAGGCACCCCGAATCCCCAATAACATCTATTAATTTATGTGACAGCCAATAACATTGTGGGGCGCGGTGGTATAGTGGTGGCGTCATTGCCTTGGAGCCGGAAGGTTCGAGGTTCGAATCCATTTCGCCGCGAAAGGACCTTGGGCAAGTCCTTCACTCACAATTGCTCAGCGCTTCGGTGTGAAACTCCGATGCAGTGTCCGCTCTGCATTCGGGAGCGCCTCTGAGATTTTGAAGGGGCGCTACAACAAATGCACATGCAAACATAATAACATCTAATCAATTGGCATTCTATCAAACTATATATTTATGCAACTTATACAGTTAAACTAAAGTGAATGTCAACTGCTATTGCTGCACAGCAAACATGCAGCGGGACTTATGTAATACCGATTGATGAGATTGTACAATGTAGATGTACAATAACGACATCCCCATAAAAAATACAGAAAAATTTTTTATGTGACAGCCAACGTCGGTAGGCCTTGGTCTTAAATATTGTCCAAAAACTGCGCGCATGAGTGGTTTCAACAGATCTGCAGGAAACAGAGTATTGACCCGACTAACACCGATGCCATCGTGGAACTGGACAGATAAGATACAATGTTCCACCCGGTGGCATCAATAATATCGCTTGCCATACGCAATACCGTACACATTTATGAACAATTGCAATAGTTATCTTACCATGCCCTGTTATGTTTTGCTACAATGTGTGTCTTGATATGTTATGTCGTGTCCTGCTATATGTTATGTCTTATCATGTCATGTCCTGTCATGCCATGCTTTGTTATATCTTGCCATGCCATGGTATTATACTTTACATGCCTCGACATGTTATGCCGTTACGAGTTATGTCGTGTCCTGTTATGTTATGTTTTGACATGTATATTTCTTGTGCTGCATATATCTTATCGTTATATCTTGTTATGCCGTTTCGTGTTATGTCGCATGCTCTTATGTTATGTCTTGAATCTCTTGACATGTTATTCCTTGTGCTGTGTGCCTTGTCGTTATATCTTGTTATGCTATGGAGAGGTGGAAGAGGAGGAAGGGAAGATTATTGGGAAGGATATGACATAGGGAAGAAAATGTGAGAAAAAAGGAAGCAGGATAAGAAAAAAGAGACAGAAGAACATGCAGGAGGAAATTAAATAGGGAAGGAGGAGGAAGAACAAGAAGAGAGGAGATGTACATGTAGAATTGTAGATTGTAGAAGGACAAAACGAAGATGACTCTGAAGATAGGAGTGACAGACAGAAGCAATTGAAAAGAAGGAAAGCAAGGGGAAAGTAGGAGGAGTATATATGGAGAAGAGGTGTGTTAGGAAGAGAAGAAGGAGGTGGAGGAGGAAGCAGAGAGGAGAGTAAGGAGCATATACAAGTAGATGTACATGTCGAAGGACGAAACGAAGATGACTCTGAAGAGATAGGAGTGATAGAGAGAAGCACTTGAAAAGAAGGAAAGCAAGGGAAAAGTAGGAGAAGGATAAGAAAAGTAGGAGGAGGATAAGGAGAATAAATAGATAAAACAGAGAAGAAGGAGGATGCGTAGAGGATGGAAAAGAGGAGTAAATTCAGCAGAAGGAAGCAGCAGACTAGGAGAGAGATGAAAGAGGAAAAATTATTAGACGAAAGAAGAGAAGATATTTGTATGAATTGCGTTGAAGATCTCCCCTGCCATGCAGTAGAATAGCAATCGTTGTGATGACAGAATGTTTCTATGGAATGTCGACCAATCTCGATTGAGCAAATAGACGACCAGTCCAAGACATCTGCCTGCATGCTTGGAGACGATACAAGAGAAAGAAAGTATCCAGTGTTTGTAGGAGAACGGAGGGGAGGAAGAGGACGACGATGAAGAAGAAGAAGAATAGGAGAAGGAAGAGGAGGAGGAGGAGGAGGAGGAGGAGGAGGAAGATGATGAAGAAGAATAGGAAGAAGAAGAAGAAGAAGAAAAGAAAGAGGAAGAAGAAGAAGTGGAAGAAGAGGATAAAGAGAAGAAAGAGGAAGAAGAAGAGGTGGAAGAAGAGGATAAAGAGAAGAAGAAGAAAAAGATGGAAGAGGAGGTGAAAGCGAAGGACGGGAATGAGAAAAGGGGGAGAGGAAGGAGGAGGACCAAGAAGGAGAAGAGTGTGGAGGGAGAAGGATGAGGCGTAAGAGAAGGAGGGAGAATGGAAGGGAGGAGAAGGTGAAGACGGGAAGAAGAGTGCGGAGAAAGAGGAAGAGAACGAGAGAGGTGGAGGTGATGAGGAGAAAACAGAGAAGGTGGAGGAAAGCATTCATGAAGAGGGAAAGGCGAGTGGAGAGAAGGTGAAATTGAAAGGAAGAAAAAGGCCGCGGAATAGGAAGGGGTGAGGAGAGACAGCGGAGTGGACAGGATGTCTTCGCCGGACAAATGAGAAACGAAATGCGGCGGCGGAGGAGGAGGCTCTTCTTAGTCTAAGGGGGAAAGACATTGGCCACCACGGTCTGACTGGAAGACGAGGAAAGACGAGAGGGGAATGAGAAGCAGAGAAGACGATCGAAGCAGAGAATGAGGAGGAGAAGGCGACAGAAGCAATGAATGAGGCGACAGAGGCAGATAATGAGGAGGAGGTGACAGAGGCAGAGAATGAGGCGACAGAGGTAGAGAATAAGAAGAAGGCGACAGAGGCAGAGAATGAGGAGAATGAGACAGAGGCCGAGAATGAGCGTAGGAGGTGGAGGCGTATTGAGAATAATGCTTAGGCTTAGTGCGTTCATAATATAAGCTCTCTAAGCCTAAGCAGTATAATTGGCGAGACGTTGTCATTAATGAGAGCCTCAATCTTTTCCAATTTAAGCCAAATGCAGCATGTTTCAAACGCTTTAGCTCAACGTCACGTGGGACGAGTTACATTCAATGCTCGTATAATTATGAGAAGACATAATATTCGGTTTAAGATTCTTGCATTGATGCCAAACTACACCAGAGTGACTATATATGTATATATAATTATTATGTATATATAATATATATAATTTATTTTATATGTATAATATATAATATCTTGGTCCTCTCAATGTATACCCTAGGTGAGAATTTCCGGGGGTTTGGAGGGTTTAAACCCCCAGTCTTTCTTAGAACCCCATTGTAAATGTGTCTGCTTTTCACACCCCAATTTCCTAGTGGATAATATTTCAACACCCAGTTGTTCTTCCACAATTCTCGCACTGTGTATACCTATTACCTATGTATATGAATGGATTCATATAGTTTAACCCTTTGACGACTAAAATAGCTACAGATGTTTTCAATGCATTTTAGTACACGCTGCAGGGTCATTAAAGGGTTAACGCCAGCGTAACTATGACAACAATGCCACACAATGGCCATTGCCGTCGAGAGAGATAATAAATAGTTCGGGCATATTAACCTATTACTAAATTACAGATCATCAGTAGTTGTGCAAGCGGACGCCTCAATGTCCGACTAGTTCAATTTCTCTCCTGTAAATTTACAATGATTCTGTATACTATAATACACGTATTGCATTTCAAACGTCTTTTTCGCAAGCTGTACGTCAAGACCCCTCCCATGATGTTCTCAAATTTTCGGGGGAGGGTTGAGGGGTTCAACCCCCAGTAGAACACAAATTCACATACGTGCAGACACATGCTCAAACACACGCGCACAGTCGCTCACACACATTCATGATATATTTATTTGCGTATTATTATATATATTTATATTTAGATATACACTGTGTCCCAATAAATCGGGCACCCTTTTTATAATGTGAATAAAACTGGCAAATATTCATCGATTGTCAAAATTTCAAAACTGTTTTCATCCTGAGATAATTATCTACAAATTGGTAATTTATGAACGGCCCTCAATAAAAAATTACGTCATAATGACGTCGTTAATTTACACATTGAAACAAAATGTCAACAAAAATCGTTGTGTTCGGTACTTAACGTTTGAATTCTCTGATGCAAATGACGTAATTGTGACGTCAATATTCATGCCAGAAACTTCATATTTGAATCAGTGTAAGATAATTATCTCAGGATAAAAGCAGTTTTGAAATTTTAAAAATCGATTAAGATTTACGTGTTTTATTCACATTATAAAAAGGGGCCCGATTTATTGGGACACAGTGTATATTGTAGGCCTATATATATAAACCTACATATAATATTTCACGCTCACATAACATCATGTGTAAGGGTATATATGTGAGCATACGTGCAGGCGGGCGGGCGGGCCCCTTATATTTTCTCTTGTGTATTCAATCGCCTGTAATTGAATTTCCGTTTCGACGAATCAGATTGGTTTTCTAAATCGTTAAACGAGAAAATAGCAACAGACTTGGAAGTCACGATGAGTCTTATAATTTTAAATTTAGGAACGGACTGAGTTAGATTCAATCGAGAAGTATAATCCAGGTTAACATAGTAGAGTTTAATCTGATCTGACGTGATTTGTGTAAAGTTCGAGAAAGGTTCCAACCCCGAATCGTCGTGTATACATTCTCAACGTCACTGAAGTCGCTCTTGCTTAGAATTTAATCAATCAATCACACAAATTTACATAGCGCCCCTTTCAAAATCGCTACTCAGAGGAGCTCCCAACCGAGGCCTGGTAAAAAAGAAATGTCCTATAATTGAGAAGAAGATGGAAAGAGCAAGCAGAGTCATGAGGGAGCGAGCAGAGAGCAAGAGGGAGGCCATTCCACACACCCATTCCAGACCGCCGGGCCCATGATTGAAAATGCTCGGCGCTGCATGGTCGCAATGTTATAGGTCAACGTGAGAAAGTAACAAGGAAGTCGCGACGGGTAGATGAGCGCAGGGAAAGGCGGCCATGCATGGAGACAGAGGTTCTTGTTTCCGATCCCAATCAACTCACATCGTCTTTCTTCATGAGCCTGCGGTTTGAACCCCGTTCCATCCTCCGTACATGCTCCCTTTTAATATTTATAGAGTCTGTATATAATAATTCACAGTTATTTCACTGGAGATTTTCTTTTAGCTGTTCGCTTGATAGACATAAGATTACGATTGTACTTCGAGAACAGTGAAAAGCAAACCGTATTTTTACCGGTACGTGGAGAAAAATACTCAAAACGAATGAACGAACGCGGATTTTTGTGTTATTGTGTATACCCTCGCCCTCCAAAATCGCTTCCCTCTTCCTTCTGCCCCGACTGCAGCGTGGCCTGACATGGAAAAAGCCGCGAAGGCCACACGACCACCACCCGGCTGACCACCGAACCCTTGCTCCTCCGGGCAGCGAAGAAGACGCGCATGGGGAGTGGCTGCACCCTACTCTGTACCGTAGTCTGTGACTGGAGGGTAAATGACGATCTTCAGAGGCAATGAAATTACGATTCGTTCATGCTCTGCCTGACAAATCGACCCCAGAGGCGCCAGAGAAAAAGACGAAGACGAAGACGATGATGATGTGGCCGGCGTTGGACGGAGGGTCTCTGCACCGACGACGCAGGAGGGACGGAGGATGAGGGGAGGAGGGCGGGGCTAGGCGGACTGCGGAGGAGGAAGGGGAGGAGGAGGAGGAGGAGAAGCTTTTCTAGACGTCCAGGAACAAGCATTAAGTCAACGGAACATGTCGACGCCAATATTATATACATGCGTGAATACACACGTGCGTATATGCCAACCTAAATACATACATGTACATGTACATAGTATTACATACATACTTACATACATAGTTACATACATACATACATACATACATGCACATTGCACATACGAATGCATGTATACATACATACATGCATACATGTACATACGCACATATATACATACACACATTCATACATACATACATACATACTTACATACATGCATGCATGCATGCATGCATACATACATACATACAAACATACTTACACACATACATACATACATACATACATGCATTTATGCATGCATACATACGTAATGAATGCATGTGTAAACAAATTATATTATGGAACAGCTAGGCTAATGTTCTAATATGAATTCATGATACTTGTGATGCTGCTAATAATATTTGTTTTTCCTTGTCATTCTTGTTGTTGCAAAAAACGGACCAATAAAGAAATTGATTTGATTTGATTTAAATATAAAAAACGCATGCATTGACATTGGACATGCATAATATCCAAATTGTGTATGTCTGCCATGTCTGTCTCTGTTTCTGTCTGTCTGTCTGTCGTATCTATCTGTCTGACAGCCAAGACAGGTATAGACAAGTCAGGCAGACAAGAAAGACAGATAGAGAGACAGATAGACAGAGGGGCGAAAAGATACAGACAGACAGGCAGAGACAGGCATATTGACCAGCAGAGCCAGACAGAGACACAGACACAGACAAGCAGACAGACAGGCAGAGACGAAAAGACCCAGGAATAACCAGAGATAGACAGACACATGGGCGCCGACTCTGCGAGGCCCGTGAGTGCTCAGCACCACCAGAAATTGGCCATGCGAGGCCCTCCTGTGCATGGGCACACCTGAAATCAGCCGGCAAGATGTGCTTTTAAGCTATTTTTTCTCTGTTGGGATTGCTTATCTATAAAAATCATTCCATCTTTAGTATACTTTTTTAGACCTCAGTTAGTTTACCTTACAATTTCTCCAGTTTTATCCCATCTGGTAGTCTGAACTCCATTGGTCCTAAGCCGATCGGCGAACGCGAGGAAACCCCGATATCCTGCTTATTCGATCCGCTTCCGTCATTTTTTTTATTACGGACGAAGGCGACGATTTGAATTACATTGTTTCTTTAGGCCTACATGTATACTTTGTATAGTGTATACCAGTGCTCGAAAATCACCTCCCAGCATCATAAAAGCGGGATATTGTTTTGTCTTTAAAAACTACTTGAAATACTATTTGAAAAACTATTCCACAGTGTTAATATTGGCTCACTAAACAGTGGCCAATTATTGTCTGATTTCTTGTGCAAAATTTGAGTAGGCTATGTTGACCTAATTGAGGGACAGTGCTCCAAGACGCCCATGAAAAGGAAGATTGTGCTTTTCTTCTGTGTGGATTCCAAGAGAAATAGGCTACATCAAACACAAAGAATGAAAAAAAAATTTAATTGGGAAGAAGATTATTTTATTGAAGTTTTAAATCATGTCTTCATGCAATGAGATAACAGGAAATTTTGACAAGGATGTCATGACGTCAAAATGATAGCCTAAGGTTCTACCATCGCAGTGTGGCAAAAAAAAATTCGAAAATGGGGAGAAGCACATCCCGTTCCCAAACCTCTTCCCTGCTCGGCGCTGTGCTTCTCGGCGATCATACTTTGGCCGCGAGTTCGTCCCTTAAAACAGGACCAAGTCTCCGCCTATGTGAACAGTGAGGATTTCAATAACTCTCTTATAAAAAAGGGTCAAAAAAATTTTCGCGCGCTCACGCGCGCATATTTTAACCATCTTTTGGGCACCCCCACTCTTCGGGTCAACTCGGCGCCTATGGACAGACAGACATAGGGACAAGCAGAGACAAGTAGAGACAGAATCACACAGACAGGCAGAGACAGACAGACAGACAGAGGGATGAACAGAGAAAGACACAGACGTTGTGACCAGCAGAGACAGACGAAGACAGAATGACACAGACAAGCAGACAGACAGGCAAGGACAGACAGACAGACATAGAATTTAACAGAGAAAGACAGACAAACGTTGTGACCAGCAGTGACAGACAGAGCCAGAACGACACAGACAATCAGACAGAGAGACACAGACAAACAGACAGACAGACAGACAGAGACAGAAAGACAGACAGAATGATGACCAGAGACAGACAGACAGACAGATGCCGTGATTGGAGAGCATGTCCAGACAATGTTTCAAATTAGAGCTGCGATTGCCTCCAGGCTTCTTATTCCTTTCCCTTAAGAAGAGAGAGATTCGAGGTTGCAGAGGCTGAGGCGGAGGCTGAGACTGTGGAGGAGGAGACTGCTGCACCTGCTGAAGTCCTGTAATTTAATCTCTCAAAGCACTGCATCAACGAAGAAGAAGACATCGAGGGTCGACCATTGCAGCTGAAGTATATAATTACATCGCAAGCAAACCTCCTTCTTCTCTTCTTCTCTGTGTTCTGTACTTGGCTTCACATCGCATATGGGCGTTGCAGAGAATTCTTCAATTACTGACCATTTTTGTCGAGGAAATGTCTGGTGTATAGGATTTAGATTTGTGGGTCACGATGGCAACGCGGAGATTAAGGATTCAAGTTTCATCCTCTGAGATGACAGCTACTCTGTTGGAACCTGGAGAAAATTTCGAATAATTATTAATTGCTCTGAGCGATTCATCTGTGACCTGTCACTTATCTTTGGTACTTGATACTTTATAAATAGGCAATAATAATAATAGTAATAGTAGTAGTGATAATAATAGTAATAAGGGTAATAATAATAATTTATAAAAGTGATAGTGATAGGCCTACATTTTACTTCGCGTTTGATATGCCATTGTGACCGTATAGGCCTACATGTGACCTAGATCCAGCATATTTTCAACAAATAATCCTGATTTGAGAAAATAATGATGATGATGATGATGATGATGATGATGATGATGATGATGATGATGATGATGATGATGATGATGATGATGATGATGATAAGAAGAGGAGGAGGAGGAGGAGGAGGAGGAGGAGAAGGAGGAGAAAATAAGACGAAGAAGAAGAAGAAGAAGAAGAAGAAGAAGAAGAAGAAGAAGAGGAGTAGGAGAAGAAGGAGGAGAAGAAGGAGGAGAAAATAAAACGAAGAAGAAAAAGAAGAAGAAAAAGAAGAAGAAGAAGAAGATAAAAAAAGAAGAAGTAGAAAAAGCAGCCCTTAAGCCAGCCCTGAGTCAGCAACGACTATGAAGGCTAGTGTCAGCGACTTTATTTTCTTAGCCTCGGCTTATGAGGGTGGATGGTCAATATAATAATATTATTATACTCACATGAATCAAGCGAAATTCGTCCTTCACTCTGCATCGTATGACCTTCCTCCATTACACTTCTGCTCCTTCTAATTTAGACTCCACTCAGACAACAACTATTGCAGCATCAGCTCTCATTGTCTTCTATACAATCATTCTTGCATGTACATTATATTTCGAAAGAGTGTCTTGATATAGCTGAACACAACTGCTGCATCTTATTTTTATCTTATTATTATCTTCTTCTTATTATTATTTCTTCTGGCTTGGCCGAACCAGGAGTGATCCAGCACCTAGGCCATTAGTGTTAAGCTACCGAACCCACTGCTGTAAAGCCGACCTGCATGTCGTGCTATATAGTGGACCGTATTTTGTATAACATGTACCTGTAATCATTCTGCGGTTTGTCAGATTCAGTCATTAGACAAAGATTATTAGACCTATTATTATTATTACAATTACCCTGCAGCAAAGTCTGAAATGAATGATGGATCCTGATTATAGTAAGCTTACCATCTGCATGTTTTTTGCTGATGCCATAATAATAGGAAAAGAAATTTCTACTTTCGAGTCTCATAACAGTTTCTGTCTTAAATCGACATCACCATCCGATATATTCTTTCTATACCGTAGCTGTATTTTCTGCTCTTTGACTGCAGGCAGTTTTCCGTTACTTGATATATGTTATATATGTTATATATTTATATAAATATATATATATATATATATATATACAGACAGACAGACAGACAGACAATGACAGAGACAGAGACAAAGACAGACAATGACAGAGACAAAGACAGACAGAGACAGAAACAGAAACAGAGAAACAGAGAGACAGCTAGGCCTATAGAGAAGAGACAGTGAGCCCACGCAAATTATCATTCGCCTTAAGCTGATTAGGCCTATATTTATAGTTGACGAAACCAGAAAATGATATCCTGCTTGGTTGAATAAGACACCGTGCTGGAAACATTTTCTCGAACTCTACAGTGAGTTAATTAAAAACGTTATAATCTGCTCAACTAAACGACTGACTTATAAACGGGAAAGCAGCTTCAGACTTCAGAGTCTTATTTTTGGTCGATGGGTTTGAGAAGGGTTTCTTTCAATCCAAGTCAGTAAACAGTGAATGAATGGCAGCTAAAACGCTGTCGTTAACTTTAAGTGTGTGTGTGTGTGTGTGTGTGTGTGTGTGTGTGTGTGTGTGTGTATGTGTGTGTGTGAAGATTCTAAGTCCTGCATGACGCGCATGATGCATTACGTGATGAATAGATTGTCTGGTGTCTCGACACAGACAACGGGTGGTAAGCATTAATTTGTTGATGCAAGTCGTGCATGTCTGGTATAGACGCGCAATTGATCTTTTTCAATTTCTATATTTTTCCATTTTCTGTTTACTTTCTTTGGAAGGTCACAGAGTAATTTCAACGTCGTTTACTTAATGCCTTGAAGTGTTTTCAGTGTTGGAACGTCGGTGTCTGTTCTATTCAGACATTGCCTTTAATATCACTTTGGCGAAGAAGGTCAATTTTATGAAAGCACTTAACACTTTAAACGCTTTCGCAGAATTCTGTTTTTATCCGTCATGGATTTTTTAAAGAAGGTTCTGTAAGAGATGGTCGTCATGTCAAGTATGTTTTTTTAAAAAAGTTGAATATCCGACCAAACTCTTTGACATGCTACAGTAACTACACAAAATGTTGTGTATCCATGGTACTTGTAATATATAATTCTACATGTATGATTATACGATTACATATAATATTAAAAGCGGTTTGTTTTGTCACGCTGGAAGTAGTTGAATTAGTCGTAGTAGTAGTAGCAGCAGTAGTAGTGGTAGTAGCAGCAGTAGTAGTAGTAGCAGTAGTAGTAGTAGTAGTAGTAGTAGTAGTAGTAGTAGTAGTAGTAGTAGCAGTAGTAGTAGTAGTAGTAGTAGTAGTAGTAGTAGTAGTAGTAGTAGTAGTAGTAGTAGTAGTAGTAGTAGTAGTAGCAGTAGCAGTAGTAGCAGTATATAGCATGCAGCTGCAGTAGCAGTGGTAGTAGCGGGGGGTGTGGTGGTGCTGGTGGTGCTGGACCTGCTGCCTGCTGGTTCTAGTGGTGCTAGTGGTGGTATAGCAATAGTTGTTGGCCTAATAGTATATCCTACTAATTCATGTTCATTTTATGTATAAAGTAGCATTGAATTTTTGTTCGCCTTCAGCAGATTGAAGGCATCTCGTATGTATTATACGCTCGTTAGTGACCCATTTTTTACCAGATATTAATCTTGAAAGATTATATTCATGACATTAACTCGCAACGCGGTCCAAATCTGCTGCCTCGTATACGTGCGTGATTTGACGACGACGATGATGATGATGACGATGATGATGATGACGATGATGATGACGACGACGATGATGATGGATATGCAGAAAAAGGTTTAGGTTTCACTCTGGGATTATGCGCTGCTTATGAGGAATTGCAAAGGCACAATGCGCCGCAGAAATTCGCCTTTTTATATAGCGCTCGAACATTCGTATTATGCTCGGAGTCAACGCAAATGGAATGGACTGGAAAGTAGAGAGAGTAATAGAAGCTGATAGCATTGATGGATTGATCGATGGATGAACGGCTGGTTGGATGGATGAACGGTTGGATGGATGAAGGCATGGATGAATGGAAGGACCATTGGGTTACGGAGTGGAATGGATAATGGATTGATTATAGTGCCTGGGGGGATATAGGTGGGTCATAGATGAGTGGGTGGGTTGGTCTGAGTGGATGGATGCATGGTTGGTTGGATGGATGGATGTACGGAGGGATGGATAGGTGGATGGATGGATGGATGGATAGATGGATAGATAGATAGATAGATAGATAGATAGATAGACAGACAGACAGACAGACAGACAGACAGACAGACAGACAGACAGACAGACAGACAGACAGACAGACAGACAGACAGACAGACAGACAGACAGACAGATAGATAGATAGATAGATAGATAGATAGATAGATAGATAGATAGATAGATAGATAGATAGATAGACAAACAAACAGACAAGCAGACACAGACAGACAGAGGGAAAGAGAGGCTTTAGGGAGACTGCGGCACTGCTCAATGGAATATATACAGAATAGGAGGAATATTCTAGAAAAAAGAGAGGAAGAAGAGGAAGTAGGATGCGTGAGAGGAGGAGGAGTAAACGAGGAAGGCAGCACTCTGAAAGAAGGCGAAAGGAGGCTACTTGGTCGGGCGGCGGTGGCGGTGGCGTTGACATGGGGTCGTCTGCTACTCAGGCATCGTCTGCTGCATCGTCTGCTGGAGCCAACGACGGCGGCGGCGGGCGGGCGGCGGTGGCGGTGGCGGGGCGATGGACCGTCCAGTCTAATCTCGTCGGCCATCTAGTGGTCATTTGCGGCCATCAACTCGACTGGACAGCTATTCACCGTCATCGTCATCGATACTGCCTCGCTGACCACCACGCCACTCCTTCTCCCTCTTCCCCCTTTCCTTTGCCCCGTGCAACTGTCGTTTCCTCTTTGCTTCCTGTTGTGCCATTTCCTCTCTGCATGTGCACCACATGTCGCTTTCTGTTCCATATTCTAAATAGCTTTCCTCTTTCTTTGTCTCTGTCTGTCTGTCTTTCTGTCTGTATCTGTCTGTATCTCTGTCTGCCTGTCTCTCTGTCTTTCTTCAATTTATGTATTTTCTTCTTTATCGTCACCGTTTTCGTTACCATTGACTTCTTTATTTTCTTCTTTATCGCCATCTTTATCGTCATCATCACCTTCCTCCACACGGCTAATGCAAATCTTCCACGTCCGTTGTCTTCCTGTAATAAAATAATTACTTCCTCTTCCCATGCATACATGTCGTGCGTCCTTTTCCATTTCTTCCTCAACGGATTTCCCGTCTTCCTTCCTAGCTGCTGACTGTCTTTTCCCTTTCTAGTCATTTATCCTTTATACGTCTTCCCCAGCCCTCACATTTTAACAGGGCTTTTTTAACGTGCAGTTGTACACAAAATGTGCAGTTCTAAATGGACTTATGCAGCTGTAGAAGCATTTCTGTACTGCTAAAACTATCAAAAAGGCACTTGTCCTTCGATTGGAAGTAATTTACCATGCAGGATGGGAAAGGAAAGAAGAGGTTGTGCATTTCAAAAAATTCCTTAAAAACAGCCCTGCATTATAAGTATATTTATCTCATCCTGTCCTTCCTTCATTCCTTGTCATCTCATCTCGTTGGCCCCCTCTCACTCTTTGTTGTCATCTGTCCTTATTTTGTCCTTTTCCTTTGGTCCTCAGTCGTCCATCCCCATCCTCTCCGTTCTCGTCCTCATCTCGTTCTTATCCTCAGCTGTAATCAGTCCTCATCTCCCGTTATCTCGCGTCCTCTAACCGTCCTTCGTCCTTTGTGTCCCTCATCCTCTTCTGTCCTACTCTGATATGTCGTCCTCCTCTGTCCTTCTTCTATCCTCTTCGTCCTACTCTGATATGTCCTCCTCCTCTGTCCTTCTTATGTCCTACTCCTCTGTCCTTCTTCTGTCCTTCTCTGTCCTCCTCTGTTCCTATTTGTCCTGCTCTGTCCTCTTCCTCCTCCTCCTCCTCCTCTGTCCTTCTCCTCCTTCTCCTCCTCTTCCTCCTCCTCTGTTCCTATTTGTCCTGCTCTGCTCTCCTCTGCCCTTTTCTGACATGTGCCTCTTCCCCTGTCGTTGTCGTTGCCATTCTGCGCTGTCTCCCATGTCGTGTTGATGCCTACTAACAAGACAATATATATTCAATCAATACTGTGATGTGACGCCGATTTTACAAGCATGCGCACAATATGCAATCACACATACTGACCGAAGTACATGAAGTCACTGACAGACAGAGAGAGAGAGAGAGAGAGACAGAGACAGACAGATATAGACAGGGAAGCCACAGATGAGTAGACACGAACGTATTATTAGGCATAGATCCCAGTCAGATCAAATTATATAGAATAGGTAGAAAAAGAGGAGAATATGTCAATGCTCAAATGAAAAGCATGATGAAAACAGGCAGCAATATAAATGAGAATATTGTCGTAACTAGGCTACTAATCAAATCATATGAAATCAAATCATTTATTTTGGTGACAGATCAAGAATAATAGACTACAAATTGGGACGCGATGGTGTAGTGGGTATGCTCGTTGCCTGGTAACCAGAGGGTTGCAGGTTCGAATCCACCATGAAGCCGCCGCTTAGGGGCGTTGCATTGGCAAGTCCTTCACTGTCAATTGCTCAGCGTTTTGGCTTGAATCTCCGATTCACTGTCGGGAGCGCCTCTGAGTAGTAATTTAAGTTTGAAGGAGCGCTATAACAAGTGCACATACAAACAAATTGCAAACGCAGTTCACCAACTTATTATTTTACGAGCCCTGAGTCGAGTCAGAAGGGTTGTAATGTGCTCGCCAACCTGTATTCGTCTGTCCTATATAGGCTGCACATTTCCTGCGGTATATGTATACAAACCTATTCCATCTCCTGTGTAATGATATCGATTCCTTCATGGAAATATTATTTATAGATTCTTGGTTGTCTTCAAGAAGGTTTAACTACACTGTGTCCCAATAAATCGGGCACCCTTTTATAATGTGAATAAAACAGGGTAAACTTAATCGATTTTCAAAATTTCAAAAACTGTTTTTTTCTTGAGATAATTATCTTACACTGAGTCAAATATGAAATTTCTGGCAAGAATATTGACGTCACCATTACATCATTTGCATCAGAGAATTCAAATGTTAAGAACCGAACACAACTTTTCTTTTAAAAATTTTACGTTACCTTAAATATTATTTCACAATTATAAATTTTAGTTTAATTTTATTTAAAACTAGCTGTACCCAGCCACGCGTTGCTGTGGCAGAAAAGACCCCCCCTCCCCTCCCCCTTCCCCTCCCCCGCCCCTCCCCCTCCCTCTCTATTATCCCCTCCACCTCCCCTCCACCTCCCCTCCACCTCCCCTCCGCCTCCCCTCCGCCTCCCCTCCGCCTCCCCTCCCCTCCCCTCCCCTCCCCTCCCCTCCCCTCCCCTCCCCTCCCCTCCCCTCCCCTCCCCTCCCCTCCCCTCCCCTCCCCTCCCCTCCCCTCCCCTCCCCTCCCCTCCCCTCCCCTCCCCTCCCCTCCCCTCCCCTCCCCTCCCCTCCCCTCCCCTCCCCCTCCCCTCCCCTCCCCTCCCCTCCCCTCCCCTCCCCTCCCCTCCCCTCCCCTCCCCTCCCCTCCCCTCCCCTCCCCTCCCCTCCCCTCCCCTCCCCTCCCCTCCCCTCCCCTCCCCTCCCCTCCCCTCCCCTCCCCTCCCCTCCCCTCCCCTCCCCTCCCCTCCCCTCCCCTCCCCTCCCCTCCCCTCCCCTCTTCTCCCCTCCCCTCCCCTCCCCTCCCCTCCCCTCCCCTCCCCTCCCCTCCCCTCCCCTCCCCTCCCCTCCCCTCCCCTCCCCTCCCCTCCCCTCCCCTCCCCTCCCCTCCCCTCCCCTCCCCTCCCCTCCCCTCCCCTCCCCTCCCCTCCCATTCCCTCCCCTCCCCTCCCCTCCCCTCCCCTCCCCTCCCCCCCCCTCCCCTCCCCCCCCCTCCCCTCCCCTCCCCTCCCCCCCCCTCCCCTCCCCTCCCCTCCCCTCCCCTCCCCTCCCCTCCCTTCCCCTCCCCTCCCCTCCACTCCCCCTCCCCATTCCCCTCCCCCTCCCCTCCTCCTCCCCTTCCCCATCCCCCTCCCTCTTCCCCTCCGCTCCGTCCACCTCCGACTCCGCTCGTTTCGTCCCTCAGACCATCCTTTACTGACAGCGGATAGAGCCCAAGAATTTTTGAAGGCCGTAACGTAATTATTTATCGAGTCGCTTATGACGTCAGGGGACGCGCACTCATTAATGCTTAGTCACTTTGTTTCGGGTAAAGACGATTCTGAAATTTTGGAAGCGTGCCGTTTCGTTCAAATTGCAAATGGCGGGCAAACGGATTGCAAAGTTCACTTTTTGTGGAAACGATTGGGTTTTTTTCGGGAAAAGAAATGTCGTGACCTTGCGGTATCGGAATGGAAGGTTTTGGTAAATTTTCAAAACAATTGATGCGTCAGTTTCGGCGTGATCGTGACCGCAGGATCGCAAAGTTTCATTTTTATTTATATAGATTTGACTAACATTATACTACAAGGTGTGTTCAAAAGTGCCCGCCTTCGACTTCAACACAAGCTTCAAGGCGCTTTCGCCATTTGCCAATTGCAGCATCAATAACCAATTGATCAAACTCTTCCCACGCATTAATGATTCATTCACGACGTCATTATGACGTAATTTTTCAGTGAGTGCCGTTCATAAATTGCCAATTTGTAGATAATTACCTCAGAATAAAAGCAGTTTTGAAATTTTGACAATCGATGAATATTTACCTATTAAATAGATAAATATTCATCGATTGTCAAAATTTCAAAACTGTTTTTATAAAATTTTTATTCACATTATAAAAAGGGTGCCCGATTTATTGGGACACAGTGTATATAGAGCATAACATAGATCCATAGTGCCCACTGCCCATGCATATATATGAAAATTATGCATAATAATATATACATGGACACTATGGATCTATGTATATATATATAATGCACATATATATATATATATGCAGATCGTTTACATATACTTATATTCCTATATTTTTATATGTGTATCTATAAACATGTATCTAAGTATATATGCCTATACATGTATAGGGACGGTGTGCATATATCTGTGGACCGTCCACTTTCTTCTGAGTTTGAACAGAACCGGCGAGGTTGTCATCTGCCATATATAAGCCGGTCGTCTGCCTCTGTCTGTCTGTCTATCTGCTTGTCTGTCTGTCTATTTGTCTGTCTGTCTATTTGTCTGTCTGTTTGTCTGTCTGTCTGTCTGTCTGTCTGTCCATCTGTCTGTCTGTCTGTTTGCTTCTGTCTGTCTGTTTGTCTGCCTGTCTGTTTGTCTGCCTGTCTGTCTGTCTTGTCTGTCTGTCTGTCTTGTCTGTCTGTCTGTCTGGTTGATGCATCGCTAGAGAGACAAAAACGCAGCCTTGACTTTTTGGCGCTGTTTTTTATGTGTGCATCATGACAGCGACTCTGATAACGGACCGGTAATAATAATTGTTGCTGCTGGGATTTCGACCACGCACGCTGAAGGTTAAGGCGACTCGAGCAAATCTATATATAATTATATATACATGTACGCAGATCTAAATAATGGTTTCATATTGTAGTATGGACCTTGAAGCATGATCCTTAAAGTGGAGAAAGAGCAGTGCTTGGACGACGTCCTTTAGCCAACAACCTTTTCAGGCTGTGCTGGACTAATATATAGGCGGCAGCCTGGCAGGGCGCCGTTCAGACATCGCTTTTGTGAACGCTGCAGAAGTTACAAGTTTACGATTACGATGCGTGTGTCAATTTTTTTTTTCTTACAAAATATCTTATTCGGTTCGTTCTGAAAACGGTTGATTCTCGTGAGTCAAATTATTTCCTTTCATATTTCCATTTTCTTGTATTAGCGACATTTAATGCAGCTAAGCTCCCATTGTAGGCTATACCACGACGGAATTAACAGCACGAGTATAGCACTCGTTTCCACTTATCGTTCTGTCACGCGCGTGTGCATGTGTGTGTGTGTGTGTGTGTGTGTGTGTGTGTGCACGTGTGTCCATCGTCTAAATCGGAGAATGAGGAGGGGGTAGATCGATTCGACACAGCACCTCATCGCAGAATTGTCTCTATTCTGAATTTCAAGACTCACAGAGAAGGACATAGAGTGGGAGAAACAGGCGAACAGAAGAAGACAACCAGACACACTAATGCTAATGTTGTTTGTGCCTCTAGACGCAACACCACTAATGACCACCAGACAATGGAGCCAGAAACTAATGACCACCAGACAATGGAGCCAGAAACTAATGACCATCAGACAATGGAGCCAGAAACTAATGACCACCAGACAATGGAGCCAGAGACTAATGACCGTCAGACAATGGAGCCAGAAACTAATGACCATCAGACTATAGAGCCAGAAACTAATGACCGTCAAACAATGGAGCCAGAAACTAATGACCATCAGACTATGGAGCCAGAAACTAATGACCATCAGACTATGGAGCCAGAAACTAATGACTATCAGACTACTGAGCCAGAAACTAATGACCATCAGACTATGGAGCCAGAAACTAATGACCGTCAGACAATGGAGCCAGAAACTAATGACCGTCAGACTATGGAGCCAGAAACTAATGACCGTCAGACAATTGAGCCAAAAACTAATGACCATCAGATTATGGAGCCAGAAACTAATGACCATCAGACTATAGAGCCAGAAACTAATGACCACCAGACTATAGAGCCAGAAACTAATGACCATCAGACTATGGAGCCAGAAACTAATGACCGTCAGACAATGGAGCCAGAAACTAATGACCACCAGGCAATGAAGCCATAAGCGCGATAACGTAGGCGGACGAAGGGACATAGGGAAGGACGGAAGGACGGACAAACGTCTGAAACAGCTGCAGAAGACTTTTTCTTGTCTTTTCTGCACAGCATACAGCGGGAGATTTATCGCGACAAACGCATTTGCGGATGTACGACATTGTACAATGTTGTACATGTATGCATGTATGCATTGTACATGTATACATGTATGGACAAGAAAACGTCATTCCGTGTTTGCAAGACACGAGAGACATTCAAGACCCAACGATCGTAACATAGGCCTACCCTCGGGTCGGAGACTATATATGTATATATTATATATATATATATAATATTTCCATACGTATGGTATATATAATATATATAGTATATATATTATATATACTATATATGCATGTATATACTAGATATGCTTTATATATACTGTATGTAGTGTATATGCTATTATACTGTATATTCTATAGAGTCAATATGTACTATGTACACTTACTACACTATATATACTCTATATAACTATATATATATAATTATATATGCTGTATATTATATACATTTATATAGTGTATATTATACAGTAGGTCTACATGTATATGTACAGTATATAATAGTCATATATTATATATTGAATATATACTATAATAAATACACTGTACAATGTATGTTCAGTGTGCATACACTAGCCTATATTATAGGCCTACTATATAGCATTTATACTATAAAATTATACAGGGTGGCCCAAAAAAGTGATAACACCTCGTATAATGTACTATAATTAGTTCAAATCTGTTTAGATTATATCCATAATAGCTTAAATAGTTAACTCATATACTTACTTACCTGTTTAGTCATATGACATCATTATTACGACCATTTCCGGTCGACATTTTTTATTTTTTGTTTGCCAGTCGTCAACTTCTGCGTGTTAGATATTTTAACCAGAATGACAAAAATCACAAAAGAAGACCGTATTCTGATTAAAAATTTGCGAATTGAGAAACATTGCAGTGCCAGGCAAATGCAAAATGATTTTCCAAGCAAAGCCTATAGTAGGCTATTATAGCATCTGCTAGTATCAGTCGGGTTATTAAATAAATTGATAATGACGGTACAACAGAACGTAAACGCGGAAGTGGTCGGCCAAAGTCTGCTATATAGAACACGACAGAACATTGAGCGGGTGATTGGGCTGATCTGCAGTCAAGAAGATGATCCTCACAGTCACAAAAATCCGTGGGGAATTCAAAGAGACACAGGTACATACGGTCGTCGGTGCAACGCATTGTAAAGCAATGTTTACAACTGAAAACGTACAAGCGTGTGATCGGGCAGACGCTCAACAAAAATTGCAAATTGAAACGTTTGCAACGCAGTCAGCAGCTACTTGAACGGTTTGCTAATGACAAAAGTGTACGAACCATATGGTTTACACACAACACCTTTGCCACACCAGTTAATTCTCAACATGGTCGTATTTATTCAGTTGAATCAAAGAAAAGGCAATTAACCGAATTAAGTTCCAGAAATGAGACATACGAGAACGTGAACATTTCAGCTGCGGTATCATGGTATCAGTTGGTGTTTCTCGCTTACAAAAGTTGTTGAGAAGCAAGGGGGACACATTGAACATGTTGTATGAGTAGCGTAATTGTTACTTGGCATACGACAGTAAATTACAACACGTTATTTTGATTCAATTATATTAAATGACCCTTTGCCACGAGGTGTTATCACTTTTTTGGGCCACCCTGTATATTATATAATATATTGAGACACAAGCATCTCTTCTATCAGTGCATGGATAACCTCCATCTTCTGCCACTTCAGCAGCAGCAGCAGGACCAGCAGCAGCAGCAGCAGCCCATCCTTAATTTTGTTCTACACGTAGTCTATACTCAATCATCGGCCTTGGATTACAGTAGTGAGGTCGCCGCCACGTGTTATCCTCCTCTTCCGTCCTCCATCCTTCCTTCCTTCCATCCATCCATCCATCCATCCTTCCGTCCATCCTTCCTTCCTTCCTTCCTTCCTTCCGTCCGTCCGTCCGACCGTCCTCCTTCCTTTTTTCCTACCTTCCTTCCTTCCCTTCTTCCTTCCTTCCTTCCATCCATCCATCCATCCTTCCTTCCTTCCTTCCGTCCGTCCGTCCGACCGTCCTCCTTCCTTTTTTCCTACCTTCCTTCCTTCCCTTCTTCCTTCCTTCCGTCCTTACTTTCTACCTTCCTTCCATCGTCATGGTCACCTTCTTCATCGCTCCGTGCGTGAGATGATCCATCCATCGACCGTCGACGACCACCATACTCCTCCTCCTCCTCCTCCTCCTCATTCTTCTTCTGCATCCTCTATATTCCTCCTCTTCTTTCTCCTCCTCCTCCTCACAATCCTCCTCTTCCTCTTCATCTTTATCATCACCCTCTTCCTCCACTTCTTCGTCTACTTTTTAGTCCTACTCTCCCTTCCCTTCCTCCTCTTTTTTCACCTCCTACTCGTCGTCGTCCTCCTCTTTCTCATCCTCTCTTTTGTCCTCCTCCCTCCCTTCCTCCTCTTTCTCCACCTCCTCCTTCTCATTCTCATCATACTCCTCCTCTTTCTCATCCTCCTTCTCCTCCTCCACCGCCTCCTCCTTCCTCTCGTATACCACTCAGTCATCGTGCTCAGGTATACACTCCAACGACATCATCAGTCTCTTCTAATTCGACGTCTATCTCGGCTTTCATATTTCACAAAACACGCAAGACGACGCACGCACTCACTCGCCCACTCACCAACTTAAACACGCCATCGTTATACATGTACATAGGCTACTCGTATTATATGCAGAAAGCATGGCCAGACGCCCACCCGCCCGCCCCCGACCCGTTTGCATTGCGTTACCTGGTAGCAGGCAAGACACAGTGAGAGGCTAGGGGGAAATGGTGGAGACATTGGTAGATTAAAGACTGACATTGCTAGCAGACATTGAGAGGCGACAGTGTTTTTAATTGCAACCTTATAATAGGCTATTGCAAATTCAAATGTACATGTATAATAGGGCCCTGCTCGCGAATGACTGCAAAGGTGCGCTGTAGCCTATAGATCATGAAACAGACAGAGTAGCTCTGACCTACGTTTAAACAATGAATCTCAAAAAGAAATCAGAATATTTATTTGTTTATTTATTTATTTATTGCGTTTGCTATATAGAGCCCCCTCAAGCTTGCTACTCGGAGGCGCTTCAGACTAATGGGCGGACACTGCGTCGTAGTTGCACGCAGAAGTGCGCGAGCAATCGCGTGTGAAGGGCGTGTGAAATATGAAAGCCGAGGTGAATTATAACCTGGAACCCTTCGGTTCCAAGTCATCGAACCCACCACTACATCAGCACAGCGTCCCACAAGAATAGAACAACAGCGTAACCTAAAAACCTGAAGGACGAAACGCTATGACGACGAAAATCAATTTTAACAACGGTTGAATTAAGGCGAACTTCTACAAAAGGAAAGTCTATCTTTGTTTCTTGAATGAATCTACAGTTCTGTAATTGTTCTCGAGAGGACGAGATAACAATAATGCAATTAAAAGCACCGACGGCTGGTCCACGTTCAGTCTTCAGTAGCGGCGCCAGAGTGGGTGCTAGAGAGCTAAGCCCCCCAAAATAGGGTTTAGCCCCTCCCCCTAAAAAGTGAAATAGGCCTATCCATGAGATTTCGACCAAATGACTAAAAAAAGGTCGTCAGAAAATTTTGCGGACGAATTCAGCCGCCCCCAAACGGAAATCTTGGCGCCGTCATTGAGTCTTACGACCAGTGGTGTAGTGGGGCGGGAACGCCGTTCCCCCACTTTTTTCCAGGGATAATGGAATATTATTATTAATACTACTACTACTAACATTATTATAAAGAGCGTTCCCCCACTTCATTTTTTAGGACTACACTACTGCTTACGACAATGTACATTATCTCGACTGCTTCACAGTACAATTAATGCTGTGAACAATGCTGTGAACAATGCGCTCCTCTTTTGTCCTCCCATGGGATATACTGCATGCTGGAGACTGGATCCAAGTCCCTTCACTAATTGCATTCGACTCTATCTTCTTAGAATGAGATACGAAAGCGACTTAGAGCTGCGCTTCTCGAGTCTCATTAGCGTTACTGTGTTGAAAGAGTTGACGTCATAAGAATAGGCCTATAATAATACTCGACCGCCAATCAGACTGATAGAAAATCGCCGACGGAGAAAAATGGCACATCGTATACGCTATGTTTAACATCACAAGTAGTACAGAAAGGGAATTTGACTACCAATTGTCACGTGACCAGTGACGTCATCGGGGTCAAGGTCAAGGTAAAAGGTCAAGGTCATCTTAATTAGGTCACTTTAATTAGAGCATATTAATTAGGTCATGTTATTTAGGTCATATTAATGGGGTCACGCTAAATAGGCATTTTAATTAGGTCATAGTAATTATTTTATATTAATTAATAATAATTAGAATTTATTAATTATAGCAATAAGTGAACCCTAATTAGCAGCGCAAGCCCCACTCCGACCGAGAATGACTCATCAGAAGCATGGCGGCGCATTCTGGGCCCTGTACTGGCTTCCACTTCTCAACATCCTCCCTCACATTTCTGCAAATTTCAATTTCTCAAGCGTAATCTGAGCTATAATTAGCAACACAAGGTCCGTGCCAACCGGAAATGTCTCATCGGAAGCGTCCTTGGTCATTCTGTGTGCTGTACTGGCTTCCACACCTCAGCCTCCCCACCCATTATTCCTTCAGTCATCAATTTCTCTATCTCGGCATATCTCCGCGCCATTCTAACCCACACACCCGGCCATATCACCTTCTTTTAGGTGTAATATATCACTCTACAACATCTAACCTCACCCTCCAACCCTCCAGGCCACCCCTCCACACACGCATATTTGCATTATATGCATAAGAATCGGCCAAACAGAAAGCGGCGAGCCCTAACAACGGGCCAATCGACAAGCACGAAACCCTAAGTATACCATCTCTCTCTCCCTCCACAGCATTCAACCTCACCCTCCAACCCTCCACTCCACTTTCCCCACCCAAAACTAGGTATTTTCACATAAGTGCCAACCAACCAAAAGCGAGAAACCTAGAAACCGACCAGTAAGGAGTCGAGAACGCCTAGGGACGGCATCTCTCCCTCTATAGCATTCCACCTCACCCTCCGCCCCTCCATTCCAGACCTCTATACACAAATTTATTCTATACGACTAAGAACTGACCAATCGGGAGGCGGCAAATCCTTGCGACGAGCCAATCAGGACGCGAGAATTTCAAAGCATACCTTAAAAATATACCTAGTATTCATCATTTTATTCGAAAAATAGCCATAAATCATGCATTTATACATTTAAATTAACCAGAAGTGTAACATATATTCAGCATTTCCTACAAAATTATTCAAAAATATAGTAGCCAACAACAATTTTCTTCATCTTTTCGTATTCATATAAACCCAAACACAGCATGAACATCCAACAGGGCATTACCAACATAGTCACAGATGGAATTTCTTGTACATCTAAGACCAAATACCACAAACCCAGTCACATTTCATTTCCAATATGGCCATCTTTCTAACTTTCATACACAATCAAACTCAAAAACCGAGGAATCACCCAACCTTCCATTCCCAATATGGTATCCTTTCCAACTTCCACGTACACTCAAACTCAAAAACCGACGAATCACTCAACCTTCCATTCCCAATATGGCGTCCTTTCTAACTTTCACACACCCTCAAACTCAAAAACCGAAGAATCACTCAACCTTACATTCCCAATATGACGACCTTTCCTCATTTCTTATACAGTCAAACACAAAAACCGAAGAATCACTCAACCTTCCATTTCCAATATGACCATCTTTCTAACTTTCATACACAATCAAACTCAAAAACCGAGGAATCACCCAACCTTCCATTCCCATTATGGTATCCTTTCCAACTTTCACGTACACTCAAACTCAAAAACCGAGGAATCACTCAACCCACCATTCCCAATATGGCGTCCTTTCTAACTTTCACACACCCTCAAACACAAAAATCGAAGAATCACTCAACCTTCAATTCCCAATATGGCGTCCTTTCTAACTTTCAAACACCCTCAAACTCAAAAACCGAAGAATCACTCAAGCTTCCATTCCCAATATGGCGACCTTTACAACTTTCAAGCATGTTCAAACTCAAAAACCGAAGAATCACTCAACCTTCCATTCCCAATATGGTGACCTTTCCAACTTTCACGCATGCTCACATTCAAAAACCGAAAAATCACTCGACTTTACATTCCCAATATGGACACTTGACCAATTTTCCAGCATAGTCAAACGCAAAAACCCAAGAAGAACTCAACTCGTCATTCCCAATATGGGAAACTTTACAAACTTTCACGCCTGCCCAAACTCGAAAACCTAAGAAGCACTCAACCCACCATTCCCAATATGACAACTTTACCAACTTTCACGCACGCGCATACTCAAAACCGAAGAAACCCTCAACCTTCCTTTCCTCATATGGCAACTTCCTCAAAATTTCACGAATAATCAAACGCAAAAACCGAAGAAGTACTCAACCTTCCTTTCCCAATAACGTGACCTTTAGCAATCATCTGCTCCCAAGGTGGCGCCA
The DNA here is from genome assembly GCA_945859605.1 of Lumbricus rubellus. Lineage (NCBI taxonomy): Eukaryota > Metazoa > Annelida > Clitellata > Crassiclitellata > Lumbricidae > Lumbricus > Lumbricus rubellus. The sequence goes on from OX243828.1 coordinate 14,610,781, forward strand.
GCACAACCTTTCCTGTACAGGCATGCACAAATAAGGAACACACAGACAATTTTTCACACGCGCTAAGTCCAAATAACACAAATACACACAACTTTCCAGTCGCAAGGTGGAACATCGGCATACTTTCACACACACACACACACACACACACACACACACACACACACACACACACACACACACACACACACACACACACACACACACACACACAATCTCAAAGTCCATGGAAACTTTCGGTCTTCTATCCCCAAGGAATTTCTTACACATATAGGAACAAACAAGAAACTCATATAACTTTCCAACTCCAAAGATGGCGCACAAGCTGGCTTTCTTCTGCATGTAAGAGCACAAACCACAGAATTGTCACACATTTCTTTCAACAGGCGGCTTTTTTCTTAAATCTTGACATATTACATATCAAATATACGAAATTCACAAGCATATATTCGACAACACACACATTTTCAATATGCGTGCGAACGAGTGGAAGTGGCATAGGACGAGAGCAGAACTGGTAAAGCACAAGGCATAGAGACATGAGCGCCACAATTTCTAACATAATTATATGCATATACTTTGGGCGAATTTTCTAACTTAGGTTATCAACTTTACATGCAACGGCGAAGAATGTAAGTTGTGTAAGGCAAACACAGGAGGTGTATGGCGACAAGGCGGTATGAATTGATCATTAGCAAGGTAAAATTATAAATATGTTAGACGTACGAGCGAGCAGAACTTGAACTTTTCAATGTAAGACACGAACTTTTACCATTGCACGAAGACAAACTTGTAATTTACGAAGTAATAAACACAGAAAATGTATGTAGAATGTGTTAAGTTGGAGAAATATGGAGTGGGGAAAGCGCATATTCTTAGATTTGTGGAAACAATGTCGTACATTATTTGCCACATGGTAACAATTTTGGTAAATTACGGACTTAGAGAGCGAAGAAACACAACTTAGGATTACAAATAGCAAATTGCAAGACTTTTAAGGGTTGAGAGTGCTAAGTTGGTGATGTGCAGGGGTGGGGAGGGTGTGACATTCTTAAGGTTTGGGCAAACAAAGGTGTTCAATATATGTAACATGGCATCAATTTTGACAAAATACGAAAATATTGTACGAAGATAAACG
>OX243828.1:14612118-14802118 GCA_945859605.1 Lumbricus rubellus
GCAACCTTATAATAGGCTATTGCAAATTCAAATGTACATGTATAATAGGGCCCTGCTCGCGAATGACTGCAAAGGTGCGCTGTAGCCTATAGATCATGAAACAGACAGAGTAGCTCTGACCTACGTTTAAACAATGAATCTCAAAAAGAAATCAGAATATTTATTTGTTTATTTATTTATTTATTGCGTTTGCTATATAGAGCCCCCTCAAGCTTGCTACTCGGAGGCGCTTCAGACTAATGGGCGGACACTGCGTCGTAGTTGCACGCAGAAGTGCGCGAGCAATCGCGTGTGAAGGGCGTGTGAAATATGAAAGCCGAGGTGAATTATAACCTGGAACCCTTCGGTTCCAAGTCATCGAACCCACCACTACATCAGCACAGCGTCCCACAAGAATAGAACAACAGCGTAACCTAAAAACCTGAAGGACGAAACGCTATGACGACGAAAATCAATTTTAACAACGGTTGAATTAAGGCGAACTTCTACAAAAGGAAAGTCTATCTTTGTTTCTTGAATGAATCTACAGTTCTGTAATTGTTCTCGAGAGGACGAGATAACAATAATGCAATTAAAAGCACCGACGGCTGGTCCACGTTCAGTCTTCAGAAGCGGCGCCAGAGTGGGTGCTAGAGAGCTAAGCCCCCCAAAATAGGGTTTAGCCCCTCCCCCTAAAAAGTGAAATAGGCCTATCCATGAGATTTCGACCAAATGACTAAAAAAAGGTCGTCAGAAAATTTTGCGGACGAATTCAGCCGCCCCCAAACGGAAATCTTGGCGCCGTCATTGAGTCTTACGACCAGTGGTGTAGTGGGGCGGGAACGCCGTTCCCCCACTTTTTTCCAGGGATAATGGAATATTATTATTAATACTACTACTACTAACATTATTATAAAGAGCGTTCCCCCACTTCATTTTTTAGGACTACACTACTGCTTACGACAATGTACATTATCTCGACTGCTTCACAGTACAATTAATGCTGTGAACAATGCTGTGAACAATGCGCTCCTCTTTTGTCCTCCCATGGGATATACTGCATGCTGGAGACTGGATCCAAGTCCCTTCACTAATTGCATTCGACTCTATCTTCTTAGAATGAGATACGAAAGCGACTTAGAGCTGCGCTTCTCGAGTCTCATTAGCGTTACTGTGTTGAAAGAGTTGACGTCATAAGAATAGGCCTATAATAATACTCGACCGCCAATCAGACTGATAGAAAATCGCCGACGGAGAAAAATGGCACATCGTATACGCTATGTTTAACATCACAAGTAGTACAGAAAGGGAATTTGACTACCAATTGTCACGTGACCAGTGACGTCATCGGGGTCAAGGTCAAGGTAAAAGGTCAAGGTCATCTTAATTAGGTCACTTTAATTAGAGCATATTAATTAGGTCATGTTATTTAGGTCATATTAATGGGGTCACGCTAAATAGGCATTTTAATTAGGTCATAGTAATTATTTTATATTAATTAATAATAATTAGAATTTATTAATTATAGCAATAAGTGAACCCTAATTAGCAGCGCAAGCCCCACTCCGACCGAGAATGACTCATCAGAAGCATGGCGGCGCATTCTGGGCCCTGTACTGGCTTCCACTTCTCAACATCCTCCCTCACATTTCTGCAAATTTCAATTTCTCAAGCGTAATCTGAGCTATAATTAGCAACACAAGGTCCGTGCCAACCGGAAATGTCTCATCGGAAGCGTCCTTGGTCATTCTGTGTGCTGTACTGGCTTCCACACCTCAGCCTCCCCACCCATTATTCCTTCAGTCATCAATTTCTCTATCTCGGCATATCTCCGCGCCATTCTAACCCACACACCCGGCCATATCACCTTCTTTTAGGTGTAATATATCACTCTACAACATCTAACCTCACCCTCCAACCCTCCAGGCCACCCCTCCACACACGCATATTTGCATTATATGCATAAGAATCGGCCAAACAGAAAGCGGCGAGCCCTAACAACGGGCCAATCGACAAGCACGAAACCCTAAGTATACCATCTCTCTCTCCCTCCACAGCATTCAACCTCACCCTCCAACCCTCCACTCCACTTTCCCCACCCAAAACTAGGTATTTTCACATAAGTGCCAACCAACCAAAAGCGAGAAACCTAGAAACCGACCAGTAAGGAGTCGAGAACGCCTAGGGACGGCATCTCTCCCTCTATAGCATTCCACCTCACCCTCCGCCCCTCCATTCCAGACCTCTATACACAAATTTATTCTATACGACTAAGAACTGACCAATCGGGAGGCGGCAAATCCTTGCGACGAGCCAATCAGGACGCGAGAATTTCAAAGCATACCTTAAAAATATACCTAGTATTCATCATTTTATTCGAAAAATAGCCATAAATCATGCATTTATACATTTAAATTAACCAGAAGTGTAACATATATTCAGCATTTCCTACAAAATTATTCAAAAATATAGTAGCCAACAACAATTTTCTTCATCTTTTCGTATTCATATAAACCCAAACACAGCATGAACATCCAACAGGGCATTACCAACATAGTCACAGATGGAATTTCTTGTACATCTAAGACCAAATACCACAAACCCAGTCACATTTCATTTCCAATATGGCCATCTTTCTAACTTTCATACACAATCAAACTCAAAAACCGAGGAATCACCCAACCTTCCATTCCCAATATGGTATCCTTTCCAACTTCCACGTACACTCAAACTCAAAAACCGACGAATCACTCAACCTTCCATTCCCAATATGGCGTCCTTTCTAACTTTCACACACCCTCAAACTCAAAAACCGAAGAATCACTCAACCTTACATTCCCAATATGACGACCTTTCCTCATTTCTTATACAGTCAAACACAAAAACCGAAGAATCACTCAACCTTCCATTTCCAATATGACCATCTTTCTAACTTTCATACACAATCAAACTCAAAAACCGAGGAATCACCCAACCTTCCATTCCCATTATGGTATCCTTTCCAACTTTCACGTACACTCAAACTCAAAAACCGAGGAATCACTCAACCCACCATTCCCAATATGGCGTCCTTTCTAACTTTCACACACCCTCAAACACAAAAATCGAAGAATCACTCAACCTTCAATTCCCAATATGGCGTCCTTTCTAACTTTCAAACACCCTCAAACTCAAAAACCGAAGAATCACTCAAGCTTCCATTCCCAATATGGCGACCTTTACAACTTTCAAGCATGTTCAAACTCAAAAACCGAAGAATCACTCAACCTTCCATTCCCAATATGGTGACCTTTCCAACTTTCACGCATGCTCACATTCAAAAACCGAAAAATCACTCGACTTTACATTCCCAATATGGACACTTGACCAATTTTCCAGCATAGTCAAACGCAAAAACCCAAGAAGAACTCAACTCGTCATTCCCAATATGGGAAACTTTACAAACTTTCACGCCTGCCCAAACTCGAAAACCTAAGAAGCACTCAACCCACCATTCCCAATATGACAACTTTACCAACTTTCACGCACGCGCATACTCAAAACCGAAGAAACCCTCAACCTTCCTTTCCTCATATGGCAACTTCCTCAAAATTTCACGAATAATCAAACGCAAAAACCGAAGAAGTACTCAACCTTCCTTTCCCAATAACGTGACCTTTAGCAATCATCTGCTCCCAAGGTGGCGCCAGCACAACCTTTCCTGTACAGGCATGCACAAATAAGGAACACACAGACAATTTTTCACACGCGCTAAGTCCAAATAACACAAATACACACAACTTTCCAGTCGCAAGGTGGAACATCGGCATACTTTCACACACACACACACACACACACACACACACACACACACACACACACACACACACACACACACACACACACACACACACACACACAATCTCAAAGTCCATGGAAACTTTCGGTCTTCTATCCCCAAGGAATTTCTTACACATATAGGAACAAACAAGAAACTCATATAACTTTCCAACTCCAAAGATGGCGCACAAGCTGGCTTTCTTCTGCATGTAAGAGCACAAACCACAGAATTGTCACACATTTCTTTCAACAGGCGGCTTTTTTCTTAAATCTTGACATATTACATATCAAATATACGAAATTCACAAGCATATATTCGACAACACACACATTTTCAATATGCGTGCGAACGAGTGGAAGTGGCATAGGACGAGAGCAGAACTGGTAAAGCACAAGGCATAGAGACATGAGCGCCACAATTTCTAACATAATTATATGCATATACTTTGGGCGAATTTTCTAACTTAGGTTATCAACTTTACATGCAACGGCGAAGAATGTAAGTTGTGTAAGGCAAACACAGGAGGTGTATGGCGACAAGGCGGTATGAATTGATCATTAGCAAGGTAAAATTATAAATATGTTAGACGTACGAGCGAGCAGAACTTGAACTTTTCAATGTAAGACACGAACTTTTACCATTGCACGAAGACAAACTTGTAATTTACGAAGTAATAAACACAGAAAATGTATGTAGAATGTGTTAAGTTGGAGAAATATGGAGTGGGGAAAGCGCATATTCTTAGATTTGTGGAAACAATGTCGTACATTATTTGCCACATGGTAACAATTTTGGTAAATTACGGACTTAGAGAGCGAAGAAACACAACTTAGGATTACAAATAGCAAATTGCAAGACTTTTAAGGGTTGAGAGTGCTAAGTTGGTGATGTGCAGGGGTGGGGAGGGTGTGACATTCTTAAGGTTTGGGCAAACAAAGGTGTTCAATATATGTAACATGGCATCAATTTTGACAAAATACGAAAATATTGTACGAAGATAAACGAATTAGGGTTACAAGTGGCAACTTGCAAGACGTTTAGGGTTAGCAGACATGCAGAACTTAGCAGAAATCTGCATTCGTCAACTCTGAAAACGCTAAGTCCAACATTTTCACCCTTCAAAATCACCCGGCAGCACCTTCGAGCGGCGCGGCGATGGCGGCGGCGTGCGCCCCGTCCCTCACAAACGACCTCGGACCCAGCGGCGTGGCGACGACGTGGCACGCTTTCCCAATCGATCCTGCTTTGGCTCGTAGAAGTTAAAGTCGAATACGCTCCGACACAGCTTTAAAAAAATTTCCTTCACCCACAATACGCATGAGTCTTTAACTTCATACGGAGCCAGAAACTAATGACCACCAGACAATGGAGCCAGAGACTAATGACCGTCAGACAATGGAGCCAGAAACTAATGACCATCTGCTAACCCTAAACGTCTTGCAAGTTGCCACTTGTAACCCTAATTCGTTTATCTTCGTACAATATTTTCGTATTTTGTCAAAATTGATGCCATGTTACATATATTTAACACCTTTGTTTGCCCAAACCTTAAGAATGTCACACCCTCCCCACCCCTGCACATCACCAACTTAGCACTCTCAACCCTTAAAAGTCTTGCAATTTGCTATTTGTAATCCTAAGTTGTGTTTCTTCGCTCTCTAAGTCCGTAATTTACCAAAATTGTTACCATGTTGCAAATAATGTACGACATTGTTTCCACAAATCTAAGAATATGCGCTTTCCCCACTCCATATTTCTCCAACTTAACACATTCTACATACATTTTCTGTGTTTATTACTTCGTAAATTACAAGTTTGTCTTCGTGCAATGGTAAAAGTTCGTGTCTTACATTGAAAAGTTCAAGTTCTGCTCGCTCGTACGTCTAACATATTTATAATTTTACCTTGCTAATGATCAATTCATACCGCCTTGTCGCCATACACCTCCTGTGTTTGCCTTACACAACTTACATTCTTCGCCGTTGCATGTAAAGTTGATAACCTAAGTTAGAAAATTCGCCCAAAGTATATGCATATAATTATGTTAGAAATTGTGGCGCTCATGTCTCTATGCCTTGTGCTTTACGAGTTCTGCTCTCGTCCTATGCCACTTCCACTCGTTCGCACGCATATTGAAAATGTGTGTGTTGTCGAATATATGCTTGTGAATTTCGTATATTTGATATGTAATATGTCAAGATTTAAGAAAAAAGCCGCCTGTTGAAAGAAATGTGTGACAATTCTGTGGTTTGTGCTCTTACATGCAGAAGAAAGCCAGCTTGTGCGCCATCTTTGGAGTTGGAAAGTTATATGAGTTTCTTGTTTGTTCCTATATGTGTAAGAAATTCCTTGGGGATAGAAGACCGAAAGTTTCCATGGACTTTGAGATTGTGTGTGTGTGTGTGTGTGTGTGTGTGTGTGTGTGTGTGTGTGTGTGTGTGTGTGTGTGTGTGTGTGTGTGTGTGTGTGTGTGTGTGAAAGTATGCCGATGTTCCACCTTGCGACTGGAAAGTTGTGTGTATTTGTGTTATTTGGACTTAGCGCGTGTGAAAAATTGTCTGTGTGTTCCTTATTTGTGCATGCCTGTACAGGAAAGGTTGTGCTGGCGCCACCTTGGGAGCAGATGATTGCTAAAGGTCACGTTATTGGGAAAGGAAGGTTGAGTACTTCTTCGGTTTTTGCGTTTGATTATTCGTGAAATTTTGAGGAAGTTGCCATATGAGGAAAGGAAGGTTGAGGGTTTCTTCGGTTTTGAGTATGCGCGTGCGTGAAAGTTGGTAAAGTTGTCATATTGGGAATGGTGGGTTGAGTGCTTCTTAGGTTTTCGAGTTTGGGCAGGCGTGAAAGTTTGTAAAGTTTCCCATATTGGGAATGACGAGTTGAGTTCTTCTTGGGTTTTTGCGTTTGACTATGCTGGAAAATTGGTCAAGTGTCCATATTGGGAATGTAAAGTCGAGTGATTTTTCGGTTTTTGAATGTGAGCATGCGTGAAAGTTGGAAAGGTCACCATATTGGGAATGGAAGGTTGAGTGATTCTTCGGTTTTTGAGTTTGAACATGCTTGAAAGTTGTAAAGGTCGCCATATTGGGAATGGAAGCTTGAGTGATTCTTCGGTTTTTGAGTTTGAGGGTGTTTGAAAGTTAGAAAGGACGCCATATTGGGAATTGAAGGTTGAGTGATTCTTCGATTTTTGTGTTTGAGGGTGTGTGAAAGTTAGAAAGGACGCCATATTGGGAATGGTGGGTTGAGTGATTCCTCGGTTTTTGAGTTTGAGTGTACGTGAAAGTTGGAAAGGATACCATAATGGGAATGGAAGGTTGGGTGATTCCTCGGTTTTTGAGTTTGATTGTGTATGAAAGTTAGAAAGATGGTCATATTGGAAATGGAAGGTTGAGTGATTCTTCGGTTTTTGTGTTTGACTGTATAAGAAATGAGGAAAGGTCGTCATATTGGGAATGTAAGGTTGAGTGATTCTTCGGTTTTTGAGTTTGAGGGTGTGTGAAAGTTAGAAAGGACGCCATATTGGGAATGGAAGGTTGAGTGATTCGTCGGTTTTTGAGTTTGAGTGTACGTGGAAGTTGGAAAGGATACCATATTGGGAATGGAAGGTTGGGTGATTCCTCGGTTTTTGAGTTTGATTGTGTATGAAAGTTAGAAAGATGGCCATATTGGAAATGAAATGTGACTGGGTTTGTGGTATTTGGTCTTAGATGTACAAGAAATTCCATCTGTGACTATGTTGGTAATGCCCTGTTGGATGTTCATGCTGTGTTTGGGTTTATATGAATACGAAAAGATGAAGAAAATTGTTGTTGGCTACTATATTTTTGAATAATTTTGTAGGAAATGCTGAATATATGTTACACTTCTGGTTAATTTAAATGTATAAATGCATGATTTATGGCTATTTTTCGAATAAAATGATGAATACTAGGTATATTTTTAAGGTATGCTTTGAAATTCTCGCGTCCTGATTGGCTCGTCGCAAGGATTTGCCGCCTCCCGATTGGTCAGTTCTTAGTCGTATAGAATAAATTTGTGTATAGAGGTCTGGAATGGAGGGGCGGAGGGTGAGGTGGAATGCTATAGAGGGAGAGATGCCGTCCCTAGGCGTTCTCGACTCCTTACTGGTCGGTTTCTAGGTTTCTCGCTTTTGGTTGGTTGGCACTTATGTGAAAATACCTAGTTTTGGGTGGGGAAAGTGGAGTGGAGGGTTGGAGGGTGAGGTTGAATGCTGTGGAGGGAGAGAGAGATGGTATACTTAGGGTTTCGTGCTTGTCGATTGGCCCGTTGTTAGGGCTCGCCGCTTTCTGTTTGGCCGATTCTTATGCATATAATGCAAATATGCGTGTGTGGAGGGGTGGCCTGGAGGGTTGGAGGGTGAGGTTAGATGTTGTAGAGTGATATATTACACCTAAAAGAAGGTGATATGGCCGGGTGTGTGGGTTAGAATGGCGCGGAGATATGCCGAGATAGAGAAATTGATGACTGAAGGAATAATGGGTGGGGAGGCTGAGGTGTGGAAGCCAGTACAGCACACAGAATGACCAAGGACGCTTCCGATGAGACATTTCCGGTTGGCACGGACCTTGTGTTGCTAATTATAGCTCAGATTACGCTTGAGAAATTGAAATTTGCAGAAATGTGAGGGAGGATGTTGAGAAGTGGAAGCCAGTACAGGGCCCAGAATGCGCCGCCATGCTTCTGATGAGTCATTCTCGGTCGGAGTGGGGCTTGCGCTGCTAATTAGGGTTCACTTATTGCTATAATTAATAAATTCTAATTATTATTAATTAATATAAAATAATTACTATGACCTAATTAAAATGCCTATTTAGCGTGACCCCATTAATATGACCTAAATAACATGACCTAATTAATATGCTCTAATTAAAGTGACCTAATTAAGATGACCTTGACCTTTTACCTTGACCTTGACCCCGATGACGTCACTGGTCACGTGACAATTGGTAGTCAAATTCCCTTTCTGTACTACTTGTGATGTTAAACATAGCGTATACGATGTGCCATTTTTCTCCGTCGGCGATTTTCTATCAGTCTGATTGGCGGTCGAGTATTATTATAGGCCTATTCTTATGACGTCAACTCTTTCAACACAGTAACGCTAATGAGACTCGAGAAGCGCAGCTCTAAGTCGCTTTCGTATCTCATTCTAAGAAGATAGAGTCGAATGCAATTAGTGAAGGGACTTGGATCCAGTCTCCAGCATGCAGTATATCCCATGGGAGGACAAAAGAGGAGCGCATTGTTCACAGCATTGTTCACAGCATTAATTGTACTGTGAAGCAGTCGAGATAATGTACATTGTCGTAAGCAGTAGTGTAGTCCTAAAAAATGAAGTGGGGGAACGCTCTTTATAATAATGTTAGTAGTAGTAGTATTAATAATAATATTCCATTATCCCTGGAAAAAAGTGGGGGAACGGCGTTCCCGCCCCACTACACCACTGGTCGTAAGACTCAATGACGGCGCCAAGATTTCCGTTTGGGGGCGGCTGAATTCGTCCGCAAAATTTTCTGACGACCTTTTTTTAGTCATTTGGTCGAAATCTCATGGATAGGCCTATTTCACTTTTTAGGGGGAGGGGCTAAACCCTATTTTGGGGGGCTTAGCTCTCTAGCACCCACTCTGGCGCCGCTACTGAAGACTGAACGTGGACCAGCCGTCGGTGCTTTTAATTGCATTATTGTTATCTCGTCCTCTCGAGAACAATTACAGAACTGTAGATTCATTCAAGAAACAAAGATAGACTTTCCTTTTGTAGAAGTTCGCCTTAATTCAACCGTTGTTAAAATTGATTTTCGTCGTCATAGCGTTTCGTCCTTCAGGTTTTTAGGTTACGCTGTTGTTCTATTCTTGTGGGACGCTGTGCTGATGTAGTGGTGGGTTCGATGACTTGGAACCGAAGGGTTCCAGGTTATAATTCACCTCGGCTTTCATATTTCACACGCCCTTCACACGCGATTGCTCGCGCACTTCTGCGTGCAACTACGACGCAGTGTCCGCCCATTAGTCTGAAGCGCCTCCGAGTAGCAAGCTTGAGGGGGCTCTATATAGCAAACGCAATAAATAAATAAATAAACAAATAAATATTCTGATTTCTTTTTGAGATTCATTGTTTAAACGTAGGTCAGAGCTACTCTGTCTGTTTCATGATCTATAGGCTACAGCGCACCTTTGCAGTCATTCGCGAGCAGGGCCCTATTATACATGTACATTTGAATTTGCAATAGCCTATTATAAGGTTGCAATTAAAAACACTGTCGCCTCTCAATGTCTGCTAGCAATGTCAGTCTTTAATCTACCAATGTCTCCACCATTTCCCCCTAGCCTCTCACTGTGTCTTGCCTGCTACCAGGTAACGCAATGCAAACGGGTCGGGGGCGGGCGGGTGGGCGTCTGGCCATGCTTTCTGCATATAATACGAGTAGCCTATGTACATGTATAACGATGGCGTGTTTAAGTTGGTGAGTGGGCGAGTGAGTGCGTGCGTCGTCTTGCGTGTTTTGTGAAATATGAAAGCCGAGATAGACGTCGAATTAGAAGAGACTGATGATGTCGTTGGAGTGTATACCTGAGCACGATGACTGAGTGGTATACGAGAGGAAGGAGGAGGCGGTGGAGGAGGAGAAGGAGGATGAGAAAGAGGAGGAGTATGATGAGAATGAGAAGGAGGAGGTGGAGAAAGAGGAGGAAGGGAGGGAGGAGGACAAAAGAGAGGATGAGAAAGAGGAGGACGACGACGAGTAGGAGGTGAAAAAAGAGGAGGAAGGGAAGGGAGAGTAGGACTAAAAAGTAGACGAAGAAGTGGAGGAAGAGGGTGATGATAAAGATGAAGAGGAAGAGGAGGATTGTGAGGAGGAGGAGGAGAAAGAAGAGGAGGAATATAGAGGATGCAGAAGAAGAATGAGGAGGAGGAGGAGGAGGAGGAGTATGGTGGTCGTCGACGGTCGATGGATGGATCATCTCACGCACGGAGCGATGAAGAAGGTGACCATGACGATGGAAGGAAGGTAGAAAGTAAGGACGGAAGGAAGGAAGAAGGGAAGGAAGGAAGGTAGGAAAAAAGGAAGGAGGACGGTCGGACGGACGGACGGAAGGAAGGAAGGAAGGATGGATGGATGGATGGAAGGAAGGAAGGAAGAAGGGAAGGAAGGAAGGTAGGAAAAAAGGAAGGAGGACGGTCGGACGGACGGACGGAAGGAAGGAAGGAAGGAAGGAAGGATGGACGGAAGGATGGATGGATGGATGGATGGAAGGAAGGAAGGATGGAGGACGGAAGAGGAGGATAACACGTGGCGGCGACCTCACTACTGTAATCCAAGGCCGATGATTGAGTATAGACTACGTGTAGAACAAAATTAAGGATGGGCTGCTGCTGCTGCTGCTGGTCCTGCTGCTGCTGCTGAAGTGGCAGAAGATGGAGGTTATCCATGCACTGATAGAAGAGATGCTTGTGTCTCAATATATTATATAATATACAGGGTGGCCCAAAAAAGTGATAACACCTCGTGGCAAAGGGTCATTTAATATAATTGAATCAAAATAACGTGTTGTAATTTACTGTCGTATGCCAAGTAACAATTACGCTACTCATACAACATGTTCAATGTGTCCCCCTTGCTTCTCAACAACTTTTGTAAGCGAGAAACACCAACTGATACCATGATACCGCAGCTGAAATGTTCACGTTCTCGTATGTCTCATTTCTGGAACTTAATTCGGTTAATTGCCTTTTCTTTGATTCAACTGAATAAATACGACCATGTTGAGAATTAACTGGTGTGGCAAAGGTGTTGTGTGTAAACCATATGGTTCGTACACTTTTGTCATTAGCAAACCGTTCAAGTAGCTGCTGACTGCGTTGCAAACGTTTCAATTTGCAATTTTTGTTGAGCGTCTGCCCGATCACACGCTTGTACGTTTTCAGTTGTAAACATTGCTTTACAATGCGTTGCACCGACGACCGTATGTACCTGTGTCTCTTTGAATTCCCCACGGATTTTTGTGACTGTGAGGATCATCTTCTTGACTGCAGATCAGCCCAATCACCCGCTCAATGTTCTGTCGTGTTCTATATAGCAGACTTTGGCCGACCACTTCCGCGTTTACGTTCTGTTGTACCGTCATTATCAATTTATTTAATAACCCGACTGATACTAGCAGATGCTATAATAGCCTACTATAGGCTTTGCTTGGAAAATCATTTTGCATTTGCCTGGCACTGCAATGTTTCTCAATTCGCAAATTTTTAATCAGAATACGGTCTTCTTTTGTGATTTTTGTCATTCTGGTTAAAATATCTAACACGCAGAAGTTGACGACTGGCAAACAAAAAATAAAAAATGTCGACCGGAAATGGTCGTAATAATGATGTCATATGACTAAACAGGTAAGTAAGTATATGAGTTAACTATTTAAGCTATTATGGATATAATCTAAACAGATTTGAACTAATTATAGTACATTATACGAGGTGTTATCACTTTTTTGGGCCACCCTGTATAATTTTATAGTATAAATGCTATATAGTAGGCCTATAATATAGGCTAGTGTATGCACACTGAACATACATTGTACAGTGTATTTATTATAGTATATATTCAATATATAATATATGACTATTATATACTGTACATATACATGTAGACCTACTGTATAATATACACTATATAAATGTATATAATATACAGCATATATAATTATATATATATAGTTATATAGAGTATATATAGTGTAGTAAGTGTACATAGTACATATTGACTCTATAGAATATACAGTATAATAGCATATACACTACATACAGTATATATAAAGCATATCTAGTATATACATGCATATATAGTATATATAATATATATACTATATATATTATATATACCATACGTATGGAAATATTATATATATATATATAATATATACATATATAGTCTCCGACCCGAGGGTAGGCCTATGTTACGATCGTTGGGTCTTGAATGTCTCTCGTGTCTTGCAAACACGGAATGACGTTTTCTTGTCCATACATGTATACATGTACAATGCATACATGCATACATGTACAACATTGTACAATGTCGTACATCCGCAAATGCGTTTGTCGCGATAAATCTCCCGCTGTATGCTGTGCAGAAAAGACAAGAAAAAGTCTTCTGCAGCTGTTTCAGACGTTTGTCCGTCCTTCCGTCCTTCCCTATGTCCCTTCGTCCGCCTACGTTATCGCGCTTATGGCTTCATTGCCTGGTGGTCATTAGTTTCTGGCTCCATTGTCTGACGGTCATTAGTTTCTGGCTCCATAGTCTGATGGTCATTAGTTTCTGGCTCTATAGTCTGGTGGTCATTAGTTTCTGGCTGTTTCCGTTCCACCCAACTGCCCTGGCTGCCAGTCCTGTCCAACATACCGCCGCCTGGACTGCGTCGCAGAGCCGCAGTGGACGCTGTGCTGACAAAGATCGAGGCCCACCCGGAGTGGCCTGTTCACAGCGACATCTTCAATCACCCAGTCCTGCGACTGAAGTCTCGCCAACCAGTTTGGCTGAACATGGACCCTGTCGATGTATCCGCAACGTGGCGGAGAGACTGGATGTCGGCACCAGTGGTCAATCAGTCCCTAGTGGACGACCCTACTATCCGACAGCCGGGTTTCGACTGCTCACGTGACGTCTGGACCCTATTGAATCGTTTCCGCACGGGGCAAGGTCCCTGTCGCGCGATCCTGCACAAATGGGGTCTCGGGTCGTCGGCGGACTGCGAGTGCGGACAGGTGCAATCCATGGAGCACATCGTCAACGTGTGCCCAAGGACAAAATTCAGCGGTGGCCTGCGGGCCCTGCACAGTGCGGAGGAGGATGCGAGACATTGGCTGAAGTCAGAAGCGACTAAAGCACTCGCGAAATAAATAATTAGTTTCTGGCTCTATAGTCTGATGGTCATTAGTTTCTGGCTCCATAATCTGATGGTCATTAGTTTTTGGCTCAATTGTCTGACGGTCATTAGTTTCTGGCTCCATAGTCTGACGGTCATTAGTTTCTGGCTCCATTGTCTGACGGTCATTAGTTTCTGGCTCCATAGTCTGATGGTCATTAGTTTCTGGCTCAGTAGTCTGATAGTCATTAGTTTCTGGCTCCATAGTCTGATGGTCATTAGTTTCTGGCTCCATAGTCTGATGGTCATTAGTTTCTGGCTCCATTGTTTGACGGTCATTAGTTTCTGGCTCTATAGTCTGATGGTCATTAGTTTCTGGCTCCATTGTCTGACGGTCATTAGTCTCTGGCTCCATTGTCTGGTGGTCATTAGTTTCTGGCTCCATTGTCTGATGGTCATTAGTTTCTGGCTCCATTGTCTGGTGGTCATTAGTTTCTGGCTCCATTGTCTGGTGGTCATTAGTGGTGTTGCGTCTAGAGGCACAAACAACATTAGCATTAGTGTGTCTGGTTGTCTTCTTCTGTTCGCCTGTTTCTCCCACTCTATGTCCTTCTCTGTGAGTCTTGAAATTCAGAATAGAGACAATTCTGCGATGAGGTGCTGTGTCGAATCGATCTACCCCCTCCTCATTCTCCGATTTAGACGATGGACACACGTGCACACACACACACACACACACACACACACACACACACATGCACACGCGCGTGACAGAACGATAAGTGGAAACGAGTGCTATACTCGTGCTGTTAATTCCGTCGTGGTATAGCCTACAATGGGAGTTTAGCTGCATTAAATGTCGCTAATACAAGAAAATGGAAATATGACGGAAATACGTTAGGTTGACGTATACTGTTACAGCAATGGCAGGTAAATATGTTTGAAGTCGGTGAGACTTAGTTAATGTGGGGCGCGGTGGTGTAGTGGTGGCGTCATTGCCTAGGACGCGGAGGGTTCGAGGTTCGAATCCACCTTGCTGCGTAAGGACCTTGGGCAAGTCCTTCACTCACAATTGCTCAGCGCTTCGGCGTGAAACTCCGATGCAGTGTCCGCCCTGCATTCGGGAGCGCCTCTGAGTAGATGGAGCTTGAAGGGGCGCTATAACAAGTGCATGTACAAATGTAAGATCAACTTAGTTAAGATCGCAGTAAATTCATGTAAAGTCAGCAAGGTGAGAATTGTTGGGGGTTGGGGTTTCAACCCCCCAGTCATTCTTAGAGCTCCATAGTAAAGTCTGTTTTTCGCATCCAAATTCCAAGTGAATCATAGTCCAACCTCCCAGTTATTTTTCCACAATTCTCACACTGAAGTCCAGATAGACTTTGGTGAGGTAAGACAAACTTAGACAACGTAAGACAAACCTAGATAAGGCAATAATTATGTGACCTATTTAAAGAACGTAAGATAAACTTATAGTTAAGGCAGAGTCTCGGAGAAGCGAGCGGAGAGCCGCAGGGAGGCGAGAATAATGGCCAATAGATGAACAACTGAGGTCCGTTATTGACCGTTAATACATGTAAATGGCTTACAGGAAAACACGAGGAAGAAGGAAATAAGGAAGAAGGGAATGGAGACCAGCAAGAGAAGCACAAAGAGAAGGAGGAGTTGAAGGAGGAAGAGGAGTAGGAAAAGGTGGAGGATAACAGTAGAAGGAGAAAGAGGAGGAGGAGAAGGAGGAGGAGAAGGAGGAGAAAGAGGAGCAGGGGAAGGAGAAGGAAGAGGAGGAGTAACAGAAGGAGGAGGAAGAGGAATAGCAGGATAAGGAGGAAGAAGAGGAGGAGGCGGAGAGTTACTAAGAGAAAGTGGAAGTGGAGGAGGAGTAGGAGCAGGAGTAGGAGAAGGAGCAGGAGAAGAAGGAAGAGGAGAAGCAACAGAACAAGGAGGAGGAAGAGGAGTAGCAGAATAAGGAGGAAGAGGAGGCGGAGAAGTACTAAGAGAAAGTCGAAGAGGAGGAGGAGACGGAGTAGAAGGAGTAGGAGGAGGAGTAGGAGGAAGAGCAGGAGAAGGAGGATGTGACGTGTTGCTGAACAAATGCGGTTCTGCAGGACGTGCCCAATCAGAGCACAGTGTGATATGTAGTCTTCGGAGAGGAAGCAATTAAAAGAATAATGGAGTCGTCGGCGCTCCATAGATCGCCATCCGTCCAATCTCTTCTTCGCTGAAAAGCAAACTAAACAGACAATAATATTCGCCGATTCTAATGAAGATCCGAATTCTCTTCTAACTGTTTGATTGTAATTTATATTATTGTCATCAAATCATCATAAACATCTGCCTTTACTGCACACAAACCTCGTAATAGTCTCAGGCATGTACATGTAGGCCTACACGTACGGTAGGCCTATATACATGTACGTTGTAGGCTATGTAACGCGAAGAAATGTCCCATCAATCAAATATATTACATACCTAATGTAAACGGAATGTTTATGTTTGTTTGTATGTGCACTTATAGCGCCCCTTCAAGGTTATTACTCAGAAGCGCTCCCGACTACAGCGCGGACACTGAATCGGAGTCTCACGCCGGAGCGCTGAGCAATTACGACTGAAGGACTTGCCAAAGGTCCCCCTTTAGTTTAATTCGAACCTGCAACGCTCTGGCTGCTAGACAACGAACATACCCACTACACCACCACACCCCGCAATGTGACCTCGCATTCTTGTAGCGCCTGTTCGCGTACCTCAACTATCAGTACTGAAGTCATAATTTCGTCACAAGGCAGTCAAAAATGCTACCATTGCAGTGTGGAAATTACAAAAAACATTTCAATGATGGGGAAGGAACATCCCCCTCCTCCAACCCGTCCCTATGCTCGGCGATCGTCCTTCGCCGCTCGTTCGTCCCCCCCCCACCCCACCCCAGTCCGGACCAAGACTCCTGTCTATATGGTTCTACAAGGTTCTGAGTACGGTGCTCTCGTGTCTAAAAACTCTATGCTATAGATCACACGATTCAGTTGTCTGTGGGAGTTGCATGGACTACCATTTGTATGCAGACGATAAACAGCCATTTCTTTTATTCGAGAGTATAGAGCTCTCGTTTGATTCATCTTTCCAATAAAACGCTGCTGCTCGAATGATAGATGGCCTCTGATGGCCAGTAACAATCTCCTCCTTAATACATCTAAGACTGAATTATTTGAATTTATTTCTTCTCTTATAAGATCGTCCGATCATCTAAAAACGGTGTGCAAGTCACTTTCATGTTTTGTATATTTCATTTCTTGCATTCAAGTCTTACATGTCTCAAGTCAAGGCTTATTAGCGTTCAATTCTACACATCATGTGCACTTGTGCAGTTCTAAATGGAATTTTGTGGAGTTTTATGAAGCACCTATGTGCAGCTAAAACTAGTGAAAATAGGCCATTGTCATCCGATTGGAGGTCAGGGGCGGATGCAGAAATTTTCCAGGAGGGCGGCAAAATTTGTTACCTTGGGTCCGGAAATATTTTTCTGATCCTGGGCAGAAAAATATAACGACCTTTTTTCCCCCAGAAAACATACCATTTTCCATCCTAAAAAATCTGACGACCTTTTTTCAGAAAACATATAATTTTTCCATCCTATAGTTCAATTCCTAGAATTTTCGACTGTTTTAACCCTCAGGCTACCACGCTATTTTTGTAACACTGACTACCAAAGGGGGGGGGGTGGTTACCACCCCCCCCCCCCGCTGGATTTTGGGTTTGGTTTGAGATATCATAACTTGTAATACATCAATGGATTCAGCATTCATTTCTGCACAAAATGGTGTATTTAGGTTTAAAATATATGAAAGCACCTCGGAATTATGAATTTTTTTCCGTAGGCACCCGTCGATTCCACAAAATGTATACTTTCGCATAAGCAAAATATTAGATTCTGTCTGTTTTAACATAATTTATTTATAAAATAATACTTTACATAAAATAAAGTCCAATGTTCAACTATAAAAACTAGTAATAAGTTAGTTTTAGTTACAATAAAAAGAGAAAAAACATGTAAAACATGCTGAAAAACGTTTACGCAGACTTATCGGTTTGCGTTGTAAAAAAACCCGACATTTTCACACATTTAAATTTATTTTGAGCACTTCCGGTCATCAAATGTCAAATTAATTAGTATAAAAAATAGCCCTAAATGCCCTCTATAGAATGGCATAATTTATTTCTCTTGAAAAATAAATTATGAATAATTTTTAATAGGAAAAACATGAAAATTTTATGAAAATAAAACACCTTTTTATATATTTTAATTTATTTTGAGCACTTCCGGTTGTCAAAAGACAACTCCGTGACCACCAAAATGTAGCCCCACATTCCCTCTACAGAATGGTGTAATTTGTGTCTCTTCATGTCAAAGGACGGATAAGATACAGCCGATAATCTAAGGGGGTGGTATCCACCCCTCTGGTGCCTCGGGTATAACTTTTGAATGGTATGGTATATCATCACACATTTTAGCTCAAAATGTGTGCAAATGAATCCTCTACAGCTACCTAAAACGTCAAAAAAAATTCCAAACGGAAAAAGTTTTATTTGGAAAAAACCTAGGGGGGGGGGGGTGGATACCACCCTTCTTGGTAGCCCGAGGGTTAAAGCTGGTTTCTTCGGTGTTGTATATTGAAAGTTTCAAAGTTTATTATAGGCCTATACTTGAACTCATAACATGAATTGATAAAGTTATGTTGACATTACCAACATGACATCAAAGAAGCAATCATGAAGTACAAACGGACAATGAATGACCTTTTGACCTAGATGTTGCGACTATTGATTGCTTTCTAGTGGTGCATAATGCATTGAGTGTCATACATGTACAT
Organism: Lumbricus rubellus; assembly: GCA_945859605.1. Taxonomy (NCBI): domain Eukaryota; kingdom Metazoa; phylum Annelida; class Clitellata; order Crassiclitellata; family Lumbricidae; genus Lumbricus; species Lumbricus rubellus. The sequence continues at coordinate 14,630,662 of OX243828.1, forward strand.
GTAGTATAGTCATTAAACAAGATTGCAAGATATAACGACAATTTATATGGCGCCGATCACACAGCGATGTCATTACAAGGTCGCATATCACTGTCAACTGTCAACTGGCAGCTGCTATAGAAGGGTGGGCCTTAGGAAAAAAAAGCGAGTCTTGTAGTAGTCATAGTTGCAGTTTAACGTCACTGTGTGGGGCGCGGTGGTGTAGTGGTGGCGTAATTGCTTTGAAGCCGGAAGGTTCGAGGTTCGAATCCACCCTCAACCGCGTAGGGACCTTGGGCAAGTCCTTCACTCACAATTGCTCATTGCTTCGGCGTGAAACTCCGATGCAGTGTCCGCTCTGCATTCGGGAGCGCCTCTGAGTAGCGAGAGAGCTTGAAGGGGCGCTATAACAAGTGCACATACAAACAAACAAACAAAGACCATTAGCGACGCCCTCCTCCTTTATCCAGGCTTGGAACTGGCACTGGCAGAGTGCGACCAGTGGCGGAGTTAGCGAGTCTTGTGTTTAGATTTGAAGGAGTCAATTGAGTCAACTGCTTGATTGACATGCAGGATGAGGATGGGTCGAGGATCGAGTATCAGCAGCAGCAGAATCTGATGCTGATAAAGCACGAGAGCAAAGGAAGAATAGGATATAGATCTGTAAGAGATTGTGAGTACGATCGTACCTCTCCTTCAATTCTCCATCTGTCTGTCTGTCTGTCTGTCTCTCTCCTCTCTCTCTCTCTCTCTCTCTCTCTCTCTCTCTCTCTCTCTCTCTCTCTCTTTATCTCTCTCTCACATGCACGCTCTTTCTCTGTTTATCTGTCTGTTTGTATTTCTGTCTGTCTCTATCTATGTCTCTGTCTCTGTCTTTCTCTCACTCTTTCTCACTATCTCTCTCTCATTCTGTCTGTCTGTCTGTCTGTCTGTCTCTCTCTGTCTCACTCACTCCTTCTCACTTTCTCTCATTCTGTCTGCCTGTCTGCATGTTTCTCTCTCTCTCACTCACTCCTTCTCACTCTTTCTCTCATTCTATCAGTATAGGTCTCTCTCTCTTTCTATCTCACTCACTCCTTCTCACTCTCTCTCTCTCATTCTGTCAGTATGTCTCTCTCTCTTTCTATCTCACTCACTCCTTCTCACTCTCTCTCAGTCTTGTGCTTAGATTTGAAGGAGTCTGTCTGCCTGCCTGTCTGCATGTCTCTCTCTCACTCACTCCTTCTCACTCTCTCTCTCTCTCTCTCTCTCTCTCTCTCTCTCTCTCTCTCTCTCTCTCATTCTTCTCTGTGTGTGGTAGGTCACCTAGCAATGGCGGCGGCGCTACACCATACATGCATTTTTACGTCGCGAATCATCATTTGACGTATAGTCGTATACTGCCTAATGCCTATTTCATTCTTGGTCTGCCTGATGACCTGCCAAAAGTTCTTTAAAATTTTTTATATCTTCTTTGCATTTAATTTCCTCGATCTGCTGAATAGCCTTCACGACCCTGACGTGCTCTGATGAAATTGCATAATTATAGGCTTATATCTGGCGCCGCCACTATAGGAATAGTAGACAGGTGTTTTCGAATGATATGGATAGGCTAATGGATATAATAGCCTATAGCGAACGTTATGGCATTTTATATTCTGTCTGAGACAGAGACAGACAGACAGACAGAATGAGAGAGAGATAGTGAGAAGGAGTGAGTGAGACAGAGAGAGAGACAGACGGACAGAGACAGAGACAGACAGACAGAGATAGAAAGCCTTTAAGCTCTGAATCGTCCGATCCGAAAGGGGGTCAGATGGGTTCAGTAGACGTTATTCAGATTCCACGGGAACAGATTCTCCGTCCACGTTCAAGACCCATTGAATATTTGCAATTGATCGGTTGACTGACTGATTTTGAGATTTTATATAGCTCCTCTTCAGGAACCTATACTCAGAGGCGCTCTCTGCGATTATCTATGAATTAATGGATTCAATTATTATCATTATGAGCGAAAAATTAATTAATTACATAAGTTAGCAAACTTAGCAAACGATACACAGTAATCTGGAGAGGTCGCCGTTAGCGAGTACACACACACACACACACACACACACACACACACACACACACACACACACACACACACACACACACACACACATACACACACAACACACACACACACATACACACACATACACACACATACACACACACAACACACATACGCACACACAGACACACACACAGACACACACACACACATGAAGCCAACCCACGGATTCCGTCAACAGCTGACAGATGACATAATAACACCAATGAATATTTATATAAGGCTCTTAGCTCTATAATAGTGCCAATTGAGTTCTGTCGCCAGATCACTTCACATTCAAAACTCTCCTCCTCGCTAGAAAGAGAATTGCAAGAAAATTAACTATGGGGTCAGACGTTGAGTTATATATATACAGGATGGGTAAAAAATGAGAACATCGTGTAAAAAGTAATATATTGAATTATATTTGTATAACTAACTCGTATGCTATAAGATGTTCTCACTTTTTTTGGCCCACCCTGTATACAGTGATCGCTCTCTCACCTTCTCATCACATCCTGTTCCTCCTTTCTTCTGCTTCTTCTTCTTCTTCTTCTTCTTCTTCTTCTTCTTATTCTTATTCGTCTTCTCTGCTCTATTAGTGCTTGATTTTTCCGCTCAAAATTCTACCTGATTAATATGTGGTTTTTTTCTATCATCTTCCTCATCAATTCTCTATCCCTCCCTGTTCCAATCCATGCATCACATCGCTTTCCTCCTCTATACCGCTCCATCTTCTCACTCTTTGTCTGCCTCTGTCCGCCTCTGTCTGCCTCTGTCTATCTGTCTGTGTGTGTGTCTCTCTCTCTATATATATATATATATATATATATATATAATAAATTATATATATATTTTCTGGAGAGCCATATGGATAGACGAAATGTGGTTACGATCTGGTCTGTGATTCGCAGATATGCATTTTCCGATAGCAACGCTAATAGACGCACGCCTCCCTTTCTCCTCCTCCTACCTACTCCTTCTCCTACTCTTCCTCTTCCACCTCTTCCACCCGTCTCCCCTTCTCCCCCTGCTTCTCGTCCTCCTCCTCTTCCACCTCTTCCTCTCTCCTCCTTCATCCTCCTCCGTCCTCCTCCACCATGCTCCTCTTCCTCTCCATCCTCCTATCAATCGATGATCTTCCATGTTCCTCCTCCTCCTCATCCATGCGCTCTTGTCAAAGATCCGCTTGCTCTGCTGTCCCATAAAAATGACCCAAGAAGACAGCTTATAATAGTCAGCAGAATCATTGTATATGATGACCGAGAGACAATGCTTTAAATATATATTATATAATATATATATATAATTCATAATTCATATTTAGTACATATATATATATATAAATTTATATGGTGTATATGAAATAATGATATTATATATATATATATATATTGAGCCTTTTCTGTGTTGGCCCAGTGGTCTGGAATGGCCTTCCTTTTGAGCTACACCTACACCCTGGGACTCTACCAGGATCGTACCTTACTAAACTTAAAAACTGATCTTTTTGGGCGCGCTGATTCGAGAGCGCTATATAAATGTCCGAATGAATGAATAAGTATACATATAATTATATATATTATATTATATCAACGCTGCATATATTATTAGCTGTCTGTGTAGAGACCGCGTGTGATTCGGTGAAGAGCCAATAATCACAAGAATTTATTGCCTCGGAAGAAGTACTTTCTGTAGCGCCTATCGTCAATCTATCAAAGACACAGCGATGCCATGACAGACCTTCCACCATTGTTTCAAGGAAAATGGTCGTCCCAAGTAGGATAGTGACTACCATGGGCGGAAACCTGGGCGGAGACTGGGGGGGAACGAGCGAGTGGCCGAAGGAAAGGCGCGAGATTTTTGGACGGACGAACGGCTGAAGCGCCGACGAAATTTGTCGCAAAAAAAGTTTCCGACCTTTTTTAGTCATATGGCCGAAAAGTCAAGAGATGTTACATTTCACCGCCAAAAAAGTTGATGACCTTTTTTTTAGTCCTGACGCTCAACGATTGGGGGGGGGAGGGGAAATGCATGGACCGTCCCCCAACACCTCCATTGGGGGGAACCGTTCCCCTCTGTCCCCCCTAGGTCTCCGCCCATGGTGACTACCTGCGTTGCTCGTAGATATACATAATAATTATATATATATAATTATATATACATATATTCATATTCTAAAATGAGAAGTAACGCCATCGAACCTCACTCTGATCTTGTCTGAATTAGTCTCAGCTGATCTGATGAACTTTGACCTCATCTAATCGACTGGCTTTTATATAGCGCCGTTATCGCAATGTACGCGACATCGGTATGTATCTATAATATGCATGTACAATGTACATGTATAGTGGTCTAAGTACGGCACGAGGAGAGAGAGAGACAGAAACAGAGGCAGAGACAGAGACAGAGGCGGAGACAGAGACAGAGATAAAGAGAGACGGACAGACGGAGAGAGACAGATACAGACAGATACAGACAGACAAACAGATAGGCAAAGACAGACAGAGACAGAGACATTTGTTTGTATGTATGTGCACTTGACATGCAGACATAGAGATAGAGACAGAGACAGAGAGACAGAGAGACAGAGACAGAGACAGAGAAACAGATAGACAGAGACAGAGACAGACAGAGACAGACAGAGACAAAGACAGACAGAGACAGAGGCAGAGACAGAGAGAAAGAGAGAGACGGACAGACGGAGAGAGACAGAAAAACAAACAGACTGATAGACAGAGGCAGACAAACAGATATAGGCAAAGACAGACAGAGACAGACAGACATAGAGACTGAGACAGAGAGACAGAGATGGAGAAACGGATAGTCAGAGACAGACAGACAGACATACAAATGCATGATGGAAGAGAGACACAGACAGGCAATAATATATAGGTCTACACGCACTCACATCTGATATCTGGTTCCAATCAACGCAATTGCGGATTGGAGGACCTGCACCTCCGAGTAGTTCTCTTGAAGTGGTCATCCCATAAAGTACCAAGTCATCTTCAGTGCAAACTGCTTTTAATCTGTCTATGTATAAACATGAGTATCGACATAAATAATTGTGGAGAGGCTTAGAAAACATTGTCTACCGGAGACATTCGCCATGTTTGAGGCTCGACTACGGATACGATTGCAGTGTTTGTATGTGTACTTGCTATTTAGCGCCCCTTCACGCTCTCACTACTCAGAGGCACTCCCGAATGCAGAGCGGACACTGCATCGGAGTTTCACGCCGAAGCGCTGAGCAATTGTGAGTGAAGGACTTTTCCAAGGTCCTTACGCGGCGAGGTGGATTCGCACCTCGAACCTTCCGGCTCCAAGGCAACGACGCCACCACTACACCACCGCGCCCCACAATGTATACATAGGGTATACATTAATCCTCTTTGATGTTTCTGTTGCACACTGCGGGCGCATAAACAGTCGTCTTGCAAAGACCGTCTGCCTTCTGACCATGCATACCGTCTGGAAAGGTGGGAGTGATGACGGAGGATCGAGGATGATCTGGAGTAGACGGTGGTTGCTGTTGTCTTTCATGTGGGAAGAGTCTCCTTCGCCTGCTGTTTGATATCCAATCCCTCAACCACTCAACTGTGTGTGTGTGTGTGTGTGTGTGTGTGTGTGTGTGTGTGTGTGTGTGTGTGTGTGTGGTGTGTGTGTGTGTACATACGTAGAGTATTTGATCATGATTGCCCCCAAATTAATTGATTTCCCGTCTCTGTCTCTGTCCATGTCCAGTGTTTAATGCAGTGTTTAATGTTTAATCCTGCTTTGGGGGGGGGGGGGTTTGGGGGGAAAGGAATTCGGGTTTTTTGGGAAGGGGAAGTCCGTTTGGGGGGGGGCGGCAACCGCCCGTTGAACCGCCAACGGTATAGGCCTACCATAAGATCGGCCATTTTTCTGACGACCTTTTTTAGTCTTTCGACCGAAATGTCAGGAAAATTTACCTTTTCGCCATATTAAAAACTGATCACCGTTTTTAGTCATTCTCTCCGTCGACTTTTTGGGGAGGGGAAATGTTACACTTTGGGGGTGGTGGTATTATTTCCATGTATACGACACCTCGCGAATTTTTCTGGGAAAGTCATTCCTGAGGGGGATGGAACTTGGCCCCAGAGACGTCTAGATTAAACACTGGTCCGTCTCTGTCTGTGTCTATCTCTCTGTTTCTGTTTCTGTTTCTGTCTCTCTCTCTCTCTCTCTCTCTCTCTCTCTCTCTGCCGGTCTCTCTCTCTCTCTCTGAGTCTCTCTCTCTCTCTCTCTCTCTCTCTGTCTCTGTCTCTGTCTCTGTCTCTCTCTCTCTCTCTCTCTCTCTCTCTCTCTCTCTCTCTCTTTCTCTCTCTCTCACTCTCTCACTCACTCACTCACACACACATATTGTTGTATAAACACACAAAAACAACACGCACTCACACGCACACAATATTTCTTTCTTGTGGTAATATGCTCTATGCATTTATGCAAAATTGTGTCTTGAAATTAGTCTAGAGATGCCTAAAACGAATCTTCATTTCTCGAAAATGTTCTGTGCGTTTGTCTGTCTCTTTGTCTGTCTCTTTGTCTGTCTCTTTGTCTGTCTCTTTGTCTGTCTCTTTGTCTGTCTCTTTGTCTGTCTCTTTGTCTGGCTCAGTCTGTGTCTGTGTGTGTTTGCTTCTTCATTCTCGTCGTCGTGATTCGACTGGACATTTGATCTTTTCCAATCCTGTGACACTCGATACAACCGGAAGCTCCACTGTAATCACACCGCGAGATTACTCTGTGCAACTGCAGACACTGGACCCCTCTCTCTCTGTCTCTGTCTCTGTCTCTGTCTCTCTCTGTCTCTGTTTCTGTGCCTCTATCTCTGTCTCTCTATCTCTGTCTCTCTATCTCTGTCTCACACTATTTCTTTAAGTTTCTGTATCTGTCTGTATGTCTGTCTGTCTGTCTGTCTGTCTGTCTGTCTCTGTCTCTCTCTCTCTCTGGCTCTCTCTGTCTATCTCACGCACACACACCCACACACCCACACACATAAACACACACACACACTATCTCTAAGTATATGTCTCTGTATCTCTCCCTGTCTCTGTCTGTCGCTGTCTCCATCTCTGTCTCTAGTATGTCTCTGTCTCTGTCTGTCTCTCTTTTTCTGTCTCTATACCTGTATCTCTCTCCCCTGTATCTCTCTTAGTCTCTCACACTCTCACTGTCTCTGTTCCGCTCTCTCGGCAGATAAATTTTTACAGCATTGAACATTGGACGAACGCACAATGTAGCCTACTGGTCTATATCATGTATGCTATAATGCCATGTTGCCAAACTGTGCGAATGACGGTTGCTATGGCATACATGTATTTGCAGTCATTTCATGTACATTGATGATGATGATGATGATGATGATGATGATGATGATGATGATGATGATGATGATGATGATGATGATGATGATGATGATGATGATGATGATGATGATGATGATGATGATGATGATGATGATGATGATGATGATGATGATGATGATGATGATGATGATGATGATGATGATGATGATGATGATGATGATGATGATGATGATGATGATGATGATGATGATGATGATGATGATGATGATGATGATGATGATGATGATGATGATGATGATGATGATGATGATGATGATGATGATGATGATGATGATGATGATGTAGCTAACTACATGTAGGCCAGTACATTGTTGACTTCTAAAGAAAACTGAACGAATTATTGGAACTGCGACTGGAACTGAAACTAAAGAAACTGAAACTGCTGCAAGGAAATTTCAGTTTCTATGATCAAACCTTACTCTAAAGCTCTGCGAAAATTAGTTCATTCATTAAATAAGGTGAAGTGAAATCATGACAGAAACTAAGATGAGGACTCATAAGTAAGAACCTACCAGAATAATAATAATTGAAACTGAAACTCGAGATAAAGCTTAAATAACAGTACACTGCATTTAAATTCAAATTACATAATTATTTTAAAACATAAATATTTCCGATGAAAGCAGGCACGAATACGTCTACCAACTCTTCTTGTATATACATAGACTCTATATGTACATGTACATTTACAGTATATATTATGCACACAGTATATAACTATATACGAGTATGTATATATATATACACAGTATATTCATTATATATATGCAGGATATATTTATGCCCCACAGGTCTACATAATATTTGGAGAGAGTCTATGATATTAGTTGTGTACATATACCAGTGGGATCCATTTATGCATAATTTGTGGATACTGCAGTCCCACATGATGCTGAAACAACGTTCGAGATGTACTGTATGAGAACAGCCGAGAAGGAAGGTCAGAGTGGAGGTCATTGAAGGTCAGGCAATCAGTCAACACCCACAGGGTACAGAACAACTCAGAGAAGAAGGCTTAGACAGTGTTGCTCTGCAGTGCCGTGGCCAACACTGGAGCTATATAAAGATTAGATGTGTGCGTGTGTGTGTGTGTGTGTGTGTGTGTGTGTGTGTGTGTTGCATTGTGATGCTGTCCAATCAAGTTACGACTGTCTTTCTGTTTCTGGCTGCTGTTAAGAATTTTCAGTGCATTTTTATTTGTAAGTATTAGATTTTAAAATTAAATCGTGGTGGTGAACAGTCATGATAGGCTATTTCAGTGTGGTTCCCAAGTCCCAACGTGCTTTAAAGCTGCCTTATGCGACTTGTTCGGTGGAGTCGTTCCCCAAAATATTAATGTGATACGTGAACCACGTAACTCATTCTAAGATAATGTGATATGTGGTTAACGTGACCCGTTCTCTGATAATGCGATGTGTCGTTTATGCGACTCATGCAAAGAAAATGCAAAGAAAATGCGATGTGTGACCTTTGCGACTCGATGTGAAGAAATGCGATGTGGGTTCATATGACTCGTTCCCAGAAAATTCGATATGTAGCCACAATATCTCAAGTCTTGTTTCAATCAACGTGATTGCGGATAGGAGGATTTTTCGCCTCTGAGTAGGTGTCTTGATGAGGCGCTATATAAATTCTCGGAATGAATCGTTGAATATTGTATTGTACGCCTGAGCTCTAATTTCTTAGATGGTCAATTGGTCATGCTTGCAGCAATAGAGTTCAGCTGATCTATGCAAACATCTATAGGTAAACACTGCATTCAGATTCATCTCCAATCCGCTCATTCGCAATCTCCAGATTTCTACACTGTGTCCCAATAAATCGGGCACCCTTTTTATAATGTGAATAAAACTGGTAAATCTTAATCGATTTTCAAAATTTCAAAACTGTTTTTGTCCTGAGATAATTATCGTACACTGATTCAAATATGAAGTTTCTGGCATGAATATTGACGTCACAATTACGTCATTTGCATAAGAGAATTCAAATGTTAAGTACCGAACACAACGATTTTTGTTGACATTTGGTTTCGATATGTAAATTAACGACGTCATTGTGACGTAATTTTTTAGTGAGGGCCGTTCATAAATTACCAATTTGTAGATAATTATCTCAGGATAAAAACAGTTTTGAAATTTTGACAATCGATGAATATTTACCTATTTTATTCACATTATAAAAAGGGTGCCCGATTTATTGGGACACAGTGTATATCACTTTGAGTAGGCCTATCTATAGCCTATTATTGCATCACCTACTCACGAGCAAGGCCGTAGTCAGGATTTTATTTGGGGTGTGTGAATACTCGACCGTGAGCATGCCGACAAGCAACCGAATCACCTGACTAATGGGTTTGAAGAATTGAAGAAGTGTCGTGAGCTCTCATAGCGGAGTTCTTGACGGTCAATACATTACACGTTAAAGTTCTCACATCAATTGCTGTTAAATGTATTATTTCATTCTTACATGGTTTCACTTAGGGGCATAGGCGTATACGGGAGATTTCAGCATTTGGGTGGAAGGGGGCAAAGATTGAATTTCTGCCCGAAAAATATATCCGGCCACAAAGTTGACGACCTTATAGTCGTTCGGGGCTGTGTTTGCCCGAAAAACCAGATTTGCCCGAAAGGTGGAGGCATTTGCCCCCTGGACTCCCGCCTCGTACGCGTATGCTTAGGGGTGTTCAAAAACCAAAACACCTCATAACTACGGCCTTGCCCCCCCCCATCTGGTTTCTTTGGCGCTGTATAAATCTCGAGTTTACGACCATGTACTTGCAAGTCAAGATTATTATTTTTGCCCGGGAGCAGTTTGATGCACGTTTAATGCGATTCTATGTGTTTCTGTTCATTTTCCGATAAATAATTCTGAATTAATTACATAAAGTGATTTTTTGCAGTGGCGCATTGATGTATTGAAATGTGAAATATAACACTGCAGATCACTCGACAAAGGCGACGTCATCATCGATCATAGCCGCCAACACTCAATCCCATTCGAAAGTGTTTTGCCCGTCGAACCTTCTTCGCTCAAATTCATTTCATCTTTGTATCGCCATTTACGAAATCAATCTTGCATGCACATAACCCCATGGGACACATACACGGGGCGCGATGGTGTAACGGTGGGTTCGGTGCCTTGGAACCAGAGGGTTCCAGGTTCGAATCCACCTCAAGTCGCCGCGTAGGAGCTTGCAATTGCTCGTACGTTTCACGATTTAGTGTCCGCGCTGTAGTCGGGATCGCGGACACTGAATCGGAGTTTGCACAACTTCATGTACAACAGGACGTTTTTAACGTGCACTTGTACACAAAATGTGCATTTCTAAATGGGGTTGTGCAGTTGTAGAAGCACTTCTGCACAGTTAAAACTAGTAAAAAAAATGTCGCTGTACTCCGATTGGAAGTAATTTACCATATAGGATGGGAAAGGAAAGACTGGGTCGTGCAGTTCTAAAAATTCCTTAAAAACAGCCCTGATGTACAACGGCTGAAACTCGTGTCTTGTTAATATCAATCGGCTCCGACCCGGCCGACCGACCGACTGTCGGCGACCGACCAGCAAACCTCTCCATCTCGTTCTGCCTGTCTGTTTCAGTGGCATCCGCTGTAAAGTATAGATCTACTCGGTCCACGTCTACACATTATCTACAGTTCTAGTCGTTGTCTTGTTTTGCACTACTGAACGCACGTGTGCGCACTACATAAGCCAGGAGACTGGCGTAGATCGGACCTGCGTTGTCTCGTGAGGGCTGATTATATATGGCGGAAAATGCTCGGCTATGGTGGCGGTCTTTGTGAGAGGGTACGCCATTGAGTTGAGGGTTGTCGAGGATGGAAATTTCCGGGGGAGTTGGGGTTTCAAGTTTCAACATCCTAGTCTTTCCCGAGTTTCATAATAAAGTCTATTTTTACACCCCCATTCTATGTGGATCAATGTCAAACTCCTCAGTTATTTCCCCACAATTTTCACATTGGGCTTGTCCTTTCCACAGACCACACCACAGTGGTTAAATTGGTTTGGATTAACGGTGGGAACGCCAAATGGGTGAGCAGTGGGAGCGCTAAGAAGAGTTTTTTTTATTAAAATGTGTTTATCGGGTTCCATACAAGCTGAGCAACCAGTGGGAACGCCGTCCCCACGTGTTCTCACCCACTTTATACTCTGGTTGCCCACTCGGCTCCATGGAGCGGTAAGCTAAAACAGAGAATGGGACTACTCCGAAAGGAAAAGAGTTGACAAATTGAAAACTGAAGAGGAAAGAGCATCCTAAAGTAGGCAGAAGAGTTGCTAGATCTGTAGAAACAGGTGACCAGTCTCAAAGACTAGAAAATGTCGTCAATTAGTCTATACTTTGCCTTTCAACACTTCGACGACGGTTAAGAAGGCCTTCTATCAACTTCTAGCTGTCGCCGTGGGCGCAATTATTGCAGACTCTGATCTTAGTTTACATTAGGAAAGGTCACTGATTAAAAGAAAAATGTCACATTTGAAAGCGCCTTCAAAAATGTCAAGGCAACTAATCGTTCTTCTCATAGCGTCAGTTAAGAACTGTTAAAAGCTCAGCCTGCAGAGCAAAGAAATTCACTTGGTCAGTCATTGCTTTACATTAGTTTTAGTGCTTTCCACTGCTGGATAAAATCATAAAAGTAGGCAGCCAATGGCATTCATAGGACAAAGCGCTTTTAAAAATAAGCATCTGATTAGGCCTGAAGAGGAGAATATAGGAAGTACGTCAAGTGACCTTTCGCAACTATATAAAATTTTATACGTTCAATTACGTTGTCGCCGCCACTGGATGAAATTGACTGATGGACCATTAAACTGGATTCAAATTGAATGACAAATCCATTAAACCATGTTACATTAATTTGGTAAATTGAATCGTTGAACTAAATCAGAATATAATGATAGATCATAGATTAAACCATTGGATCATTGGGACTGCTCCTTTAGATTATCATTAGGTGAAGACATGAATGTCGCTTTGACTCGTTTTATGAAGTCATAGATGAATATGATATAATTCCATGGGCGCTAGCACATAAGGGCCAGAGGATCACTTGTCCCCTTCTGAAAAATTGACACCTCTTTATTACCTACTACCTGTTGGTTTTACACAAATTTATTTCGCACTCAAACATTGATGATATGTCTATACTAATTAATCGCAAAGTTCTGAGAAATTTAGACTGCATCAAGAAACCTTTATGAAGAAAGAACCATGTTCTTAATTTGCAGTTTTCAAGCTCATGCTGAAATTCCGTGGTCAGCCATTACGTTTGACCTCCTCCGGCAAAAATATCTGCCGCCCATGTATGATCAATGGCAAGGCAAGGTGAGAATTGCCGGGGGTTGGGGGTTTAAACCCCCCAGTATTTTTTAGAGCCCCATAGTAAAGTCTGTTTTTCATACCCCAACTCCAAGTGGATAATGGTCAAACCCCCAGTTATTTTTCCACAATTCTCACACTGTGGCAAGGTGTATTTTTGAGAGGCCCGCAGTTATGAATATGTTTCTCGTGGACCAGCGGGTGGTCAGAAGAGGTGCCTGGTGGAGGGGGGGTAGTAATAACACCCGGGTCTGCCGTATGGCCCTAATTCGGCCATATTAGACACAAATTAAATATTCTCTGAACCTCGATCTATTCCAAAAATGACTGAGCTCTAGTAATCGCCGTAAAAGAAAGCCTTGCTTCAGGTTGACAATTTTTAAAATTAATTATTAAAGTACTTTCGCTGGTATAGCTATAAATCAACCACCAAGACAGCGAAAACATTATCATTAAAAAAACTATCGCGATCAAAATAATTTTGTCTGGGAAACGTTATCAGGATTTCCGTAAGACTAGGCTTTACCCGATCGGGTTGCTATTCCATGTGGAAAGATGGCCGGATAGGCGTGTCTGGTCGTGAGAAAAGAATCCCGCCAACCTTTCCATGGAAAATTTATATCATGTATAATTGTATATAGAGTATATAAACACAATTATACATATATTGTTCTTATACACATGAATATAGGATTATAGGCGCTATATAAATCCTGTTTATCATTGTGCAACAAAAATGCTATGGCAAAGGAGAATGGCTTCGTACTACTACACTGGAAAAAATGCAGTCGACAACTAGTGAGCTGTAAAATATTTCCTAATCATTGCGTCATTCGACGTCTACGCTCTACATGTGCATGGAGAAGAAGTCCTCTGCAGCTGCAGTAGTAATTACTATCAACCAACAAGGCGCCTATATTTTGTATTTATATGTATATATGCATTGCATATATGTGTACATATACGGTACATTATACATAGTTATTACATACATATTACATATACATATACGATACATAAATATGCAAGTATATATACATATACATATGCATATACATATATATTTAGATATATATAATATATACGGATATATGAACGTATACATATACATATACATACGCATGTTTATATATATATATAATTTTATATATATATATATATATTCCTGGGCAAGCGGACGAATAAGCCGCATTTTATCGATATTTTATGGCTTGGTTGCGTGTATTGTAGGAGTCCGTTGGCGGTGGATTATCACTTGAAAGCCAGCGATAGATCACACGACCATCCTCCAGTTGCTTCTTGTGTTCTGTGCTGGAAGAGGAGCAGAAGAAGCAGAAGCAGGAAGAACGAAGGCAGCGAGTCACAACCGACAGTCAGAAATTGCGACCGGACGTGACGTGGAAGCCAACAGAGCGCCGTCTGCTCTGAAGGATGACGTCACCGATGACGACGACACGGGAAGTGGAACAACTGGCGGACGAGGAGGAAGCGGAACATTGGGATCAGGAAGAAGAAGAGGATGTTGGGAAAAGGGATTCGCCGGAATGAATATTCTCCATCAGGTCTTGTTGTAAACATCGGACGCCGAATTACGCCGACACACAACGCTACTATAGTATTAGCATAAAGGAATACTAGGGTTAGAAAAGTGGGCTGGGTCGTGTCGGTTGTGTTAGAACCTGTCCTTCTACAACTACTGCTGATACCGTGATCGGTCTATGGTTGGATAAGAAAACGCAGAGAGAGATCATCCCTCCTGTTTGATGCATCTAGCCAGTGATTACGGGAGACTTCGCACATGAATTTCTGCCTCTTATATACGATTGCCAAAGTGGCTTTAACGTGCGACGCACAAGATGAATGGCCGAGCTCAGGATTGGCGTGATGCAGAGAGAATGACTTTCATCTGTAATACATAACCTGCGTAAACCACTACTACTTCTCCTCCTCCTTCTCCCCTCCTCCTCCTGCTCCTTTTTTTCTCCTCCTCCTCCTCCTCCTCTTCCTTCTCTTCTACTTCTTCTTTTCCTCCTCCTCCTCCTCCTCCTCCTCCTCTTCTTCTTCTTCTCCTCCTCCTCCTTCTTTTTCTCCTCCTCCTCCTTCTCCTCTTCTTCTTCTACTTCTTCTTCTCCTCCTCCTCCTCTTCTTCTTCTTCTTCTTCTTCTTCTTCTTCTTTTCTTCTCCTCCTCCTCCTCCTCTTCTTCGTTTTCTTCTTCTTCTTCTCCTCCTCCTCCTCCTCCTCCTCCTCCTCCTCCTCCTCCTCCTCCTCTTCTTCTTCTTTTTCTGCAGACGGCGAGCTATCGCCTGCAGCTTCTTCTTCTTCGTCCCAACACGCTATTATACCTTTTATACCAGGAAAAGAAAAATAGCCCGGAGACATTATTTGCGTATAGTTCGTGCTTCTTGTCACGTCGGACTGTGTTTGTCCGGACCACAGCAGCAGATGAGAGCGTAATGAGGCCGCTCCTCCTTTGCTGTTGTTGTTGCTGCTACACCATCATCATCATCATCATCATCGACATCGACCGTGATGGCGTGTACGTATACGATGATAACGATAACGACGACGACGACTAGGATGTGGCCTTCCTATTCATTCCTCATGTTGACGGAGGTTGTTCTTCTGCTGCGGGTTCAGCGATCTCAATCTCAATGTGCCATCGTCGTCATCTTCGGTCTGAAGAGAGCTGACTGCATGGACAAGGGTCTGGTCGCCATACCACGCGGTCTGCCAGTCGAGATCAACGTGCTCACGTTCACCGGAAACCACCTGACGAAGCTCGACATGGACGACTTCCGTCTGTACCACTCCCTCCAGGAGATCTACCTCGTCCGCAACCGCATCAGCAGCGTCGCCCCGGACGCATTCCGCGGTCTTCACAACCTTCAGATCCTCGACCTCCAGGGTAACAAGCTGACCGGCGTGCCGAGCGCCGCCTTCCAGCACCTCCTGTCAGTTCGCATCCTCGTCCTGAAGAGCAACCCCATCCGGTACCTCACCCCGGACTGCTTCCGCGCTCTCTCGAACATCGAGGTCCTCAACTTCGAGAACTGCTGGCTGGAACGCGTTCACCCGCACGCCTTCCGGGGACTCGACAAACTCAGCGAGATCAACCTTGTCAACAACGAGCTGCGAGGACTGAGCGGGGACATGGTCGACTTCCTTCCGACCGGTCTCACCATCATGCGCCTGCATCGTAACCCGTGGAACTGCGACTGTCGGCTGCGCTGGCTGCGACGCTACCTCTCCCTCGGCTCCTCCATCAACTGGGACTTCGCCAGCAACAGTCCCACGTGCTCCGAACCTAAACTGCTGAGCGACATCAGCTGGCGCCATCTCGGCTGGGAACGCTTCGCCTGTCCGAGCGTCATCGTCAACACCGTGACGAGCGTCCGCGTCCAGCTCGGAACCAACGTCTCGGTCGACTGCGTCGTGCTCGGCGATCCGGAACCGCTGATCGTGTGGACACGCAACGCTAAATCGCTTCTGAAATCCGTCGTCACGGTCAACTACGAATCGAACGAGGTTGGCGATAAACAGGTCCGCAGCTCAGTCATCATCACGAACGCCACGAGGCATGACCTTGGTGACTACAAATGCACGGCGGACAATTCCGCTGGTCGCTCAGAGGTCACGTACAAGGTCTGGACGTCGGAGGAGGAAGAGGTTCTGTCGTCTCTGCTCACCAACATCACCGTTGGACGGTTGAGAAGGGAGGAGATTATTCTGCTGACCGTCTGTCTCGGGTCGTTGTTCATCGTCGCGTCTGTTGTTGTCGTTGTCGTCGTCGTTGTCGTCAGAAGGAACCAGACGAGACATCAGACGTACAGGATACACGATCTGAAGTCGACGGGTGGAAAGAAGGAGGACGGGAGGAATCTGAAGTCGGATAGCGGAGGAGACGACAGTCTGAGGTCAATCAATTAATCAATCATTCAATCAGCCAATCAATCAATCGATCAGTCGATCAATCAATCGATCGATCAATCAATCAATCAATCATTCAATTAATGAATTAGTCACCAATCAATCAGTCAATCAAACAATAAAAAATCAATTAATTAATTAATCATCAAACAAAATTAATCAATCAATCAAACCAATCAATCAGTCAATCAAACAACCAGTCAATAAATCAATTAATATTATAATTCAATAAATTGCTCAATTAATCAGTCATTCAATCAACCGTTTATTGACTAGACAACAATATAAATCTCAGGTAAACTTAGAAGTGAAACAGAAGCAGAAATGTCTATACATCAATCTGCTGATGTCGTCAACAGGACAACCCTAATATAAAGGCAAAAAATCCTCTAATGCAGAGCTGTCCCTTTTCATGTACGTAGTCGAAGACGGCTAAACAATTATTTGTTATGATCAACGTCAATGTGATTATAAACGACAATGTGATTATAAACGTCAATGTGATTATAAACGTGAGTGTGATAATAAACGTTAATATGAGTATAAACGCCAAGGTGATAATAAACGTTAATGTGATTATAAACGTCAAGGTGATTATAAACGTCAAGGTTATTATACCGGGTGGCCCATAAAAAACGTTCTCAAACTTTGTTAACCTCGCAAAGATCCAATTTCAGAGATATCAAATATTAGTTTACACCAACATGTTAAGCAATCATTTCTGTGCACACATGTCACATTTCATGAAAGTACGTTTATTATATCACACTCTGCGGCAATGTTATAACGTCGTACCTGTTAAAACATTTTGCACAAAACTACGTCATTTATTTGGCCGCGAACGAAAGTCTTCAATTGCGCCAGTAAGACTTTATCATGAGACTAGTCGTTTCTCTAAAAAAATTAATGGCATCTGCTGGAGTTTCGATGCACGGTAAAACAGACATCATCTTCATTGATCCTCGGAAAACCAAAGTCAAGAGTAGGCCTATTACGTCGGCTTGTAACGCGATAAGCTCATCCCCGAATGTCGTAGGCCTAGACTCAATCCTGGATTCCTGATGACAATTAGGCCTACATCTTTCAACAAGACAGTGCTCCTTCACATCGTTGCAGATTGGATCAGCAATTTCTTCAAGCAAACATCCCTGATTTTATCCACAGTGATGCCTGGCCTCTAAACTCTCCCGATCTAAATCCTATGGTCTACTATGCATGGAGCGCCCTAAAGGAGCTTGTGTAAGCTAAATGTGTATGCTGGTCGCAGAAAACCATTTCTAAATGCTGACGAACTTAAGCAGGTTATTGAAGTAAAAAATTAATGGTCTCTATTAGACGACACACAAATAGGCCTACAAAAGTCAACAGGACAGTGGAAACAGCGTTTAAGGGTCGCTACAAGAGAAGACGGAGGATCAATCAAACATTTGCTCGCGTAAAACATCATTAAACAACTGTGCAAAATTTTGGCCATGGGTCATACAGTTCTAACCACAATTTCTTTCAAACGGTTCAGTATTTTGGGCTAAAATTTGGCTGAGTTGTACAAATATGAATTATGATTAGTTTGTTGTACTATGATTTAGTTTATCTTTAAAATTGTTTAATTGCCAGCCTGCCAGGTTATCAAAGTTTGGGAACGTTTTTAATGACGCAGGTTTGTGCAAATTTTTTAACAGGTATGACGTCATAACCTTGCCGCAGATTGTGATATAATGAACGTACTCTCTTGAAATGTGACATCTGTGCACAGAAATGATTGCTTAACATTTTGGTGTAAATTAATATTTGATATCTCTAAAATTAGATCTTTGCCAGATTACCAAAGTTTGGGAACGTTTTTTATGGGCCACCCGGTATATAGGAAACATGCAAAAAACTAACTAACATTGTTTGGACTAAACTATATACAGGTCGAGCAGAGAGAACACGCTTCTATCGGACACTGGTTCTACGGGTCTGCTGGAGTCGATCGGCGGTGACGACTGCGGTGACACGGGGCTCGTTCCGCTGCACTACCGCTCCCCATCAACAACGAAGAAGGACCTGACCGTTGACGACCCTCCCACGAACTCATCGGATGTCACATCCCGGTGTCTTCAGAAGTTCTTCAATCGACTAAAGGTCTGCACATAACCTAAAAATATTATATAGTACAAACCATTATCTGGTGGTTTTTCAGTTTCTTTCTCTTATAACAACTAAATTGACGACTAAATTGTCGACCAAATTGACCATTGAACTGACGACTAAATTATCGACTAAATTGACGACTAAACTGACGACTGAACTGAAGACTAAATTGTCGAATAAACTGACGACTAAATTAACGACTAAACTGACGACTAAACTGTCGACTAAACTTAAGACTAAATTTGCGACTAAATTGACGACTAAACTGACGACTGAACTGAAGACTAAATTGTCGAATAAACTGACGACTAAACTGACGACTTAACAGACTACTAAATTGACAACTAAATTGACGAGACTAAATTGACGACTAAACTGACGACTAAATTGAGGACTAAATTGTCGAATAAAATGACGAATAAATTGACGACTAAATTAACGACTAAAATGGCGACTAAATTGGCGACTAAATTGACCGCTAAACTGACGACTAAACAGAAGACTAAATTGTCGACTAAATTGACGGCCAAATTGGCGACCAAGTTGGCGACTAAATTGGCGACTAAATTGGCGACTAAATTGACCCCTAAACTGACGACTAAACTGACGACTAAACAGAAGACTAAATTGTCGACTAAATTGACGACTAAATTGGCGACCAAGTTGGCGACTAAATTTACGACTAAACTGACGACTAAACTGACGATTAAACTGACGACTAAACTAACGGCTAAACTGACGACTAAATTTTCGACTATGTTGACGAGACTAAACTGAGGACTAAACTGACGACTAAATTGAGGACTAAATTGTCGAATAAAATGACGACTAAATTGACGACTAAATTGACGACTAAAATGGCGACTAAATTGTCGATTAAAATGACTTGACTAAACTGACGACTAAATTGTTGACTAATATGACGACTAAACTGACGACTAAGTTGACAACGAAATTAAAGACTATATTGTCGACTAAGTGGACCACTTAACTGACGACTAAACTAACGACTAAACAAAAGACTAAATTGTCGACTAAATTGACGACTAAATTGGCGACCAAGTTGGCAACTAAATTGGCGACTAAATTGACCCCTAAACTGACGACTAAACTGATGACTAAACTGTCGACTATTATGACGACTAAACTGACGACTAAACTGACGACTAAATTTTCGACTAAATTTTCGACTAAACTGACGACTAAACTGACGACTAAACTGACGACAAAACTGACGACTAAATTGTCGACTAAATTGACAACTAAATTGACGACTAAATAGACGACTAAACAGACGACTAAACTGACGACTAAACTGATTACTAAATTATCGACTAAACTGGCGACTAAATTGTCGACTAAATTGGCGACTAAATTGCCGACTAAATTGGCGACTAAATTGACCCCTAAAATGACGACTAAAGTGACGACTAAACTGATGACTAAATTGTCGACTAAACTGACGACTAAACTGATGACTAAATTTTCGACTAAATTTTCGACTAAACTGACGACTAAACTGACGACGAAATTTTCGACTAAATTTTCGACTAAATTGACGACTAAACTGACGACTAAACTCACGACTAAACAGACGACTAAACTGACGACTGAACTGGCGACTAAATTTTCGACTAAATTTTCGACTAAATTGACGACTAAACTGACGACTAAATTTTCGACTAAATTGACGATTAAACTGATGACGAAACTGACGAGTAAATTCTCGACTAAATTGACGACTGAACTGACGACTTAACAGACTACTAAATTGACAACTAAATTGACGAGACTAAATTGACGACTAAACTGACGACTAAATTGAGGACTAAATTGTCGAATAAAATGACGACTAAATTGACGACTAAATTGACGACTAAACTGACGACGAAACTGACGACTAAACAGAAGACTAAATTTTCGACTAAATTGTCGAATAAAATGACGACTAAATTGACGACTAAATTGACGACTAAAATGGCGACTAAATTGTCAATTAAATTGACTTGACTAAACTGACGACTAAATTGTCAACTAATATGACGACTAAACTGACGACTAAGTTGAAAACGAAATTAGCGACTATATTGTCGACTAAATTGACCACTAAACTGACGACTAAACTGACGACTAAACAGAAGACTAAATTGTCGACTAAATTGACGACTAAATTGGCGACCAAGTTGGCGACTAAATTGGCGACTAAATTGGCGACTAAATTGAACCCCTAAACTGACGACTAAACTGACGACTAAACTGATGACTTAATTGTCGACTAATATGACGACTAAACTGATGACTAAGTTGACAACGAAATTAGCGACTATATTGTCGACTAAATTGACCACTAAACTGACGACTAAACTGACGACTAAACAGAAGACTAAATTGTCGACTAAATTGACGACTAAATTGGCGACCAAGTTGGCGACTAAATTGGCGACTAAATTGGCGACTAAATTGAACCCCTAAACTGACGACTAAACTGACGACTAAACTGATGACTTAATTGTCGACTAATATGACGACTAAACTGACGACTAAGTTGACAACGAAATTAGCGACTATATTGTCGACTAAATTGACCACTAAACTGACGACTAAACTGACGACTAAACAGAAGACTAAATTGTCGACTAAATTGACGACTAAATTGGCGACCAAATTGGCGACTAAATTGACCCCTAAACTGACGACTAAACTGCAATAATTTGATTTGTATTGATTTGTAAAGAGAGCTACTCAGAAGCGCTCCCGACTACAGCGCGGACACTATATCGGATTTTCACGCCGAAGCGCTGAGAAATTGCGAGTGGAGGACTTGCCCACGGTCTCTATACAAAGCGGCTTGAGGTTGAATTCGAACCTGGAGCTCCCGGCTGCAAGGCCAGATACATACCCACTACACCACCGCGCCTCACATGATTAATTCCATGATTTGATTTGATTTGATTTGAAGGTCGATCGAAGGTCGAAGGATTCTCCGCCCACCTCCCCCATCGACGTCTGGTTCATAAAGACGGACGGTGGAGGTCAATGCGAGTTCACGCCGGACATTCTCCGCTGCGAGATGATGACGCACGCCATCCAATCGCCATTGCAAACCGAATCATCCGACTGCCTGGCGACCATCCCCGAGGACGATGACGTCGATGATGACGTCACCTGTGACGTCAGCGATCACATCAACTGCAGCGTCATCGATGACGAAGGGGGCGAGAGCGGGGCGGCGGCGGTGGGCTTGACGTCATTCGGGGCTGCGTTGAGCAACGGGAGCGGCTGCATGATGACGTCGTATGATGACGCGAACAAGGATCGGGCAGCAGACGACAATTATTATTATTCTAGGACTAAGCCAAAACTGCAGCTGATTTCTTTCGATGCGCGGGAAAGCAACGCTGCTCGCGACGGCCACGCTAAGGTTTCTATGCCAACCGCTTCATACAACAACGACAACGATGATGATGATAAGTCAACTAGTGGTTATCATAATCAGCTGACAGCGAAGAGAACTTGCGATGAAACGAACTCTGAAAGATCGTCCTTTTCATTTCCTATATCCGATCCGATATCAGTTACGAAGTCATCATCAGACTCCCCTGCGTTGCAGACGACATCAACTCTTTTCAAGGACGATGATGTCCCAACCCCCACCACCATAGAGACTGGCCACCACCAAACGACTCCATTGAACAGATCGCAACGTAGCCACGACGAACGTGCCACGATCGCAGACAAGGGACCACATTACCACCGATCGGACAATATTAATAGGAATAACTGTACACACATTCCCTTGAACGTCACCGCCGACTCCGAGTCGGCTAGGGACCGGTCGGAGTCGACCGACGTCGGCGAGAAATCATGGGACAGCGGCGGCGTTGTACGGGCGGCGGTTCGGCGGATGGAGCCGGGCGATAAGGGTGTCCAGGGAGCGGGATTGGAAGCAGCGACGCACGTACGGGACGTAAACAACGACTATAATTGCGACGGCGAGTCCGGTTTTAGCCCGAGTCAGACGTCGATAAAGTTCGACGAGGGAGGAGGAGGAGGAGAAGCAGGGAATGATGACGACGACGACGATGACGATGATGATGACGACGGGTCGGGTGCTAAGCCGAAGCCTGGGCAACGAGACGCTTTCGGAACAACCGTCTGAGGGGCATAAGTACAACGTCATAGCTACAACGTCATAAGTAGGCTACAAGGTTATAGTTACAGCGTCATAACTACGATGTCATAGCTACGGCGTCATGAGTGCAATGTCATTGCAACGACGTCAAACTACAACGTCATAACCGCAGCGTCGTCACTATAACGTCATAGCTACAACGTCACAACTACTACTTCATAATTATATCTACAACGTCATTACAACAACGTCATAACTACATTGGCATGGCTACAACGTCGTAACTATACAGCGTCGCAACTACAATGTCAAATCAACAGCGTCATTACAACAATGCCATATTAAACTATGCTACGTCAAAATTGCAACGTCATGGCTACGACATCATAGCTACAACATCTTAACCATAGCGTCACAGCTACAATGTCATAATTGCATCGTCGAAACTACAATGTCATAACTGCAATGTCATAACTACAACGTCATAACTACAATGTCATATATCTATACTGCGTCATGGCCACACCACCACGCCGCAATATAGCCTAATGTCATAAATTTATCGTCATCCGACCATAGGCTAATAATTAATCAGTATTTCAATAATTGATTGGTGTTCTCGTCCGTAGGCCTAGACAGTATAGGCCTACACATCACCTGCGTGGTGATGTTCTGTATAATTTATAACAAGCGTTCAATTCGTAGGTCTACCACTACAATAGGGTACAGCAGCGCGGTGACATGTAGCCTACTGCGGATTGACAAGATAATAGAATCAATTTATTGACGTTCTCGTCCGTAGGCTGACACACATCACCTGCAATTAGGCCTATATGATTCTGTGGATATAACAAGACTGTTCAATGCGTAGGTCTACAACTAAGCTTACAATAGGGTACAGCAGCGCAGTGACATGTAGGCCTACTGCAGGTGGAAGAGATAATAGAATGAGCACATCTATTCAAATGTAGCCTACTGTGTAGTCATGTGCATACATACCGATATATAGAAATCGCACATTCTTCAATGATTCTTGTATGTATTATATTCATACTCAGATTGATGTTAACTAATGTGCCGTGCTCCAAATAAATAGATATGATTGCAAAAATGCCTATCCATGAGTGTGGCACTACATGTGTGCCTATAATAATTCTTCATTTCGAGTTAGAGGAGAGCAGTTCTTTGCACGGTTTGACGTATACCCCCACGAGGCCACGATCTCCTTTTGACCCACCTCTCGGGTCCCTTTTGTCCTGCCCCTCTGGACCTCTGCTCTAATTTAATCAGGCAGACAATGTTACGAGTTGAATGCATTTGGAGCATGTAATGCCATGTATATTTATATTATACCGGTATATATAATAATTATACACTGTGCCCCATAAAAAAACACACACAAAAACTTTGTCATGAAATGCATGTAAGTCTAATGTTAAATAAGAAAAAGTAATGTTTCATTTAGGAAGATGTTCGAAGTGATGTCCCTTCGCTTGAACGCAGGCTCTCAGCCTTGGCCGCCACTGTTCAATAGCTTTGTCAATGACACCCTGCTTCAACTGTGCCCACACAACGATGAGGCGCTCTTACAACTCGTTGATGTCCCGTATTGCTGTCTGGTAGACGCGTTCCTGTATTAGACCCCAAATTCTGTAGTCAACGGGATTGAGGTCTGGTGAGTTTGCTGGCCAGAGTTCCGGTCCAATGAAGCTTGGTGTTTCACGTCGCAGCAACGCAATGGTGTTCTTTGCGCGATGTGCTGGGGCGCTGTCCTGCTGGAGAATGAATAAGTCGCTTAACTATAAGTTACTAATCTCTGTTTAAATGTTTCCAAACACGCCTAGTCTGCGTCAGTGCCTCCAACAGCAACCACTTCTGTGAGTAAGTAAAATGTAAATTATTTTGTGGCAAAATTTGTTGAGAAACAACGTACAAACTTTTATTACAATTGGCTTAGTTTTATAGAAGATTTTTGAAAAGTTTTTGGTGTTTTTTTATGGGGCACAGTGTATGTACATAGCCCTTAAGTATCTTACATGATGTAGGCTACATCACATTAAATTTTGTATGTAGGCTACCGGGTATATTATAATATAATATAGGGCCTATACATATATTATATGTATATTATTACAGTAGGCTATATGATACATGTATATTATAATAATACACATATATATACAAATATAAGTTCTTATATTTATTATATAATATATCGACTTTTGTTCGGACCAAAGAAATGGGAGAATTGGGAAAAGTCATGTTTATGGACTAAGCAGATTGAATTTTTTTATTATTCCTGTCGAAAATTCGCCGCCGTAAATTTCATTTCCATTTATACTGTTCCGCAAATATTGCCATGCATAATTTATATAATCTATTCTGGACGCCTACCATGATCGATAATAATCACTGGAGACATTGATTGTCCTGAATTAATATCTACGAAGAAACATGAATCCATTGTAACGCAAACTTAGGCTATAATGACGTAGCCTATAGCCCTATACAATACTAGGCCTATATACAGTATAGGCCTACAGGTAGGCATAAAACAGGCCTATGCCTATGCCTCACATTATGCTTTTCATGTAGCCTATGGGCCTACATAGGCCTATAGGCCTGTGCATATAGCTGCATGTTTAACGACATCTTCTGCCATAAAAATAAAAAAATAGAAAAAATCTCGTATGCAGTTTCACCGTGTAGGCCTATATGTTGCTCTCGTGTGAATTCGCTTTCTGTTGGTGTTTTCCGCCTATTTAATAAAAATCATGATAAACGTGCGCGCATATATATATATATATATATATATATATGTGTGTGTGTGTGTGTGTGTGTGTGTGTGTGTGTGTGTGTGTGTGTGTGACACGCATACTTACCCGTTCACACGTTTGTATGCAGAATTGTCTAGCCTGTGTATTATACACATAATTATTGTGAGAATGTGTGGCTCCCTTTGCGCTGGTCTCTCTGAGACGCTGCAGGATAGCCGACTGGATGGAGTGCCTGGACAGGAGATCCTGCGCTCTGCTGCATGCCCGCTTTGTTTGTCGTTTCTCTGCATTTAGTCATGACATTGTCTCTGTAGTAACATGCGCGGCATTCTCGGTTGGCTCCCTTCTGAAAAATGGATTAGGGCCTATAATCATTATACGTATGGGACCCTTGCTCTAATTTGGCTTTGCGTATTATGCTCCATTTTTTTGTATAGCGCGCAGCACGTACTGTTCTGCACGAAAGTGCAGTCCTAAATGGATTTGCGCAACCGTGAAAGCATTAGTGTGCAGTTAAAAATGGTCAAAAATTGTTAATTGCCATCCGATTTGGAATAATTTACCGCGGAGGATAGAAATGGGAAGGGGTTCTGCGAGTTCTAAAAATTCCTTAAAGGGAATCCTTGGTATAGGCTATAGCCTACGCTGCTCGCTTATGATGACTATTTAAAAAACTGGTCTAGTACCTTGCTCATAAGTGCTGCAATATGCCGGGCAAATTTCTGTCCAGGGTAACGGCCTCTGTTGTCATAGACCCTGGTCAAATCGGATCCATCCGTCATGATAACCTTCGTTATTGCGGTATAGTGCCAGCTAGAAGTTCTTGATCCCTCCGTTAGTCTAAACAGCAGGGCTTAAAGTGTGGTTAGACCGTTAGACGGTCAATGATATCCATGGCGCCAATCAGGAACACAATGTCATCCGGTATCGGATCTCCGTCTGTGCCACTGTTTGTGCGCGCGTGTGTAGGTGAGTGGGTGTGCGTGCGCGTAGGTGAGTGTGCGTACGTGACTGGGTGTTTAGGTGTGTGTAGGTGTGTCACGTGTGTGTCTAGATATGTGTGTGCGTGTGGACATCTGTCTGCTATAGCTTAATTGCACCTGCTGCTGTTTGAAATGATTAACCACAACATTCCTTATACATTGGCCATTAGGCTATAATACACTGCGGTGTGCAGCATTCCCAACACGGAAGACACCAATTGACCATCGTAGAAATAGACCTCACTACGCAGACGACGTTTCACAGCTTATTCACAAAGACTCTCGATGTTCGGACATAAAACATAGGAGACTGAGCGGGCAGTGGCGGCGAACATCAAGAAACTGAAAGAGACCGGTTTGACGGCCTATCAGTTATTATTATGGCCACACCTGCACCGGACAGTCCGTCTGTCTTTCTGTCTGCATGCCTAGTAGGCTACTAGGCTGGTTCTATGTCTATCTGTCCGTCCGTCCGTCCATACAACCATCCATTCATCCTGCAAGCCAGCCAGCGTTTTTATATAATTATATCTACTGCAGATTTGTCTGCCTTGTCTGCTTGCTTGTCTGTCCGTCCTTCCGTCTGATATCCGATGTGCGGTACTTGCTATTTATACAAACTTGGACTTCTTTAGACTGGTGTAAAACGGCTTTTTATTAATCTCAGCTTTATCTTATCACCAAATCTTGTCAACACAAATGGATAGACCAACATAAAAAATACACTTGAAACTGCAGCAGAAAATCAGTTTATTTATTTTGAGTACTCACTGATCCAAGTTTTCACGCACAAGTTTAATATATAAGCTGGTGCAGTTTAGAAATTTGAAGCTAACGATTGTGGTTAGAGGCCTAGATGTATTTTAATCCTACGGTCATTCACATACTATCCTACCACATCTTTTTACACTGACATTCTACAACGTCGCACCATACACATGCGACCACTTTAGAATGTAAAATACAACAACCACTGACAGAATACAAGTTTACACAAAGCAATGCAGTTTAGCAACATATTCTATTACAATACATAGCAACACAATTTCTTAAACTCATAATTCCAACACCGTTTCAATTTCAGGTTCCTAAAGTCGTCAATTGTTAACTGAAGCGAACATAAAACAACTGTATCTGAGACAACGATCGATAATATATTAATATGATCACAAAATATCTAGGTTTAAAATTGTCACTGTTATTTTTTATATTATTACTATCAAATGGCTTAATTCTGTTTGCAGTCGCAACATCCTTATGTCATGCAGGTTGCCCGTAGCTTTGTAATCTCACAAGTAATTTAAACTCAGTGCTCCCTTACATATAGACTCATTTGAGCAGCCCACCATCACAAATGATGCACTGCCCTTGGTGACTAGGTTGAATTGTGTATACATCCAATTATCCATCTGCAGTGTGAGCCGAGCAGTTGCCTTGCATACAAATCTCAGCAATCAGCATACATCCATGCATCTCACATTATACACAGAAATTGCACAAGTGTTTCAGAATACATGCACGCATCTCGGAATACGCTAAAGCATCTTAGTATATGCACCAGTGTCTCGTAATACGCACAAATGTCTCGTCAAAAGAATCTCACAATACACAGAAAGTATCTCAGAACATGCACGACAAAAAACAATGTAATCATGATCCCCGGTGTTCTACGGTAGGCTACATAAGGAAGGCTATACGTAAGTCGTTGTAGCCAGATTATAAATGATCTATTTTTAAAAGACTGTAATTGTTTTGCACAGAAAAATAATATCTGAGAATACAAATGAGTTGTTTCGATTGTTTAAGAAGATTTCTATCATAATTGCAAAAGGACATGACAAACAGAAAATTAAACGTCAACAGGTGGGTGAGCATCTTTACCCGGTCAACAAAGGTTCATCATCGTCAGCATCAGCTGCTCTTGTTGGTTCCTGTAAAAGAAAACCAAGACACGCTTTAACCTTATTTCTCTGATTTAAGGCGATGGGAAAGGTAACCCAACGCAGTTATTTGCTGGATTCAGAAACTATTACCACTATATCGGATCTATTATCATCTGTAAGTAGTTAAGTATTGCCAATATTATGATCCTTGCAAGTCCCCACTTAGTGAGATTATTTCCTTTGGGTGTGCCTTTTGCTCCCAACCTAAGTTGTTATAATAGCAACAGTACAAAACAAATATTGTACAAATATTGTACTTATACAGATTATTATACAACTGATGTAAACGTGTAAACTATAACATGCATAGTACTTGGCATCAATATATGAATTGAATTCAAACAAACACAATAAAGAATTTCACAGACAATACAGACATATTCCGTATCAAAATTAACTGTATTGTTTCGACTACACTCCAGAGACTTTCTGAGGAAAATATTACAATTAAATTCCAAAGTATATCCTTGGAACCTCTGAGTTTTGTGGCAAAATCCTTACTTGGTTACTGCGTCTTTTAACGCATATGACGATCAAAAGAACAAGGGCACACAGCACGACGAAGCCGCCAAGAGCAATGAGTCCATATGTGATCCCATTCGCTGCTTTTATTGGCACTATCACTGTGTGGTAGAATTTGGCAGCAACATCATCTGGAACAGTTGCATGCTGGTGGCAGAAACAGACATCAGTGATTCAAAACATTTACCAACAGTTCACATTTATTCTAAAGCAAATGATAGTTGGGTGCTATGTTTGTAGAAATGCTATATGGCAAGCTGCATCTACAACATAAATTTATGTAAAGCCACTACAGAGAATATTAACCCGAGTCACACATTGTGCTGACCAAGATTAAGCTATATGTCAATAACAGCATAAATTCCATTGATCAGTACCTATTTGAACGTTGTGCAGAAACTAAAAGAACTACTGTTGCCAATAACAGGCGGTAGCGAATAGTTCCTTTAGATCTACCAATAGCTGACAGATCATATTGTTCTCAGAGTTGTGGAAAAGTTGCATTGATAGTATGGAGCAACAAGATACAGCAAGGTTCGCAGTTCATGAAAACATTACTTCTGGCAATCTTCCAAGATCTCTGACTATTTCTGAAAAAGTCTGGCTATATTTCTCGAGACAAAAATGAAGAATTATTCTGACATGCAAACTTAGAAATGGCAAACTCAAACCGATTATAATTTTTTTAAATTTGAATCTTGACAAGCAAACAAATGACAGACATCACAGAAGAAGAAATAACCTAATGTGGCTTCTGACATGCAAGACATCAGAAGCTGTTTATAGTGATAAATTCTGT
This sequence comes from Lumbricus rubellus, assembly GCA_945859605.1. Taxonomy (NCBI): domain Eukaryota; kingdom Metazoa; phylum Annelida; class Clitellata; order Crassiclitellata; family Lumbricidae; genus Lumbricus; species Lumbricus rubellus. The sequence goes on from OX243828.1 coordinate 14,660,651, forward strand.
AATAAACGTACCATACAATTATAGATAATAGGGCACCTTAACAATCAGGACAAATCAGCTACTACTGCTAGTATCCCCCTCAATATATCACAGAGGATGGTTGTTCCCTGTTGGATACCTAATGACCCGTAGGGCCATAGCAACAATTGTGGCCTGTTGTAAAGGCTCTAAAAAACAATGTAGTGGAGACCTGAAATCAGACAAGCTGTTTTTTCTCGAGACAGAAATGAAGAATTAATCTTCATTCCAAACATAACAAGCTGTTCTCAATTTCACAAACTGTTGAAGACTTTTTCCGCTTGATCTCGGCCGGGAGTGCCTCTAAGTAGGTACCTTGAAGGGGCGCTATGTAAATTTTGAATGATTGATTGATTGAGACAACGAGGTCTACGCAAGTATCATAAATTTTCCTCACAATTCAAGATTGCTCACCTCGTCAAACCACAAAACTGGAAAAATAAGTCCATCTGTAAATTGGTCTGTGTCCCTGTGAGCAACAACAACAAAATAAGTTAACATACTGATTTTATCTCAACACAGTTAAGAATTCATTCATGCCCTGCTGTAACATTCATTCACACCTAACCAGAAAGAAAAAACCTATATCTACATAAATCTATATTCTTATAGAGAAGCTCTTGTATAGATTAATATTTCATAACGGAAACTATCTAGTTTGGCACAAATTGCTTCCAAAATCTCACAGCATACTCAGATCTTTGCTGTTTCTACTAATCTCTGAAAGCAAAATCATCAGCCATCACACATCATTTTCAAATTAGACTCTGTAGAGTTTAATGACATTAAGAACAGAAAGTATGCCAGCAAGCAAACAATGTATACAAATGCATGAATTTGCATATAACTAAAACAGCCACAAATGGTGGTGGCAAAAGGTAATATGAGAAAAATAAAGGTCATAACTTATGCGCCTTTAGTTACACAAGTCAACAAATGTTTACGTACAACAGAGTACAAACTTGTAAATTATCAACACTGTTAACCGTACGCATATAAACACGATTCCTATTACAAAAAGCATTTTTCCTATCAGCTACTTTCCCCTTTCTATGAACTTATCTGCAGGGGAGACAACCAGGTTGATCACAAATTGTCAAATTGCTGCACTCTGTGACTTACTTATACAAAGAACTTTTGGGATGATCTGTAAATGTACCTGACTTGACCTCATATAATGATGATCACATCTAATACACAACTACAGTCTAGCTGCATCGTTTAAAGTGTACCAATAAATCACAGGTCAGATACACACTATACAGACATAATTATTCTATTAAACCACACAGAATGACAGTTTCTAAAGAGCAAAGTGAATTTTCAAGTCACTTACGCAAAGCCTTCAAGTTTTGTGATGTACATATTGACTTGAATTCTCTTGGCTGCGTTTAGAACAAGTCCAGTAGTCTGCAAAAACATTCAAAGTCACCAGTAATAAATCCGCAACAACTTAGTATATTAAATGAAGTATCGAACGTGAAAACTTTCATGTCTGTACCACTCACATGCCTACCTATGTGTACACATCAGAAATATCAACAGAGCACATCTTAACCCTTTATTAACCAAAGTGTTGTGAACGGTATGAAAAAATCCTATGCTCACAGTCGGTAAAGGGTTAAGTACCTCACAGAGAGACAGCAAAATTCATGCCATGATTAATAACTCTGGACATCAAAAGTAAATAAGTACAGCCTTTATTACTTTTGCAGGTAGCACGACATTTAATCCCGCGACACTTAATACCGCGACAGTTAATGCCGGACACTTAGTCCCGGCGACATTTAATCCCGCGTCATTTAATCCCGCGACAGTTAATCCCTGCGACATATAATCCCTGCGACAGTTAATCCCGCGACATTTTATACCGCGACACTTAATACCTGTACACACGTGAGTACGAATATTTGTAAATTGTACGACTACTGTTGTCCACATAGCCAACTGTAAGTAGGGGTTTGACTATTGTTGTCCACATAGCTCTTTTAAACAGTAAGTGTTAGTGAATATTGCTGTGACTATTGTTTTTATCGAATTGTACAGTTTTGATAATTTTTATTAGTGAATATTGCTGTGACTATTGTTTTTATCAAATTGTACAGTTTTGATAATTTTTATTAGTGAATAATGCTGTGACTATTGTTTTTATCGAATTGTACAGTTTTATAATATATTACTGCAAAGGCTGAACTCTTTTTTAAACACAAAGTGAATATTGCTGTGAATATGCCTATTTATAGAATTTAACTTCTTTTGTAAACGCTGTTTTACTTTCCCGGTATTAAGTGTCGCGGGATTAAATGTCGCCGGGATTAAGTGTCGCGGGATTAAATCGGTGCGGGATTAAGTGTCGCGGGATTAAATGGTCGCGGGATTAAGTGTCGCGGGATTAAATGGTCGCGGGATTAAGTGTCGCGGGATTAAATGGTCGCGGGATTAAGTGTCGCGGGATGAAATGTCCGGTACTAAATGTCGCGGTATTAAGTGTCGCGGGATTAAGTGTCATGGAACCCTTTTGCAAACGCAAAATGGGACATCGGCAAATAATGCAATATAACACTTAAAAGTAATATTAAATACAGTCTAGTAATATAAGTGAAAATTGATGTCTTGAAAACAAATGTTAATAAATTGTGTAAAGCATTCTAGTAATGAAACCTGTTCTTTTGGAAAGGTCAGAACGTGGAATTTCAAGGTTGTGCGAACAAGGTCGCAAAGAGTGTTGTGATTCATGAACTGGAGGGAGTAAACCATGGAGGACGAGCCCAGGGTTAACCAAAATAGTGGCAAATAAAAATTGTGACAAATAGAGTGCGGTTGGCTTTGGTGCACACCTCTTCGAAAGTAGTGGAGTACAAAACTTTAAAAGCCAAAAGCTGTCCAACTGTTTTATTGTAAAGTTCAAGAGCATCATGCAGATGTACAAACATAACACATAACATTAAAAGTAAATAAGTATAGCCCTTATTATTCCATTTGCAAATGCACAATGGGACGTCAAATGATGCGATATAACACAAAGAAGTAATAACACAGCTTAGCAATACAAGTGAAAAGTACTGTAAAAGAAATGTTGCAAGAGGCATGTACCAGACACATTTACCACTTACAGGTTCGACGTCAATAATTGTCTGATGCTTTTTCGGATCTGGATGCAGCCCAATCACTTCATCCTTGTATTCAGGTGCTTCCAGAAAATGCGGCTCAGACATGATTATTGGGGCATCTGAAATCACACGACAAGCAATTTATTCATTTATTCATTATGATGATTTATATAGCGCCTCTTCAGGCTATATACCAAATACAAAACCTCACTAATGATTGGTCAATAGCCATGCTCATCATGTTACAATTGCTTTTTGTTTTAATCACGCCTATAAATTATTTCTGACTATCAAAGATTTAAAAAACACAATTTTAAGCTAGACAATGCAGTGTGGATCATTAATTTTAGAATGTGTATCTCCGGAGCCAAATGGTTACTCTTACCACATAAAGTGGATCAAAAGTAAATAAACACCAGTTGTAACAAAAAAACCAACAAACTTCCACTTCCTGAAACTACATTCTGCAGTCGCTGCGCAAAATTCATAAGTAGGTTTCCAAGCACTAATATATAAAACGTCAGGCATTTTTTTGCTTATCATCCAATTTTTCTCACTTAATCAATGAAATTCATTCACATATGGGGTTGCAACTGAGTGGGCACTTATAATACAATGAGCAATCTTAGAAACAATACAAAAAACAAAGTTCTAGTCTTAAGGTATAAATAATGAAAACAAATATTGGAAACCCTTTCCGCTCAATATTGCACCCACCTTGTTTGCAGTTTGACACATTAAGAACTCCAGCTCCAAGACAGAATGTTCCGTTGTCATTGTAAGGTGAACAGTAACATTTATTAGCGGGGTAAGACCGTGGGTCGGCCATGACAGTCTGCGGAGGTGTAAAGTGGTACGTAGGAATATTCGAAGGGGAAATCGTAGATGAGCTGCTGTATGTAATGTAAAGCGAGCGACAGAGATCGGTATTAAAGATGTAAAGTGTGTCAGACTTCTCAACAAACGGATGCCATAATGTTCCATCTGAAAATCAGAGCAAACTAATATATTATATATCTTCAATTTTCTTCAATATATCTTCAACTGTCTTCACCTGTAAACAATCGGGATGACAAACCGCAATCAGTAACAACACAGACGAAATTTTTGAGGTGGTGGAGATTCCTACATGTTAGCTGTTGGTAACTGATGCTATATTGACTATAATTATTTATTTTTAGAATGTGTTTAATTGAAAGAGTATCCTAGATATGAATATTTTCCCTTTTACGGTGGCAGTACAAATTCATGAAATTTGGGCTAAAGATTAAGATAAGAATATTCTTTAATACACCAATTGCTATCCGCATTTTGGTGTACAGACATGATATAATAAACAAACGTACATAATTTCTATATCCAATCAATGTCATAATGTTTTCAAATAGCACAAAATCCTAGTTCCAAAATCCAATATAAATTTTTCTTTAAAATAAAAAAATGTGTTCTTTTAATGACCAACAATTATAAGGCTGCAACAATTATAAGGCTGCAACTATAAAAAGAATACACTGGAAAGCTAGATTAAATTTTCTGGGCCACTTCCATTGTCCATGAAATATGACAATCTGACTCATGAAGATGCCAGTTGTTACAATATCCTGTTATAGCCAATGACACAGTGTCATCAGCCAACAGAACCTCACAAGTTATAGTGACAGACAGACGTATCTCACACGCCATACAAAATCTTGCCAAAGTAGGGACTTTTTAGAGGTGCATAATAAAAAAGTCAATCAAGGCACTGGTGAATTTATAATTATCAAGCAGTTCACAGAGCATGCCATGATGTGTCGTTTTGCATCATTTTAGTAATAATAAATATAAAGCATAGGCCATCAATCAAGAAGCAAATACAGTTGCAGACGGTGGCAGTGCTACACCAGGATATGGCCTGCAGGGAAAATGCTCTGGTAAACAAGCCTTAACCCTTTTCATTGCCCTGCCAGAATTATTTCCATGCTCAGAATTTGCTTGGGCATAAATAGGCTTCTGCCCTGATTACTTGGATGACAATGCCACTGACTGCAGACTAGAATTTGAATAAAATAAATACCTGATCCGCTTATGTTGTTACACGAACCGTGCCAGTAGGGTAAAGAACTAAAACAGACATCAGAAAAATCAGACGGTTATTAAAACACATGACAGACGAAGTCTTAAACAGACTGAAAAACAGCAAAGCACAGGCAGCCTAACAGTTGGACATCCATCCAACCAGTCACATGGATAGTTACTTCAACTGATCATTGCAACTGCAGGGTTGATACCAGTTGCAGTGGTCTCTTGAAGTGGAAACTTCACCCACCCCTTTACGAACTCACCTTTCAAACTAGCAATAATTATCAGTCGTAATTTATAAGCAAGTATGTAATAAAGAATACTAAATATGAGGCTACCAGCAAACGCACAGTACGTTGCAGAAGAAATAAATAACGGAAAATCATGCAAGTCGTAGAACATTCTCGTAGGTAATAAACTTTCTTTTCTGCCGAGGCATGAGGGTGTGAACAAGTGGCAAAGCAACTATATAATTTAGTAATAAATTTAAAAAGGACATATGGCAGACAGGTGACAATGTTAACAGTCAGAAAATAACTAAATGGTAGGAGACGAAGAAATCTAAATCATGCTAGTGTGCACATGAAAGTAGAAGGCAGATTAAAGCGTAGAGATGATTTAAATTTTCTTCCGCTTCTCTCCTAATGCTGGTTACCTGCTTCCTTTCCACTTTTCCACAAGTCCCAGTTTCGTGACATCCTTGACGCCAGTGAAAATTTCCAGGTCACCATCATCTGTTCCATTGGCCGTTGGCTGAAAGGAGAAAGATGGTAACATTATAAAAGATGAACGATCACGAACGACTCTTAAGTATTCAAAATGCACAAAAAAGTCGGTAAGTATTGTGGCACAATGGGAGGCTGCTGGTGCAGTCCAGGGCTCTGCCCGCCATCGTTAGGGTCAACAGTAAACTAAAGCGTTATTAATTTCAGTCTTTTCTTTCAATTGCTCTAGATGCACAATGTTCTAGCCCCAATTGACCATTAAATCTATGTCCAAAACAATTTTAAATTAAAAATTAAATTGAGTCATCTGCAAGTATAGTCTTGTGTAGACCTAATAAAATGAATTTGCAGTTCAGATTCACTTTAGTACAAACTGTATTATGCCACATGATGCATTCAGGTCAAACTCAGGCACTAATGCATCGGTTTGAGACAGATTGATTTCGTTGTATGCTATATATTATCCACTAGATATTCAAAAATCTTCGTAAAAAAGCACAGAAATTGAGGCCAAAACGTTCTGAAATTTTATACTATTTCCTTCAGCTATAAAATTACTGAGAATATTACTAAATCCAATTCATCAAAAGATCCTTTTCTCAGTCAAATTCACAAATGGAAATAAAAAAGGTTATGTCAAGCACTCACCCCAGAATAAATTCCAAATGTAAAATTGAGCTGGTAAGGGATATGCCATTTCTTTAGAAAAGCGTCAAGTTTTTCAACAAATATCGGAGTGTAGCCCCATAGCAGCTCCTTGACAGAATGACACTGAAATAAATGCTCTCCAGAGGTTTTGAAGAACTCTCTAACAAAGAACTGTAAAATGTGGTTGTAAAATCTCAATCGAGTTGCCACTGTCTAAAAGATAAAAGAACAAATTGCTGTATATAAAATCAGTAAATGTACAAGTAATGCAATTTACTAATTGTCACTCTTACATTTATAGACTTGCAACGCCTTCTCAGTGCCACCGAGAGCAGTTGTGCATAGGATAACATGCTGGCATGGAGAGCGAGAGGTAACGAGTTCGAACCCCGTAGGGCGAATGTGCTTTGCAGGGGCTGCTATTAGTGTCATGCATTGCAGGTTGTCTGCTCTGTTAGTAGTTAAGTTTGATATTAATTAAGATTGTTATATAACTTTTGCATGTAAAGTGCAGTGCGTTTGAAGGCGTTTCATTCATGAAGAAATGATGCGGTCAAGACGTTAAAACAGCGGCTGCTTTCGGATTAGATTAAAAACTGGAGACAATGCAGAATATACTACTGCATGATGTAATCATCGCATGTAATGTAACACAAGTATGTGACTTTCTGCATTGAAAATACAATGCTGACAAGTCATCATGTCGTTTTAGTTATATCTGAGCATCATTTACTTATCTGTACACTAATTGCTCTTTAGAATGAACTCTTCAGCAGAGTGCCTCTGAAAGTTTAAGAAGAGGCACTGCACACATTCGTAATTATTACAAACTACAGTAAAGTTAAGCAAAGTCAAGTCCTGAGGTCCACATGCTATCACGCCAACAATAATTTAGGCCTAAAAAAATGTTGTGTTTCCGGTAACAGAGCTAAAAAAAATTGGGTAGGTAGGTCGGAAAATATTTTTATTTTGATAAAATATTTTTATGCAGTGACTATCCGAAAAAGTATACCCCACTAGTCTTTTTTGCATGCTGAAACAAAGTACGTGTTCTAAGCAAGTATAAACTGCCTATTTCCCGACTGTCTGCACCTAAAACTGCTCTAGAAACAGTTCTATTAATTTCATTTTGTTGACGTCTCTTATGTTATATCAATACAAATGTTTAAAAAATATTTAAAAATTTTTTAAAAAATGTTTTTGAAAAAAAAATTTTAATAAATTTTTTTTACAAAAATATTTGAGTCGCGGCCGTAAAAATGGGTCGGTCGGGTTACCGGAAACACAACAATTTTTTTTCTACGCCTTAAGGGCATATGTCCTTGTGATGTTGACTCAACATGCAACTTGGAATGAACTGCAAACTATACTGGAATTAAAAAACATCAGTATTTTTCGCAAAAAGCATGAAAGTTCATAATATAACATGTTCTTTTAAAAAAACCAATTTACATCTCCTCTAAATAACCAAAAGTTCAATACAGAAAAAGAAATACATAATCTATGTAGTAACAAATCTTATCTTTCTACAACTGCAAAAAAGGAAATGCTGACGAAATTTTAAAAGAAAAAACACAAGACTAACCAAAACAGGAATATTAACTGTACAGATGACGACACTTTCATTCAGTTCCGCGCTCTGGTCCGCCTCGAAGACATAGTACTTGTGCTCCTTGTATTGAATTCTGTCACCGTCTTCCACAAAATATATGTCAGTCTTGTTGCGGTATTCCCTTCAAGGCAATAAACAAGGAAAGTTTAATCCAAAGCTAACGAAGTACAATGACCGCCTCCAGTCATTAAGAAAACAATTTACAAATAAAACTCCAACAAGACAGCAACGTATGATCAGCGTGCTCACTGTAGCTGAATTGGTGGTTAAGGGGGGGGGGGGCGCATGTGGAGGAGACAATTCCACACAAATATATACTTAAACCCTCCCACTCCCAACCTCTTGTTAGACAGTCCAATATGCTAACCACTAGACTGCTGTGCATCCCCTGAAAACAAAATTAAATACGAATCAGGTTATTACACTGAAAGTCTGAAACATTGACCTCATTACTAGGTGCACAGTTAATGTGCATCTCATGCAAGTTCTAAAAAGAAGCAGTGCAGTATAGATCTAATAGTTCACCTGTAGGTGAATGGACCAATTTCCTGGACGCGAGGTTTGGAATTGTTGTAAATGACTTCGTCTGGATTAGTGATGTTGAAGAAGTAGTGCGATAGGTAGATTGGAGCTTCTGGATCCTTCCACGCATTGAAAGCATCGCTGCCATTCACCAGCTTAACACTCTGCAAAAAGAAAATTCTCCAGACTGGTATTTTCAATGTCTTCAAAAAATTACAATACTTTGCAAACACAGAATTTCCTACACGTCAGCTTTGTACATTGGTGAGTGCTATCTAGCTGTTAAAGGGTTAAAACAAGTTCTCATCTGAGGCACTTCACGTTTGGAGGTTTGTCAAGCCCAATCTGGTTAATTTCCTCTAAGACCCAACTGAGCCGGTTTGGCAGACAATGATATAAAAAAAATAGATCTGCATAACTAGCAGCTCCACATTTTGAATGCCTCCTTTTCTACATCTGTGCATGATGACCTAGGTGAGACATTGGACCATGAATTGGCTTTCTCTGATCATGTGACAACTGTATGTATATATGTATATATATATATATATATATATATATATATATATTGGGTTTGTAACATCTGTGATGAAAAAATCATGCTGTACGCCATTCGCCTTTCCCAAAATCTACTTCTACATATATTATATGGTCAATTACGTACAGTAACCTTATCCACTCAGACCACTCGTTAAACGCTAATTAGTAAACTTCAGTTTGCATGTTTAGTTGCCCAGACAAAAGGGCAATGAGTTCAAGAGCCTATCATGTTCCAACAGGAATGTAATGAGGGGGAGGGGCGGAGGGTGGACAACTCCTTCAGTTTTAACCCTTCAGCTGACAGAGGGCAAATCCCAAGGTCATGGACACAGGCAGCACTCTGCAGAACCTGTCATTTACAACCCACCTGTTTGCTGAATCACAAGTGCACCAGGAACTTACCCCAAGGTCATCATGAGGGTTAAAATAACTCTCTCGTCTCTGTCTGTCTCTTGTCTGTCTGTCTGTCCGTTTCTCTTTCTAATTAGACTAATCTTCTGCATATCCATTTCTGGCCATGGCTTGGCTTTGTGCACTGCCAGTTGATGCCCTGTGCATTAAATACTAGCCTTATATGAATTATTAATTAAGAATAAAAACAATAATTTCCACATTGCACCAACCTCATAATATAAATTACTAATTAATAATAATAATTTCCACAGTATCAGTTTCGTAATATAAATTATTGATTGAAAAGCTTGTACTGCAAGAGACGCTTTTGCAAATTCTCAGATATGATACGATATGAATTTCGCGTATACATGTACTGAGCACAAACCTGTTCAACGATATCCTTGATCTTATGATTAAAGAAAGGAATGAGAGCACATCCGATAACAATGAGTACGAGACCAAGGATGATGAGAACAATATCGGTGATGACCAGCTTACGTTGCTTCATTTTTTCAATTATCTATCAGCTAATCAACAGCAAAACACAGAGTTACTTAAATTCAGTCGCATGATAAAATTCATCAGCATTCAATTCAATTAATTTTTTTACTGGAACTGGAGTACAAAAAATTATAGCAACTGTAGAAAATAAGAAAGCATTGACAATAAAGGGAGGCCCTAAAGAGATTGAGATCATTCTGGGAAGGGTCACCCAAGTGAAAAATTCTCAAGGGGAGTTGACCAAGATGGCTGATTGAATCAAATTAAACCAGGTGGTGACAGATTGCTACAAAGTGTAAATTGACAAAAACATGCAAATTTTTTTATAGAAACTTGACTACAAACTTAAGAAAATTCTTAACCACAAGGCGGTTTAGTTGAGGAGAGTAGAAAAGACGCCGTCTCTTTTTAAAGACCTGCAAATTACTGTGCGGTCATATCTATTGGTATAGTATTCCATACTAGGGTGCCAAAGGATTCAACAGTAAAACGTCTAGTGGTATAATAGGCTTTGAGAGAAAGATATGCTGATAAATTCAAATGGATGTCAGAAGCAAGTGCGAGGTACCCTCAAAGTACACATTAAGGGTAATTAATAATAATAATAATAACCATACATTAGTTTATATCAATGACAATAACACACAATATTGAAGAATAGTGTACACTCATGGTCATCTGTGCTGTGCACTTGTAATGCACTTACAAAGATGTTATATTTAGTTTTGTCACACAGACATTACTCATACCATGCACCTCATCATCCCTGTTTATGGTCATAAGCCTTAGAGATTGCCTTCCCTCTCCCCCCAAGTAAAGACACTACCTACCCACTCCCATACCAGACCAATGACCCAATCATCACACCATGGAAAACGTTTTAACCCATTAATGCCCAAGTTTTCCACCAATCACTCCATCACTCCCCCTCCTTATGATACTGGGAAATATAACAAATGGTGTTAAGGAGAGATCCATAGAACATTTATTTATAAGATTCAGCAACTGGATGCTAGATGACCTAAGTTTCCCCCTCAGGATTCCTCCACTAGGAGCGCTACTGAATGGTCATGGGTATATATGAGCAGCGCTATAGAAATGACAAATTACATTACATTATTTTCACATGGCAATTAATTCATGTCTCAATCAATCAATCAATCAATCAATCAATACTTTTATTGATCACCATGATACATGCAATCAACTCAATGCATACAGTCTGTACTGTAAACTATGCAGATCTGTACAGAGTACAACCGCACCTAAGATCTCTAATATCAATCAAATGATCAGTTAGTAAAAAGCACATGACGGTCCTCTAATGACGTCCTGAGACCAATGGCTCTGAAGTTCTGAGCAGGATCTACTGCATTCCAACACACAGAGCTCTACTCTGCTGATTCATGCCAGCAAATAATAATCTCAAGAGCAAACAGCACCAGAATGCACACATAGCTTAACAATTAATCAAATAACTGCATTTCACCAAATCACATGACTATAATAGGGACCACTGTACAGCAGCGTCCACATAACTTGATAAATACAATAATCACTTCATTTGAATAATAAAAATTAACTATTAACACTTTGCGTGCCACAGGCGTAATTTTTTGGAAAATGATAGCTCTGCTCCTCGTGCATAAGGCTCAAATTTGCGACATGAAATTTATAAGTGCTCTCACTAGAGCTAAAACATTAGAAGCTCTGTCTTTCTGGGTAAACAAGTGCACCATTAATTAAAACAGAAAATGTATGTCCTGTAACTTTACCCAGTGCAGATTTACACAAGTATGGAATCATGGAATTGCTAGGGAGAAAATAGATTCAAAAGTTGGTTGTTCCCACAGATACTCATCACTATAATTTAGCAGATCGACCTACATATTTAATAAAACAACATCTACATTCACAACTATTGTATAAGCCATTGTGCAAATTGTAACCAGCATCGGCAAATAGCATCAAGGACCAAGGTCAACATCAGTCTCCATAGCGACCAGACTTCCTAGCAACAACTTTCCCCAGCAACCAGCCTCCTTAGCAACAACTCTCCTCAGCAACCAGCCTCCTTAGGCCTAAAAAAATGTTGTGTTTCCGGTAACAGAGCTAAAAAAATTGGGTAGGTAGGTCGGGAAATATTTTTATTTTGTAAAATATTTTTATGCAGTGACTATCCGAAAAAGTATACCCCACTAGTCTTTTTTGCACGCTGAAACAAAGTACGTGCTCTAAGCAAGTATAAACTGCCTATTTCCCGACTGTCTGCACCTAAAACTCCTCTAGAAACAGTCCTATTAATTTCATTTTGTTGACGTCTCTTATGTTATGTCAAAACAAATGTTTTTTTGTTTTTTTTTAAATTTTAAATTAAAATTTTTTTTGAAAAAAAAAATTTTTTGAAAAAAATTTTTTTTTAATAAAATTTTTTTACAAAAATATTTGGGTCGCGGCCATAAAAATGGGTCGGTCGGGTTACCGGAAACACAACAATTTTTTTTACGCCTTACCAACAATTCTCCTTAGCAAACAGCCTCCTGAACAACGATCTTTAGCATCCAGCCTCTTTTATAGCATCAACTCGATAAACAGCCACAATTAAATGAATTAAACTAATTGGATCAGCCCTCATATGAATTTTAGCTGTGGCCATAACAAAGGCCAGAAATAACTGCATGCCAAGGAGTACTACAGCAAGATTAAATATATATAATTTATTTGCAAAAATAATTAAATTATTCAAATTATAACAAAATTTCCTTAATACAGCTAGACTTGCCACAGATAGTTCTCAAGACAATGCTTTTGGTTTATTCAGAATTGCATAAAAGATGCTTTTGGCAGACGGACAATACACAAAATTCACATACACACAAAACTTTTTAACATACCCTCTGACCCTAAGAGAGATGCTGGTCTAAAATAATTGAATCATCACGTGAATCATTAAGACCTTTGGGTAAACATGAATACTGGCTGCCCGTACTCCAAACAATATGGCTGCCAACGAATGCAATAAAATTAGAGCGCGACCTATCGACGACATTGTTCATCAATTCAGCTTCAATTTCAGCAGAATGACTTCAAGTCACAGTCAGTATAATACACTGTGTCCGGAAAAAAAGGGACCCATTTTTTAAATATGAAAATAAATAGTAAATATTCATCGATTTTTACAATTCAAAAACCGTTCTTATCCTAACATATTTCTCTAACAATTGTGAAAATATAAAAGTTCAAGTCGAAATAGTGACGTCATGATGACGTCATTTGCATGAAAATGCATTTAGCCGGCTATTCATGCATGGTTTCGGTTGGTATATTGGCTCTTGTTAAAACGGAAATCCATTTAATTGAACCAAGAGTGAAAATAAATGCAGCTTATTACAGGGATTGTCTGCTCCATATAAAATTTATGTCTGAATTCCGGGAATGTTCGGAACAATAGCCTACACATTTCAACAAAATGGTGCTTCAGCTCACTGAGTTCGTCAATATGTTGAACCGTTGACTAATGAGACTCGGATTTCATTCCTCTTAATCTTTGGCCGCTAAACGGTCGCCCGCTTAAATTCCTCTTATAATAAGATACGGAGACTGATGGAGGAGAAGGTATACAACACAAGGATAAGAGACATTGAAGAACTCCGTGAGCGAATTGTTAATGCCAGGGAGAATTTTGACAAGCTGGTTATCGATGCTGCTGTTGGCTATTAGCGCGACCGTTTTGAAGCTTACGTTGAGGCCAAAGGCGTGCACTTTGACCACAAATTGCAGTCTGACATAATTCAGATACAAAAATAAGATTAAAGATGCATTTAATATTGATAAATTAAATCATAAAATATTGAAATTTTTGATGATTTTGCGCGTTTATCTCTTAAATTTGACTTTTTGTGAAAATGACGTGATTATGACATCAACATTTGGACTGGAACTTTTATATTTTCACCAATGTTAGACAAATATGTCAGGATTAAAATGGTCCTTGAATTGTGAAAATCGATGAATATTTACTATTTATTTTTATATTTACAAAATGGGTCCCTTTTTTTCCGGACACAGTGTAGGCTCATTAGATCACCACCAACTTGCTGAATACAGCAGTGAAAACCTCATGCCCCTAGCTGCTCTACTTCTCGAGAAATTGCACGTTGAATATAACTGCAGAGAACATTTCGCGAAATCGGACGCAAATCTTCGCCTACCCCACCTCACTTTAAGATGGCATATCTCGGCCAAATTTTGAAATATCTAATTAAAATTTTGGATTTATGCCTAGAAATGGAGGAAAAACATATGGTAAAATTTTCAGCAAAATCTAAGGTTGAAGGTGGGAAGGTCTGGTTGATTTGGCGTGGAATGACCCTGGACTAACGCTAAAACTAACCCTAACCGACCCTCACGACGCCTAACCTGAGCCCTAACCGACCCTCACGCTTTGCATGTTGGGATGCATGTTGCGATGTCGTCGATAGGTCACGCTCTAATTTTATTGCATTAGTTGGCAGCCATATTGTTTGGAGTACGGGCAGCCAGTATTCATGTTTACCACAATACAACATAAAGACCCATGTGGTAATAAGCCTGGGTTTCTCTTTATTAAGACCGAAAGTACACTGGTAGTCCATAATTAAATTGCCACATATTTGTCATGAGTCAAACTCATTTTCACATCTTATATGAACATAAGCTAATACTCAACGCAGAAAAGTCATTCTAAATTAAATAGAAGTCGAACTGATAAAAAATAGTTGCTGCTTAAGCAGAAGCTGGATTGATGAAACGAATTCTTGGGCTAAAAGAAGCTGGATCGATGAAAATGATTTCGTGCAAACGTAGAAGTTGGAATTTTTATAGAAATAATAATAATACGTCGGCAAATAATACACGACGCTAAGCACGTGGCGCCTCTGGGCAGGTTTCTTCATGGGGTGCTATATAAAAATTCCTGAAATGAATGAATGAATGAACACGTTTACCCACAGATCTATGTCCAGTGGGCTACGAGTACGGTTGATAGCGACAGAACGGTGCCCTACAATCCCTTCTAGTCGAATTCGTAATTACATCGTTTCAGGGATAACCGTTTTAAATTCAATTTAAGCAAGAACAACCTGTACTGGTTCTTGGCCTGGATTCCTTCACTAGCAACGCCGCAACTGCAAGGCTGTAAGTAGGCTAAACGCAGAACTCCAAATGATGCACCGATTTTTACACTACATAGCCATCGCATTATACGCTTCCTTTGTGGCCTAGATTTCTATACGGTCAACGAAATACTTAATTAATTACCGTAAATGAAACAGCCCACCTGTTACCGTGATCACGCAAACGCAAAGTAGATCGGCGTCTGACCGTAAACCTATTTCATTTTCAGTCACGCGGACACGTTCAAAATAACCCAAGTTTCACATTCCCCACCCACTGCGGGGTACCCCGAGATGTATGCATATGCAAACACATAACCTACAATGTTCATATAAAAGGTCGTTGGTTCACACAGTGGCTGCGCACCGTGATTCCGTGAAGTTGTCCATAGCCTTTATTATTATTGTTCGTCAAAATTAATGCGCACCAGATCAACAGGTCCCTCCTATTGGTTGAACATCCATATGTCATTTGACATTATTAACATTTTACCCCCCCCCCTTGACCCAATACAAAGACCAATCATTTTTTGGATCTCTCTCTCTTTCTTTACCCTTTTTTTCAAAGACCATAAATCCACGTAGATTCCTTACCCGAGTCACACAAAGTAATGTGAGCATCACAGACTACATATCGTCAAGCAGATACCTGCCCGCATTGATAATGTATTAGGTTTACTGGATAGGTAAAGCTCCAGCTATTGGTCTATGGCAGAAACAAATCAGTCGCAACTTCCGGTATGGGCAGCGTGTGCTTGTTCCTTTGTAAACCCATGTTAAATTCGTCAACTTTAAAGGCAATTTTCAAAAAGTCTGGTGAGTGGCCGCTAAATACAGTTAAGTTGATTGTTTTGGTTTACATAGGCCTATGTGCCGTAGTTTACGCTGAGCAAATTTGCAACCAGTAGGTATCGAGCCTCGATATCCTAGAATATTTCGGTTTTCTTTGAAGTCTCATCAAATTAAAATTACAAAGCAGTGGTTAATTTTAATTTCTTATTTGTAGACAAACAACTTTCATCAAAATAGGCGGTTGAATCATTCTCGTGGTGAATGACTGGCTCCCTGTTTCACAGCGCATCTCCTACCGAGTTGCTGCACTTGTCTGGCGATGCCTTATTGATTGTGCTCCATCATACCTGTCTAGCCTTTGTCGACCTGTCTCCGACCTTGCAGCCCGTCGAGCCCTTCGCTCTGCGACAACGGGGGAGCTTTTGGTTCCTCGAGCTCGCACTTCTACAAGACAGCGCCGAGCTTTTTCTACTGAGGGTCCCGCTATCTGGAATGGCCTCCCACTAAACTTGCGACTTATGCCTTGGCTAAATTCACCTGCTTTGTATGAATTGCTCAAAACCTACTTTTTAGCTGTGGCTCGGCTGGGAGCGCCTCTTAGTAGGTTTCTTGAAGAGGCGCTACCGTATAATAATAAATATTATAAATTCTCGAAATGAATGAATGAATGAAAGGCTTTGAATATATAGGTTAGGTGAGAAGTAAAGTTGGTACGTATTGCCTTCAATTGTGTTAGGCGAAGTTAATTATTGGTTAATTTTTCTTGGGAATTGTTTACTTGGGTGACCCACCCCAGCGGGATGTCCATCCCTAAGATCCCTTTAAGGCCCCCCTTTGTAGCCAATGCATCAATGTATATTTTTTACTTTTGCTGTCATTTCTGGTTGCAATAAAGTGAATTGATTGATTGATTGATTGATTGATTGATTGAAGTGATAGTACAGCTATTACAGCCTTTTGGTCCACGCCACGCGCTTATGTCGGCGCGCATTTGACCGGTGCGCGCTTTTATCGGCGCGCTTTTGTCGGAGCGCTTTTGTCCTGCGCGCTAATGACGCTTGTCGATATTAGACTGTGGTAGGCCTACTCACGTTTATGTGACTCCAGTAAAAGAGTCCAGTATCATTATGGAATCCACATGGATTTATGGCATTTGAAAAAAGGGTTAAAAAGAGAGTATACAAAAACAAAATGAGTAGCCTATTAGTTCTGTAATGGGTGAAAGGGCATAAAAAATGTTAATGTTAATAATGTTAATGTTATGTCAAACGACATGGATCCTGTGTTCAGCCATGGCAATAGGAGTGACCTGTTGATCGGGTGAGCATTTGACGAATAATAATAATAAGGCTAACGAGATTTCTGTTCCGCAAGCACCCCCCTAGCCGACTCAGCTATGATGAGTACACTGGCCTACCCGGTCAGTGGATAATGAGACGGTGAGGGAGAGGATTGGCCACCGCCCTCATATGCCGAGGCCTTGAAAATGAAGTCGCTAACACTTCATCCCCATTGGATAGCCCTCCGGGCCAGCTAGACGGGATCTCATTAATAAGGCTATGGACAACTTCACGGTGCGTAGCCAGTGTGAACATGTAGCCTATACGTTATGTCTTAATTACGTAGGCCTATTTGCATGCATGTCGGGGTAGGCCTACCGCCACGTAGGCCAACAGTGGGTGGGGAATGTGAAACTTGGGTTATCTTGATCGTGTCCGCTTGATTGAAGATGAAATAGGTTTACGGCGAGACGCCGATCTACTTTGCGCTTGCGTGATCACGGTAACAGGTGGGCTTTCATTTACGGTAATTAATTATAAGCAATTCGTAAGACGGGCATCACTAACTTTTGACATTCATTATTCATTCATTAGATGCATTTGTGTAGCGCCTATTCAAGGGGCTATTCAGAGGCGCTCCCAACCTCAGCGCGGTTAACTAAACTGTCTTAAGATGAGAGAGGAAAGAATGAAAAGGATTTTTCCAAAGAGAGCGGGATTTATAGAAAGACCATTTCAGGTTGAGGGTCCTATACCACCGAGAAAGCACGGTTTCATAACCTCTTTATCTCCCCCCCCCCCCCCACGCAGCGGCGTCATTCGAGCCTCTTAATTGTGTTTAGGCGGCGAACTCCTTTCAGCCTCTCTAAGTTTGCCCACGGCCTCTTGGCGGCATTCTTTGAACCTCTCGTGTGTAGGCGACGGCCTCTTGGCGGCATTGTTTGTGCCATTCGCGTTTTGCCTGTAGCCTCTTCATTCCTCCCAGCGGCGGCATCCTTTGATGCTCTCGTGGTTAGGCGACGGCCTCTCGGCAGCATTGTTTGTTCCTCTCGCGTTTTGTCAGTATCCGAGCTCTTTACCCCCCCCCCCCCCCCACCCGCGGCGGCAGCCTTTGAGCCTCCTGTATTTAGACTTTTTTAAACTCCGCCACTGGTTGTTCTCTGCCAGTGCCAGTCCCAAGCCTGGAAAAGGAGGATGGCGACACTAATCACCTCTGATCGATATGGCAGTTTCGTCAAACATGATGTAGCAAGCAGTGCATGCATGGGAGTCGAACAGTTACCCAGTCGAAGAGGAAGTCTGCCGGTCAGTCGTCGACTCGTCAGTGGTGCTGTCGTTTGCTGTGCGATTCGTAACTTTCAATATACTGTGTCAAAACTTCTTCATCGTCGTTGAGTTGTTCTGGACCATGGGCGGAGTTTATCAGGGGGCTGGTGGGGGGCTAAGCTCTCCAAGAAGGCCCAGATTCAACTTTTTTACCATGAAAATGGTATCCTGTTTCGGGGTTAGCTCTCCCAATAAGGCCAAGATTCGGGGTTAGCCCCCCCTCCCCAAGAACGGAAACCAAACTCCTCCCATGTTCTGGACTGACCGAAAGGGACGCGCAAGCCCTTCGATCGAGAGACGACGGAGACCGGACTTGCTCTTCAAGCGAGTCGCTTGAAGCGACACGCACGACATACAGACTGGCCCCAGGCCCGCCGACAGAAATTCCGGGCCCCTGGGCAGGGTAGTCACGGGCCCTAAACTATCTTTAGGCTATTATAAAATAGAAATAAGAATAGTGTGGGCAGGCCTATATAGGCCTATGCATGTACGATAGCCTAATATACAAGCCCATAGGCTATTATGATTTTAATCAGTTCTTGATAATATTATTAATAAATTAAAATTTCAACTTTTTTGTAGGACCTAACCATTAGGGTGTGTCAATTTGAGGGGTGAAATTTAAAAAAATTGAATTTCAAAAACGCCTAGTGATGAAAATGTGCAGTTTTTCATGCTGAACCCAAATATAACTTCAGAAACAGTTTTTATGCAGTGCTAGCTACTTCAATTCACAGTTGAAATGAGCTATAAATTGCATACAATTGATTTTAACATACAATAGAACTGGAAAAAACTTTAGCTACTCAATGTCCTATAAAATGCCATTTGTGAAGTCAAGTTAACGGAATTGTGCAAAATCAACCAAAGACATCATGTCCTGCTTGCTTCTGTTACGGCCCATGAGCTCTCTACTGATCATTTGACCTCTGATGTAGTGGGTCCTCCTCTCATGACTGTATACATGACTAGCAGCCTCGGTTGTCATTTTCACACACCTTTCCACAGACTGTGTGTGTGACGGCCAGTTGGGAACTACCATTGGGTTGTCTACAAGTGCCTTGATCTCTGCTGTTGTTAAGGTGCAGGTGAGAGGGGGTTCAGAGACTCCAGAGCTCCAGTCAATCAGTTGCGAGATTGTAGTCGCTTCAGTGTTGATGTTCGGTGTTCTCCTAGGTCTCACTCGGTTATCTCCAAGCTGTGTTGTCTCATCTCCTTCACCTCTGATCTTCATTATCTTCTCTGCTGCATCTCTTCTTTCCCCTTCCTTGTCACTGCACAACATTGCTTGCAGCACACACTCACTAAAACTGTACCAAGCAGACCTCTTCACTGTAGGCATTACAATCGTTTTCACCTCATCTTTTTGTTCCTTGATCAGTTGAAGCTGGAAAACAAGATGGCTGGGTCCTTGTGTCCAGTTGCTATTTATCTTTATGTTGAACCAGTTAACAATGTATACTCCAACACAGAACTCCACAATCATCCTCAAGTTGTTCAGATTCTTTCCTTGTAGATTGTGCTTGGATATCCAGATTCTCATGAACCTCAAAGCTGTTGCGAGCCACCTGCTGTGGGAGACAGGTCCTATCTCCAACAGAGCCAGATCCTTTGGCAAATGTCCTGTTCTAATTGCAGTAGCAATCCTGTAGCCATAGCTCTGATCTGTACTCAAGTCTTTCACTACTTCATCGCTGAGCTGAGGGAGACCAGGACCAACAGAGACTTTTGTGAAATCAGGATTGATTTCCAGGTCAGTAGCGGAATCCAACATTTTTCCTAAGGGACCTGACCACTTGTTATTGCTTAGTGTCTTGCCATCTAGAGCAGTAATTAGGTGCCTCAGTGGCAGCTCTCCAGTGTGTAGATCACAAACAATCCACACAAGCTTCCTTTGTAGCTTCTCCTCGACATAATGCATTACTCCTCCCTCCCAACCAGTGTTTACATTACAAGAATCACCTCCAATAGCTTGAAGAGTTTTGTCTGCTCCTCTTTCTTTCAACCACTCAACCAGATTGTCAGCAATTACTCCAGCATGTGATTTCTGTTTAGTTGCCTTAGCAGGGACAAAATGCCACAGATATCTGCTTTCTGGTTCCATGCAAACTGTAATGTGCTCTTCTTTTACCAAACCTGGATACATTTTGCCATTCTCTTCTGCTTGCAACATGACCTTGGTTTCATCACGGCGCCCATCAAAGAAAATACAACTTATGCCTTTCTGCTGAATTTCGTCTTCAAACTTTGCATCGAGTTCCTTCATGACTTTCTCCTGAGCTCTCTTTACCTTGTTGTGATCAATAACCAAAGTAGTGTCAAAGTGAGTAACGAGTCCGGCATCAATCCAGGCAGCAGTGGCAATCTCCGCTGTCTCCCTTAACCCAGTGTGGTGTCTTAGGCTAGCCAAGGCTATGTTGGTTATGTCCGTAGTATTGTATCTGGCTCTTTTCCCAATTTTCATTAAACCACCAGAAGCCTCGCCTTCATCAGGCAAGTAAGGGTTGTATTCATCACTGCAATTGTCCATCTCTGATTCATCCATCATATCTTCACACTCATCAAACTCTCTCTGCTGCAATTCATGCATAGATCTCTCTGTCATCTTCTCCTCTTGTCTGCTTTGTTTATCTCTCTCCATTCTCCTTTTTTTCTCGTCATCCAACCTTTTTGCTTGCCTTTCCTGTTGCAACAATTGCTTTCTAGTCTCTGGGAGGTCAACTGGTCCGATCTGATGAGGTCCAATGCTTCCAACTTTTTCTCTTTGACCTTTGATGAAAGCTAGCTCAATGACTGGAATCTTTTTCTCTTTACTGCAGTCACAAAATATATGCACTCCACCAACACAGGGAGAACTGCAACCCACATCAGTGCAACTCTTGATGTCACACTTACAGGTTAGAATGTCCATGAGTCTGTCAAGCTTTTCCATAAACCTATCTTTCTCCTCCAACTTCGCTCTGCCAGAGGACACCTTGTTTCCTTGCTCCCATATGGATTTCAACTTTGCTCTGATTCTTGTATGACCGTTTATGACTGGCTCAGTGAATTTAGGATTTGCTTTGCACCACTGAGCAAGAACTCCAGTCATTAATTCGGTGACAAGTTGGTCATTGCTGTAATTCCGTCTGTCTTGGTCACTCATCTCTCTCAGGTACAACCCATATCTAATGACGTCCCTGACAGTTGGTAATTCAGCTGTAGGAAGCTGTCTGCCTGAACCGACTAAGTGGTGTAAGTGAGTCCAAGCTAGCAATCTTGTTTTCATATTGGACATTTTGACTATCTAAAAGGAACACACAAAGAGTGACTGTGAAAAATCTAACATGCAATAGTTGCAAGACTATTATTTTGTTGCACACATTGTACAACAGATTAATAATTAATTAATGGGTGCAAGACACTAACATACAATGTTAAACATCAAACAATAATTTTATACATAAAATTCTAATAGGCGAAAACTTAAATTAGAGCATTTTTAAATATTTCTGATAACTTCATATTAAAGCAGCTAATTTGTGTATTTTCCACGATAATTCAAGTGCAAATTGAAGTATAGCTAAATCTAATTGCAGACAAATTTTATACTTATATTTCGACTTTTCACATGAAAATGCACCATTTTATCCCTAAGGCCTTTTAAAATATTGACCTTCAAAAAATTGACACACCCTACTAACCATGAAAAATGCAACTTTTCTGGATTTAACCGCCATGGAGCAAATCGCTTATAATTTCCTAGTAGGCCTATTCTAGTTTAATGATTTTGCAGGATCATATTCGATTGCTCCGGAGTTGCAGGGTCATTCAGTCTGTCTTACTTCATAACAGATAGGTCTAGGGCTAGGCCTACTTTTAATTTACTTGAGCTTGCTGAAAGATCCTTCAGCTTCCGCAACAGAAACACGTTCTAATGGCAGAGTACCAACAGCACAACCAAATCTTATCAGTTTATAAAATGCCAATATTTTTGCAAGTTTTATTTTATAATGTCATCTTTTGGGATTAGGATTCTAATATCAAAAAAATTATTTTCATACATTCTGTTATGTTCATCAGGTAGGCCTACGTTTAATTCACTAGAATCAACCGAGGTAGAAGTGATAGGCTCTAACTTGCCCTATTTTGAGAATTCGGATTTACGTGCGACTACCGTCTTCTTGGCAAACGTTCATAGGTCTATTAGCTTTTTCTTTTCGTTTTTGTGCTCCATATTTGTGTCTATATTTCATCGTTACAAAAGAAATTTGTAATTTGAATTTGCATACTTAGCAGTTTATGATTGAAAACGGGCAGTGCAAACTTAGTTATGAGACAGTAATGTTAGGCTACGTCAGCGGCGCCGCCAGGATTTTTTTTCTGTACGCACAATACACTAGGATTTTTTTCTCTACGCACAATACAACTTACACAAAATAATATGAAGCGAACAGCGATCGATACGAGCTTATATAATATATAAATATATATTATATATGTATGTATGTATGTATGTATGCATGTAGCCTATACGTTATGTCTTAATTACGTAGGCCTATTTGCATGCATGTCGGGGTAGGCCTACCGCCACGTAGGCCAACAGTGGGTGGGGAATGTGAAACTTGGGTTATCTTGATCGTGTCCGCTTGATTGAAGATGAAATAGGTTTACGGCGAGACGCCGATCTACTTTGCGCTTGCGTGATCACGGTAACAGGTGGGCTTTCATTTACGGTAATTAATTATAAGCAATTCGTAAGACGGGCATCACTAACTTTTGACATTCATTATTCATTCATTAGATGCATTTGTGTAGCGCCTATTCAAGGGGCTATTCAGAGGCGCTCCCAACCTCAGCGCGGTTAACTAAACTGTCTTAAGATGAGAGAGGAAAGAATGAAAAGGATTTTTCCAAAGAGAGCGGGATTTATAGAAAGACCATTTCAGGTTGAGGGTCCTATACCACCGAGAAAGCACGGTTTCATAACCTCTTTATCTCCCCCCCCCCCCACGCAGCGGCGTCATTCGAGCCTCTTAATTGTGTTTAGGCGGCGAACTCCTTTCAGCCTCTCTAAGTTTGCCCACGGCCTCTTGGCGGCATTCTTTGAACCTCTCGTGTGTAGGCGACGGCCTCTTGGCGGCATTGTTTGTGCCATTCGCGTTTTGCCTGTAGCCTCTTCATTCCTCCCAGCGGCGGCATCCTTTGATGCTCTCGTGGTTAGGCGACGGCCTCTCGGCAGCATTGTTTGTTCCTCTCGCGTTTTGTCAGTATCCGAGCTCTTTACCCCCCCCCCCCCCACCCGCGGCGGCAGCCTTTGAGCCTCCTGTATTTAGACTTTTTTAAACTCCGCCACTGGTTGTTCTCTGCCAGTGCCAGTCCCAAGCCTGGAAAAGGAGGATGGCGACACTAATCACCTCTGATCGATATGGCAGTTTCGTCAAACATGATGTAGCAAGCAGTGCATGCATGGGAGTCGAACAGTTACCCAGTCGAAGAGGAAGTCTGCCGGTCAGTCGTCGACTCGTCAGTGGTGCTGTCGTTTGCTGTGCGATTCGTAACTTTCAATATACTGTGTCAAAACTTCTTCATCGTCGTTGAGTTGTTCTGGACCATGGGCGGAGTTTATCAGGGGGCTGGTGGGGGGCTAAGCTCTCCAAGAAGGCCCAGATTCAACTTTTTTACCATGAAAATGGTATCCTGTTTCGGGGTTAGCTCTCCCAATAAGGCCAAGATTCGGGGTTAGCCCCCCCCTCCCCAAGAACGGAAACCAAACTCCTCCCATGTTCTGGACTGACCGAAAGGGACGCGCAAGCCCTTCGATCGAGAGACGACGGAGACCGGACTTGCTCTTCAAGCGAGTCGCTTGAAGCGACACGCACGACATACAGACTGGCCCCAGGCCCGCCGACAGAAATTCCGGGCCCCTGGGCAGGGTAGTCACGGGCCCTAAACTATCTTTAGGCTATTATAAAATAGAAATAAGAATAGTGTGGGCAGGCCTATATAGGCCTATGCATGTACGATAGCCTAATATACAAGCCCATAGGCTATTATGATTTTAATCAGTTCTTGATAATATTATTAATAAATTAAAATTTCAACTTTTTTGTAGGACCTAACCATGAAAAATGCAACTTTTCTGGATTTAACCGCCATGGAGCAAATCGCTTATAATTTCCTAGTAGGCCTATTCTAGTTTAATGATTTTGCAGGATCATATTCGATTGCTCCGGAGTTGCAGGGTCATTCAGTCTGTCTTACTTCATAACAGATAGGTCTAGGGCTAGGCCTACTTTTAATTTACTTGAGCTTGCTGAAAGATCCTTCAGCTTCCGCAACAGAAACACGTTCTAATGGCAGAGTACCAACAGCACAACCAAATCTTATCAGTTTATAAAATGCCAATATTTTTGCAAGTTTTATTTTATAATGTCATCTTTTGGGATTAGGATTCTAATATCAAAAAAATTATTTTCATACATTCTGTTATGTTCATCAGGTAGGCCTACGTTTAATTCACTAGAATCAACCGAGGTAGAAGTGATAGGCTCTAACTTGCCCTATTTTGAGAATTCGGATTTACGTGCGACTACCGTCTTCTTGGCAAACGTTCATAGGTCTATTAGCTTTTTCTTTTCGTTTTTGTGCTCCATATTTGTGTCTATATTTCATCGTTACAAAAGAAATTTGTAATTTGAATTTGCATACTTAGCAGTTTATGATTGAAAACGGGCAGTGCAAACTTAGTTATGAGACAGTAATGTTAGGCTACGTCAGCGGCGCCGCCAGGATTTTTTTTCTGTACGCACAATACACTAGGATTTTTTTCTCTACGCACAATACAACTTACACAAAATAATATGAAGCGAACAGCGATCGATACGAGCTTATATAATATATAAATATATATTATATATGTATGTATGTATGTATGTATGCATGTATGTATGTATATACCGTATATGCCTATAGTGGCGATTATGAGGTATCACCAGCATAAGCTTTTTGCTCCATTTTTTTGGGTATACGCATAGAGGTAATTTTGTACAGGGTGGGCCAAAAAAGTGAGAACATCGCGTAAAAGTAATATAATTGCATCAAAACTTGTTTCACTGTATCCATAATAGCTTAAATTGTTTACTCATTCACTTACTTACCTATTTAGCTGTATGATGTCTTTATTTCGACGCACTGTTAGCAAGATTTACAAGTCAAAACGTACAAGAGTGTGATCGGGCAGAAGCTCAATGAAAATGTCATATTGAAACGCTTGCAACGCAGTCGGCAGCTACTTGAGCAGTTTCTTAATGAGAGAAGTGTACGAAGCATCTGGTTTACAGACAAAAAGACATTCACTGTTGCCACTCCACTTAATTCTCAAAATGACCGTGTTTATTTCGTTGAAACAAAAAAAATGTAAGCTCAGGAAAGTCGACTCATACGAGAATGTGACCAAATTTTCAACCGCGCGGTATCATGGTATCAGTTGGTGTGTCTCGAATGGGGAAAACTAATATTGTGCTCGTTGGACCAGGCGCCAAAATAAACAGTGAATACTATTGTGAACATGTTCTGAGACAAGGTTTGCTGCCTGTAATTCAAGCGACATGTGATCGCCATAACTGGAAATCAGAGAAAGACGGAGCTCCATCTCACACAGCCAGAAATACGATCAACTTTCTTCGTCAGGAGAACGTTAACTTCATCGAGCCAGACATGTGGCCACCGAACAGTCCTGATTTAAACCCATGGCAGTAGATTATGCCATATGGGGTGCTTTGCAAGAAAAATCTACCTTCGGGAAAATTTATCACAGTTTAGCGGCTCATGTTGGCAATAATCGAAGAATGGAGAAATCTGGGGCAGCGCTTTATTGACATGCAGTAGCATAAACGAGTGGCGTCGACGCTTAGAAAAACTTGTTGAGAAGCAAGCAGGACACATTGAACATGATTTCTGAGCTAAATACTTGGCAAACAAAAATACACGAAAACAATATTATCAATTGAATTATGTTTGTAAATAACTTGTATTCTACATCATGTTCTCGCTTTTTTGGCCCACCCTATATGTTAAAAGTGGTGACGGTTTTTTTAGCCTTTCCGCGCTGTACGCACTTGCGTAAGTGCGTACGCCTAACGGCGCCCCTGGGCTACGTACAAAACGGCAACAATCGTAAGCTTTGAAGGCCTATTGTGTGATTATAGTTTGGGCCCGCAATAAATTTATGAAAAATATTGCGCTGATACGGTCTGAGTGGAATAAACTTCCGAACTATAGGCCTATACATGTACGCCGAAAATAATCTTATTTGTCTAAGATTTATAATGAGTAGACTTTCAAGTGACGCGCTTTCGTAGGCCTACAAGATTGTTTTTTTGGGCGCGTTATAAATGACAATTTATTTTTACAGGCTACGATAATAATAATCTTATTAGAAATAATAATAATACATATATAATATTAATAAAAAATAACAGAAATAATAAAAATAATAGAATAATAATAATTAAGCATCAATAAAAAATTATGATCATGTTTGCCCGGGCCCCCTTGAAGCTCCCGGGCCCCTGGGCATTTTCCCCCCCTGTCCCCCCCTCTCGGCGGGCCTGACTGGCCCGCAACTCGACCGACCGGACCGAGTTTTCCGTTACAATATTCTTGTAGAGTAAGTACACTATAATAGGCTAGTATCATGAATTGTTAAAACTTCTTTATTGCAAACTCAATTTGGCCACACCGTGACTGCAAAGTCCGATCGATCATCAGACAATCGCATTTTTAAAACCATTTTCAGTTGGATCCTAAAATTAAGACCTGTCTTTGCTAGTAGCCTCTCAGGGTTTCAACACTGATCATTCATCTCTTCAGTATGTCATGCAAACAACGAAGACTATCTATCATGAAAATGTCATAAAATTAATTATCTGTGATATTAACCGAAGCAGGACGTTTTGGCGCCGCCGTTTAGGCGCCGGAATTTTTTCGCGCTCATTCTAGAGTATAAAATTTTGATATTGTAGGTAGCAAATTTACGCAAATTTTGAGGTAAATTTTGTAAAGATATTCTGCGCCATTCAATTATAGTTATGCCCGAAATAGCTAAGAATGTATGTATATGACATGCGTCGTGAGGGTCGGTTAGGATCAGGTTAGGCGTCCTGAGGGTCGGTTAGGGTTAGGTATAGGGTTAATTCGTCCCGTATAGGGTACAAATTACGGTTAATTATTACACCACTGAATGAAACTTGAAAAATAAATATTAAACACAATTCAATCACTTCGTACGGATATATATATATATATATATATATATATATATATATATATATATATATCACTGTGTCAATGACCCATTGTGCACATTGTGTACACTGACCTATATGCCGCAGTATTATATACCTATTTAAATTAATATGATTGATTGATTGATGTGCAAGAACCTATTAAAGCCTATTAAGGCCTATTTATTTGCTGACGAGTGGTGTAAACGTGTCATCATGTCATCATTCACAACGTTGCTTGCTAGAAAAGGAATGGCTGTCATGGGATAAAACAGGAAATCAAGGAAATTAAAATAACCATCTTTTACACAGTGCTAAAAAGGTAAAACAATAAGTGCCGGGACGCTCCTTACCTTTCCAAAAGAAGTGCCAGGACGCCCGTTATATTTTCAGGTGTGCTGCATAGGTGCAATCACGCCCTGAAAGTTGGGGGGGGGACCATAGTGAATCACGTCCTAAAAGTTGGAGGGGACCATAATAATAAAGTTAGGGGACCACTCAAAAGTTGGGGGGACGCGTCCCGTGGGTCCCATAGGGTGGTTGCGCCTATGGTGTGCTGGCCAAATAAGTGGCAGGACGGCATAGAGATTTTAAAATAAGTGCCAGGACGTCGTCCATGACCGTCCTGCCACACTTTAAGCCCTGCTGTTACCACCAGCTGTGAGTCGGGCATCAGTTGTCATACCGTACTCAAATCAAAGGTTAAGTGCAGGGCAGTGGTTACTTTCTGACCATCTGGAGCGGCTTATGAAGCCTGCAACAGGTCCTGAAATGGAAAACTTTCAATCGTGCAAGACTGGTGCTCGCTGGTATTCTGTCTGCAAGAAGAGATTAGGTCTACTTCGTCTATACCAGCCATCTGAGCCAAGGCTACTAAATAGTACTAATTTCATCCTCAAACTGTGTTGCGGCTTGCCAACCTGATCTATATATGTAGGCTACTATTATATGATCTATATGACATATATATACATATATATATATATATTATCCTTTTTGAGCTCCCCCAAAGAACGGAACTCCGCCCATGCGTGTCCTTGTGAATTTAAACTTCCTAGCAATCTTTCACCACCTGTTTTAATTTCATTTAATCGGCCATCTTGGTTAACAATCCTTGTGAATAATTATTGTTTAACTTGGGTGGCCTTCCCCAGCAGGAAGCCAATGCATTATCTTGTTTGTCTACATTTGCTGTCATTTTGTGTTATCCTGTTGCAATAAAAAAGCATTAAATTGAATTGAATGCTGCTGAATTTTTATCGTGTGAGTGTGACTGAATTTAAGTTAGTTGTGTTTTGATGTTGATAAGCTGATATATAGATAGGCTAATTGGATAAATGGAGCAACGCAAGCTGATCATCACGGATATTGTCCTCGTCATTCTTGGTCTCGTACTCATTGTCGTCGGGTGTGCTCTCATTCCTTTCTTTAATCAGAAGATCAAGGATATCGTTGAACAGGTTTGTACTCAGTACATTCGAAATTGATTTCGTATCATATCTAATGTCTCACCGAGATCATAATGCACAGAGGTAGAAAAGGAGGCATTCAAAAATCGAAGCTGCAAGTTAATATGCAAATCTATCCTTTGCTGATGTCATCATCTATCAAACCAGCTCAGTTGGGTCTTGGAGGAATTGAACCAGAGTGGGTTGGACAGACCTACAAGACGTAAAGTTCCTCAGATGCCTCAAACATTTTTATTTGGTGAAAAGAAAGCACCTTTAGCATGGAACTGAATGCTTGCCTGAGTGTCAGCAACATTATGATGATTGGCAACTCCAGAGAGGAGAGAACATGGCTCAGATAAGCAGTTTGATGGCTATAAAGGTTCCCCAGTATGAGCATTGTAGAAAAATGACTGAAGGGGATTAGCCTATGATATGCATGGAGTTGCGGTGTAAAAAGAGGAGTTTACTTCGGATGTCTATGAAAGACTAGGGGGTTGAACCCTCACCAGAATGGGACCCAGTTGCAGCAGCAACTAAGATTACCAGGGACCAGTCTGAATGGGTGAAATGTGTAAAAACAAACACCACATGAGTTGTAGTTTCAAACTTTCAATGTAATGACACTCTGTAATTACGAAGGTCATTGGCATCGCCCTCCTTCTTCAACCAGACTTGGGACTGGCATGACCAAATTGCAAGCAGTGGCGGAGTGACCACTCGAGTGCAGTCAAAAATGAAATAAATGCAACCGTTGCAGAGTAAAACAAATAATTTTTTATGATATTGAATGGCATTTTGATTGGGCAAGATTTTAAATGTTGACACTCCAGAAGTAAACATTATCAGTCTATTACATCCAGTAGCAGGGAGAGGGAGGGAGGTGGGAATGGAGAGAGGGAGGGAGGGAGATAGGGATGGAGGGAGGGAGGGATGGAGGGAGAAAGAGAGGGAGGGATGGAGGGAGAAAGAGAGGGAGATAGGGAGACGGCCTGTGCAGGGTAGGACGTTTGAAAAAAATGAATTCTTAGGTTGAGGGCAAAATGACATTATTTATGCACGATGAGCACTGAACGGATTCAGGGAGAAAGTTCTTAATCCGTTATTATTCCATTGTTCTCATCAGTGCTAGTTTTTCCCTGTGAAAAGTTTTGCTTTTTAAAGATTCAGAGTAAATGTAAAGTTTCCTTTGACTGAAATCTGTAGTCTATAGACAGTTACTGAAGCTGTGCTTGCTGCTACATTTGATTTATTAGTGCTTTCTATGTGCAATTCCAGTATTACCTCTGGACTAATGTCATGTCATGTCATGTCGCCATCGTCGCATCGCGACGGTTGGCTACATGAATGGACCTTTAATGCCCAGAGTCTTCTGTTCCTTGTCGCGCTCATTAAGTCAGAGCCTACAAGTCCTGCCAGTTCAGGACGTTGTCGATCCAAGATATCCTCGGCCTTCCTCGTCCTCGGTTCCCCTCCACAAAACCCGTCATGATGCTGCTTTCGATGCTACCGTTTTGTTGTCTCATGATATGACCAAAATATCTAAGTTTCCGAATTTTGGTGTGGGCCAATAGTTCTCTTGTGGCTCCCGCTGACACATACACCTGTTCATTGGTCATCATTTTAGTCCATGGAATTCTCAGCAGCTTTCTGACTAATCTGATTGCTATTTCTTATGCATGATACAGGCTTGCCCAGATTCGGACTTATCCAAGACATAGCCACTAAATGTCAATGCCTATTGCAGCTAAACAGCGCTGACCAATACCTTGGTGGACTATGGACATAGAGGTCATTGGAAATTCTGTATATGCAAAGTATTGTATTTTTTTAAACATTGAAAATACTGTTCTTGACGATTTTATTTTTGCAGAATGTTAAGCTGGTGAATGGCAGCCTTGCTTTCAATGTGTGGAAGGAACCACCCGCACCAATCTACATAACGCACTACTTCTTCAATGTCACTAACCCTGATGAAGTCATTTACAATAATTCCAAGCCACGTCTCCAGGAAGTTGGTCCTTTCACCTACAGGTAAACTATTGGATCTATACTCCACTGCTTGTTTTGAGAACTTGCATGAGAAACACATTAACTGTGCACCTAGTAACGAGGTCAATGTTTCAGACTTTCAGTGTAATGACCTGATTCGTGTTTAATTTTGTTTCTCCAGGGGGTGCACAGCAGTCTAGTGGTTAGCTTACTGGAAGTCCTGTCAAATGAGAGGTTATGGGTTTGAATCCCCGCCAGAGGAGGAGTTTGTGTCAGGGTTTTTCCTTCACCTGTGTCCCCCTCCGTAACCAACCCCACTACAGTGAGTGCACCGACCATGCAGTGTCGATGAGCAGATGGGACTTTAAGGGGAGAGGACTGGTCACCAATCTTCATATGCTGAGGCTGAGAAAATGAAGTTTCTTCATAAAGGGTTGGAAGTGATTATCGTGCATGACAATTAAACTTCCTTGCTTATTGTCTTGAAGGGAATACCGCAACAAGACTGACATATATTTTATGGAAGATGGTGACAGAATTCATTACAAGGAGCACAGGTATTATGTCTCTGAGGCGGGCCAGAGCGCAGAACTGAGTGAAAGTGTTGTCATCTGTACGGTTAATATTCCTGTTCTGGTTAGTTTCGCTTTTTTTCATCTTTAAAATTTCGCCATCGTTTGCTACTTTTTGGAAAGTTGTAAAAAGATCAGATTTGCTACTGCATAATATATTATTTATGGGGGTGTTCGATAGTACAGTGGTTTGCACGCTAGACTGTCGACCGAGAGGTCGGGGTTCAATGCCCCGCTGGGGCAGAAATTTGTATAGAGATTTCAGTTCCACAAGCACCCTCTAGCCGAATCAGCTATGATGAGTACACTGACCTAAAACGGTCAGTGGATAATGAGACGGGGATGAAGAGGATTGGCCACCGCCCTCAGATATAACTAAAAAGACATGACGACTTGTCAGCATTGTATCTTGAATGCAGAAAGTTACATTACATGCAATGACTACATCACGCAATGACCTATGGTGCATAACATCCAGTTTTGATGCCATCCGAAAGAAGACTGTTTTAACATCTTGACCACGTCAGTGCTGCACAACTGCTCTCAGTGGCACTGAAAATGCTATGTGATTGTATAAATATAAGAGTAGTAATTAACATTAAATTACATTACTCCTACATTTACTGATTTTAATTGCAATATTTGTTATTTTTTGTTTTAGACAATAGCGTATCTACTGAGATTTTACAACCAATTTTTACAGTTCTTTCTTAGAGAATTCGTGAAAACCTCTGGAGAGCATTTATTTCAGTGTCATTCTGTCAGGGAGCTGCTATGGGGCTACACTCCGGTATTTGTCGAGAAACTTGATGCATTTCTAAGGAAATGGTTTATCCCTTACCAGCTCAATTTCATATTTGGAATTTATTCTGGGGTGAGTGCTTCACATGCATAGCCTTCTTTTTATTTCCATTTGTGAATTTGGCTGAGAAAAGGATCTTCTTTTTATGAATGGATTCAGTAATGCTCTTGGTAAGTTTATGCCGGAAGTAGATAGGCATAAAATTGCAGAACGTTTGGCCTACAATTTCTGCACTATTGTTTACGAAAATATAGAATATCTAGTGAATAATATAGCATACAACGGAATCAACCTGTCTCGAAACCGATGCATTACTGCCGAAGTTTGACCTTAATGCATCATATACATGTAATGCAGCATTATACAGTTTGTGAATCCGATCTGCAGATTCATTTATTAGACAGCAGACTATACTTGAAGATGACTCAATTTTATTTTTAATTTAAAATTGTTTTGGACGTAGATTTAATGGTCAATAATTGAGTCTTGCACACTGTGCTTCTAGAGCAATTGAAAGAAAAGACTAAATTAATAACGTTTTAGTTTACTCTTGAGTTTACTCTTCAGTCGTCTCGACCCTTAGCAAGACGGGCAGAACCCGAGACTCCGTCAACCATTGCCGCATGTTCTGCAATATGTTTGTGCATTTTGAATGAATTGTAATCATTCATTTTTTTGTAACGAAACCATCTTCCACCTTTCAGCCAACGGCTAATGGAACAGATAGTGGTGATCTGGAAATTTTCACTGGCGTCAAAGATATCAGGAAACTTGGACTTGTGGAAAAGTGGAAAGGGAGCAGGTAACCAGCATTAGGAGAGAAGCGGAAGAAAGCCCATTTCTATGCCTTAATCTGCCTCCTGCTTTCATGTGCACACTATAGCATGATCATCCCCAGGGGCGTAAAAGCCAATGAACCTGTCTACGGGCAGAGCACCATCATCATCACTAGCATGATATAGATCTCTTTGCCTCCTACTGTTTATTAATATTCTGACTGATGACATTGTCACCTGTCTGTTTGTTTATTCATTTTCTGACTGATAACATTGTCACCTGTCTGCCATTATTGTCCTTTGTTAAATTTATCACTAATGTAATTGATTTACCACATGATCACACTCTGATGCCTTTGCAAAAAAAGAAAGTTCATTACGATAATGTTCTACGACTGCATGATTTTTCGTTATTTATTTCTTCTGCAGAGTACTGTGCGTTTGCTGGTAGTCTGATATTTAGTATTCTTTATTACATACTTGTTAATATGAATGATTATTATTGGTAGTACGAACTTTAGGTGAGTTCGTAGAGAGGTGGATGAAGTTTCCACTTCAAGAGACCACTGCAACTGGTATCAACCTAAGTTGCAGTGATCAGTTGAAGTAACTGTCCATGTGACTGGTTGGATGGATGTCCAACTGTTAGGCTGCCTGTGCTTTGCTGTTTTTGTGTCCATTTAAGACTTCGTCTGTCATTATGTTCTAATAGCCGTCTGGTTTTTCTGTTGTTTGTTTTAGTTCTTTACCCTACTGGCATGGATCGTGTAACAACATAAGCGGATCAGGTATTAATTTTATTGATGTTCTAGTGTACAACTTCTTTGCTTCTTGATTAATGGCCTACACTTTATATTTATTGTTGCTTAAATAATGCACTATGACACATCATGCCATGCTCTGTGAACTCTTTGATTATAAATTCACCGGCGGCTTGATTGATTATAAGCTTGTTATTATGGCACCTCTAAAAAGTCCCTACTTTGGCACGATTCTGTATGGTAGGCTATATGATATACCTCTGTAAAGTCTGTATGTCACTATAACTTGTCAAGTTCTGCTGGCTGATGATACAGTTTTACTGGCTAAAATAGGATATTGTAAAACAGACATCTTCATGACTCAGATTCTCATATTTCATGGATGATGGAGATTGTCCACAAATTTAACGACTTTGTGCTGCCGCCATAAGCTGAAAAATATTCATACCCAGGATGCTGTTTAAGAGCCTATTTAAAAATAAATAAATACAGTCAAAATAGCATCAGTTACAAACAGCTAACCATGTAGGAATCGGCACGCCTTAAAACTCTTCCTTCAGTCCCTCCTATTGATGGTATTTCATTCGTTTGCATTGTTATAGGTTGCGGATTGTCATCCCGATTGGTAGGCCAATAGACAAAGATAAGACTTATACGGCGCGTGGTGTAGTGATGGCAATCAATCAATCAATTTTTGTTTAATCAAAACTTGAGGCTGTCAGAACGCAGCATGTTACATGCAACTAATTTTACAAAGGTTTTATTATAAGTTCAGTTTAGGCTACATATGCAACATAAATAGCCTAAATATTTTACTTGAATTAATATTAATTGATCTATTGTTTGTTAGGTTAAAAAATTGATCTAGGTTTGCTAGGTTAAAAAATGTTTTTGAATAGTAGGCCTACTCTAGAGATAAAGTTACAATTATATTTTTTCGGAAAAGAGAAGTCATGAGCCCGAGGACGGAATTCATGACCACAGGAGGGGCGAGGCGGAGAGAATAATCGGTGCAGGTAACAGGTCATGTAATTTATCATTGCGTATTGCGTTGAACAGTCAAATATCTCTGCTGTACTGAAGGATTGAGATGGTAGGCACTGTCTGCACTTAATCTTCGTCAGCAGCCGCTCAATTTGTTCCTCAGCGGTGGTATAACCCCACCAGTACAGGCTGGGGAGTCATACATTAAATGGGCGGAGGTGGTCATTCGGGAGACTTGTTGTATAGAACTAGGTGGTAGCCCTTTTGATTTGAGCACGCCCAGAGCGTAAATGGATGATGAACACGTTGCAAGGACATTCTCCACAGTCCACATGAGTGGTCATCCGTAGTCCCGTAGATCAGATCTTATTGTTACGCCTAAGACACGCATTGATTCCGTTCTGGTCGCCTCAGGAATAATGGGTGGAATAACCGTATGTTTCCTTCCTTCTCCCGAAAATGATCATCTCTCTGGTCTTAGTTGTATTGGCATCGCTGCTTTGGTCCTGGAGGGTTCCAGGTTCGAATCCACCTCAAGCCGTCGATCATGTAGGGACCTTGAGCAAGTCCTTCACTCGCAATTGCTCGTGCGCTTCGTCGTGAAACTCCGATGCAGCGTCCACGCTGTAGCCTAGTCGGGAGCGCTTCTCTGAGTAGAGAGCTCGAAGGGGCGTCTTAGAAATGCAGAAATAAAAAAAATAGACATATAATTATATTACATGCTTTGTTTTTATTTTCAGATGGAACACTCTGGCATCCGTTTGTTGAGAAGACTGACACACTTCACATCTTTAATACGGATATCTGTCGCACATTTTACATTACATACAGCAGCTCATCTACGATTTCTTCTTCGAATATCCCCATGCACCACTTTATATCTCCGCCGACTTTCTTGGCCGACCAACGGACTTACCCCGCTAATAAATGTTACTGCTCACCTTATGATTACAATGGAACATTCTGTCTCGGAGCTGGGGTCCTTAACGTATCAAAGTGTCAACATGGTGGGTGCAATATGGAGCGGAGTGTTTAGTCTTGACTCTCTAGAGTCTAGATTGACTAATTTGTTCTAGGATATTTATACCTTAAGACTAGAACTTTGTTTTTTGTATTGTTTCTAAGATTACTCATCGTACTCTAAGTGACCACTTCATTGATTAAGTGAGAAAAATCGAAAGATAATTTAAAAAATGCCTGATGTTTTCCGTATTAGTGCTTGGAGACCTGCTTATGAATATTGCGCAGCGACTGTAGAATGTAGTTTCAGGAAGTGGAAGTTTGTTGGTTTTTTGTAACAACTGGTGTTTGTTTACGTTTGATCCACTTTAGGTGGTAAAAGTAACCCTTGGCTCCGGAGATACACATTCTAAATGATCCACGTTCATTGTCTAGATTAAAAGTGTGTTTCTTAAATCTTTGAAAGTCAGAAATAAGCATGACTAAAACAAAAAGCAATTGTAACATAATGAGCATGGCTATTGACCAATCATTAGTGAGGTTTTGTATTTGGTATATAGCCATGAAGAGGCGCTATATAAATCCTCATAATGAATAAATGAATAAAGTTGCTTGTCGCGTGATTTCAGATGCCCCCTTAATCGCGTCTAAACCACATTTTCTGGAAGCACCTCAATACGAAGATGAAGTGATTGGGCTGAACCCAGATCCGATAAAGCATCAGTCCTTTATTGACGTGGAGCCTGTGAGTTTTAAATGTTACTGGTACACGACTCTTATTATGCACAAACATAACACTTGTGAAATAGTTGGACAGCTTTTGACTTTTAAAGTTTTTTTTTACTCCACTACTTTCAAAGAGGTGTGCGTCAAAGCTGACAGCTCTTTATTTGCCATTATTTCGGCTAACCCTGGCTTAATTGTCCTCCATGCTTTAATCCCTCCAGTTCTTGAATCACAACACTCTTTGCGACCTTAATTGTTCACACAACCTTGAAATTCCACGTCCTGGGCTTTCCAGTAGAGCAGGTTTCATTACTAGAATTCTTTACACAAGTTTATTAACATTTGTTTTACAGTACCTTTCACTTACAGGCTATTATTTAACTGCATTATTACTTCTTTGTGTTGTATTGCATTATTTGTCGATGTACCATTTTGCATTTGCGTATGGAGTAATAAATGCTATACCTATTTACTTTTAATGCCCAGAGTTATTAATCACGGCATGAATTTTTGCTGTCTCTTTGTGAGGCACTTTACCCTTGTACCGACCGAGAGCATAGGATTTTCCTATACTATTCACTGCACTTTGGTCGGTAAAGGGTGCTCTGTTGAGAATCCTGATACGTACACATAGGTAGACATAGGCCTATGAAGGCTATGAGTGGTACAGACATGAGAGTTTTCACGTCCGATTCTTCACGTAATATACTAAGTTGTTATTGCAGATTTATTACTGGTGACTTTGAATGTCTTTGCAGACTACTGGACGTGCGGTAAACGCAGCCAAAAGAGTTCAAGCCAATGTGTATATCACAAAGCTTGAAGGCTTTTCGTAAGTGTCTTGAAAATTCACTTCTCTCTGTAGAAACTCATTCTGTGTGGTTTAATAGAATAATTAATTTATGTCTTTATATATGTCATTTTAATAGCTCTATAGGTTACTACTACCTATGATGGCTACCTCAGCATAAAACTTACCTGTGATTCATCAATTTGGTATACTTTAAAAAATGCTGGCGTACATGTACTTTATGTTCTTATTTCTTAATGTCATTGAGCTGTATGTAGGCCTATAATAGTCTAATTGAGAATTGATATGTGTAATGGTGATGATTTTGCTTTCACAGCTTGCTACAAACAGCAAGGACATAAGATCCGAGAATGTCGTAAGGTTTTGGAAGCAAGTCCTACCAAGCCAATATTTTCCATTATAAATTTTAATCTAAGCAAGAGCTTTTATAAGATTATACTATTCTGCTTTGTGTATAGGTGTGAGTGAATATTACAGCAGCTATGGCATGAGTGAATTCCTAACTATGTTGTAACATGCATATTCATGAGTACCGGTACTGTTTGCTTAGAATCAGTGTGTTAACTTATTTTGTTGTTGTTTACAGAGAAACAGACAAATTCACAGCGGGACTTATTTTTCCAATATTGTGGCTTGACGAGGTGAACAATCCTGTGATACTTGTCTAAATCTTGTCTTTTTTCAGGCCTCCCAATACATTGTATTTTACAGAGCCTCTACAACAGAGGGCAATAATTGTTGGCTATGACCCTACGGTCATTAGGTTCCCAACAGGGAACAACCATCCTCTGTTATAATAATGGGGGGTGAGGATACTAGCAATAGTAGCTGATTTGTCTTGAATGTTTAGGACTTAGGTGCCCTGTTATATATGTGATTGTATGGTACAGTTTATTACAGCATTTACCATTATAAACAACTTCTGATATTTGCATATCAGAAACCACATAGGTTTTTTCTTCTTCTGTGATGTTTGTAATTTGTTTGCTTGTCAAAATTCAATTTTTTTAAATTTCTAACCGGTTGGAGTTTGCTGTTGTGACATCTAAGTTACTTCATCTAGGTCAGCACAATGAGTGCCTTGGGTTAATATTCTCTATAATGGCATTACATAAATTCCAGTTGCAGATACAGCTTGTCATAATTATAGCATGTCTACAAACATGACACCCAGCTATCATTTCCTTTAGAATGTAACCTCATTTAAATGTGAACTGTTGGTAAAATTAATGTTTTGAATCACCGATGTCTGTTTCTGCTACCAGCA
Organism: Lumbricus rubellus; assembly: GCA_945859605.1. NCBI lineage: Eukaryota > Metazoa > Annelida > Clitellata > Crassiclitellata > Lumbricidae > Lumbricus > Lumbricus rubellus. Next base: position 14,699,700 of record OX243828.1, read on the forward strand.
TGCAACTATTCCTGATGATTTTGCTGCCACATTCTACTACATGGTGATTTTGCCAATAAAAGTCGCATATTGGATCTTATATGGACTCATTGCTCTTGGCGGCTTCATCGTACTGTGCGCCCTTGTGCGTTTGATCGTCATCAGCATTAAAAGACGCAGCAAACAAGTAAGAATTTCGCCACAAAGCAGCATGTTTAGAACAGTTCATCTTATGCAGAATATAGAAACTGCTTCTAACTTTATCTGTTTTGATTCAAAGAGTTGAAAGAGTTCAACGCAGACCATTTTGGTAGGCTATGGCAAACCCAGCTAGGCCTTTCTGCAACTTAACTACATGTACTTGATCTGTGTTTGATTTTCTGACTAGCCAATCCCTACGTTCAGCAGGAACGGGGAGTGCACAGTCACGTTTGCCAGTCGTGCTTTTGTATGGAATTGGAATGGCCTTCCTCTTGAGTTGTGTCTGTTCCCTAGGTCACTCTCCGAGACTCCGACACATTCTGTAAGCACTTGAAACCTGTTCTCTTTAGTCTCCTGGAGTTTGGAGCACCTCTGAGTAATTTCTTTGAAGAGATACTGCATAAACACTTGAATGAATGAATATAACTGAATCTCATGCACATTATAAGCACTTTGACGACGAGCGCGTGCAAATAATGACTGGGAATCAAAATGCTGATCATCATTAAAGTGTTGCACATTTTCCCACTTGATTGATATGCTTTGCGTCAATTAACTGGTGAGCAGATGTCGACTCGCACGGCGCCGGTAAAATATACGGCATATAGCCTACGTGACATACATCTTTGCTTTAACAGTTTAACTGACTGTCGGCCTCTTTGCCCGATATATTTATTATAATTATAGAGGCAATGGTTTGGGAATCCAGCAAATAACTGCATTGTGTTACCTTTCCAAATTCCCATTGCCTTAAATCAGAGAAAAACGATTAAAGTATGTCTTTGTTTTGCTTACAGAAACCAACCAAAGCAGCTGAAGCTGATAGGCCTACCGTTGAACCTTTGTTGACCGGCTAAAGATCGATGCTCGCCCACCTGTTGATGTTTACTTTTCCGTTGGTGATGTCCGGTCCTTTTGCAATTATGATAGAAACAGTGTTTAAAAATGTAGAAAAGCAAGTGCCTTAATTGACGCCCCTTGGCCCCTCTTCCTTTTCCAGGCTGTGCTGGCCTAATATGTGTTAGGAAGGTGTGCAGATTTGGAAATAAATGCATGGGCGCCGTCCATGACCGTCCAGCCACACTTTGAGCCCTGGACGGAAATCTTCTTAAACAACCGAAACCTCTCATTTGTATTCGCAGATATTATTTTACTGTGCAAAACAATTACAGACTTTCTAAAATGGATCGTTTATAATCTGGCTACTGCAACGATTTACTAATATAGCCTTCCTTATGTACCGTAGAGCGCTGGGGATCATGATTATTGATTAGCCTATAGTTGATTACGTTGTTTGTTGTTGTACATGTTCTGAGATACTTTCTGTGTATTGCGAGACGCTTGTGCATATACTGAGATGCTTTAGCGTATTCCGAGATGCTTGCATGTATTCTGAAACACTTGTGCAATGTGCAATTTCTGTGTATAAGATAGGCCTATGGAGGCCCGATGATATGTGAGACGCTTGGTTGTATGCTGAGATAGGCTATGTGTGCAAGTCAACTGCTGGGCTCGCACTGCAGATGGATAATTGGATGGTGATGATGATGATGACATTGTGCATATAGGCCTACTGAGATGCATATATTATATTATACACTAGCTGTACCCAGCCACGCGTTGCTGTGGCAAAAAATACCTCCCCTCCCCCTCCCCCTCCCCCTCCCCCTCTTCCTCCCCTCCCATCCGCCTCCCTCTCCCCCTCCACCTCCCTCCCACTCCCCCTTCCTCTTCCCCTCCCCTCACCCTCCCCCTTCCTCTTCCCCTCCCTCTCCGCTCCTTTCCTCTCTCACACCGTCCCTTACTGACAGCGGGAAGGACGCTTTCGTAATGAAATTATTAATGGACTCGCTTATGACGTCACGGCACGCGACCTCATTCATGTTTCGTCACTGTGTTTGGTGTGAAGACGATTCTGAAATTTTGCAAGCGTGAGGTTTGGTTGAATTTGCAAATGGCGGTCGAACGTATTGCAAAGTTCACTTTTTGTGGAAAATATAGCGTTTTTCGGGGAAAAGAAATCTTAAGACACGGTGCTATTGGAATGGAAGGTTTTGGTAAATTTTCAAAAGAATCGGTGCGTAAGTTTCGGCGTGATTGTAACACGAACTATTGGAAAGTTTCGTTTTTATTTCTATAGATAATTCAACCTACATGTAGTCACCAAGGGCAGTGCATCATTTGTGATGGTGGCCTGTTCAAATGAGTCTATATGTCAGAGTGCATTGCGTTTACATTACGTGTGGGATTACAAAGCTAGGCATACGTACTGCGACCTCCATCACGTGACAATGTTGCGACTGCAAACAGAATTGAGCCATAGGGCCTGTAGGCCTAATGATAAAAACAATAATATTATAATAATAACAATGACAATTTTCATCCTGGGCGTTTTATGAACATAATATTTATTAATATATTAATTATCGATCGTTGTCTCAGACTCTCAGATACATTTGTTTTATGTTCGCTTCAGTTAACAAGACTTTAGGAACCTGAAATTGAAACGGTATTGGAATTATGAGTACAAGAAATTGAGTTGCTATGTAGGCCTATTGTAAAAGAATGTTGCTATTATTGTAATAGAATGTTGCTAAACTGCATTGCTTTGTTTAAACTTGTATTCTGTCAGCCAAGGGCGGATACAGAAATTTTGGACGGGGGGGGGCCAAAAATTCTCGGTCTTGGGTCCGGGAAAAAATTTAGGCCTTGGGAAAATTTTTCTTTCTCGTATCCGCCAAAAAAGTTGATGACCTTTTTTTTTTAGTCATCCGGCAAAATTTTCGGGAAAATAATACCATTTTGTCCGCCAAAAAAGTTGATGACCTTTTTTTTTAGTCATCCGGCAAAATTTTTGTGAAAATAATACCATTTTGTCCGCCAAAAAAGTTGATGACCTTTTTTTTTCAGTAGTCATCCGGCCAATTTTTTTTTAGTCGTCCGGCCAAATTTTTGAATTTTCGGAGGGGGGGCCGCAATGCATGGGTATTTCTTAATAGGGGGGCCAAATTGTACAATATGTACTTTGTTCCACAGCATGTTTAATCCAAATGGGGGGGGCCACGATACATGGGAATTCTAAATGGGGGGGGCATGGCCGGATAAGCCCCCCCCTGGATCCGCCCCTTCTGTCAGCGGTTGTTGTATTTTTCATTCTAAAGTGCACTTATGTAGGCTATGGTGTGACGTTGTAGAATGGCAGTGTAAAAGAGGTATCCTATGGTAGGATATAGAATATGTACGAGTCAGAACGACCGTAGGCCTACATTAAAAATACATTTAGGCCTATATAGGCCATGGATTGGGCCTCTAACCACAATCGTTAATTTCTAAACTGTACCAGCTCGTATTTTAAACTTGTGAGTGAAAACTTATAACCTCTGCATGAAATTATAAAATGGTTTAGTTTTTATGTAGATTTCTTATAAAAAAAATTCAAACATCATGATGACACCCGCCTTGGTAGCTGTCCCGCCCCTCCGATCCTATGGTAAATCGACCCGGACCACCTTCGGACTACTCTTACGGACATCTCTTTTGACTCGACGCAGCGCTCGTGAGTAAATTGGTGCCCCCGCGCTTGGCTTTCGAATGGCGCTTTAGAAATTTGGAGATTAGCCTACGATGATGATGTCCATGCATGCTCTTGTGCATGACTCGCCTTCAATTTCAAAAAGTTTTAAAACACCGACGTGTTTACTGAGTCTAGGAGTAGCCTATACATAGATATTTATTATATCTATGGGAGTATATATGGCCAACAGTGTAAAAAGCATCACAAATATGGAAGATATCAATCAGTGATTCAAAGCGAAGAACAATTGGGTCCTGTTGCGAGCGGTATAGCCTATAAGCCTAGGCCTAAGCCTAGGTCTAGGGCTCTAGGCTCATGTTTGCAACCGCATCTCAACTGCCGATTCTTACAGGTGTTTCAGATGGTCTGGTATTCGTTGGAGACTGACTGACATTTTATAAGATTCTTCTGAGTCGATCTGTACCATAGATATAGCAAATAAATTGTCTGGACAGCAGAAGTATTGACCGACACATATTCCGAAATGTAGGTCATGCCAGCATGAGATGTTGGATACATCCGGGATAGCAGTAGATGGTGATTCATGTATAATATGATTGTTCAGTAATACTTGCAACGTATTACAGAGAAGCGACGCCCTATCAGCGACGTCATTTACCGCCACCTAGCCGCAAAAATCTGATAAAAATTGACGCCTTCTACGAAGTTAAGAAGCTTTTGTGTGAAATTGTGCTGCTTTAAAAAGATTCCAGCTTTTTTACCAACACAAAACTGAATTTAATGTTAACAGAAAATATCGAAGCGCATTTTAACGTACAAAACTACAGACTGCTTAAAAATAAATCCATGCTATTCGTTACGTCATGAAAAGTGGATTTATTGATGAATATAATCGGTGGTAAAGGTACGCGTTGTAAAACGAAAAGGTCTTCTTCAAACACGGAAACAACGCAATACCTCAGAGTTTTAAGGGTTATAAACATCCTAGTTTAGTATTTAATAATTTTGTGTCGACGATTGCTCACTAACACACCTATCGGACGACATTGGGCTACGACTGCACACTCGGTCCTTTTACAGCGTATCGCGGACATCCCTACCGCGTTCCAATTTGCGTGATATGGTAGACTGAGCTTGATCTTTCAGATTGACGTTAATGATTTGCCATGGCGAAGAAGACTTATGATTTACTGTTTAAACTGCTTCTCATCGGAGATTCCGGGGTTGGAAAGACGTGTCTTCTCTTTAGGTTTGCAGACGACGCCTTCAACACGACGTTTATCTCAACCATAGGTAACTTAATTGTTTAATAATTTGTAGCAGAACACTGTACGATATAATTAATGTGTAGACGAAACCTGCATTTTCGACATGTGATGAATTAAAAAGAGGCTTCTATTTGCAAAAGTCTGGGCAGTGAATGTTCTAACTTGTCAACTTTATGTTCAAATCTTGAACTCTTCAAGACAATTTTGTAGCTCACCTCTTTTGTATTTGAATTGCGGAAGAGGGGACTGTTTAGATATTAGGGAATAACCGGAAAAATAGGTTACCCGAATCCCCAAACGAATTTCAGCTTGATCACCGAAATCTTGACAAATACTGTACATGCACAAATAGTGCAAACACAATTCTTTTAAATTATTCAGCAATTAAATTGTTTTAAAATTATTCAAAATATTAGACTAAGACATCTATGGGTATGAAGTGTTAGTGATCTCGTTTTCTTAGCCTCCGCATGTGAGGGTGGATTACCAGTCCTCTCCCTCATGGTCTCACCCCCATCCCGACAGTGCATGGTCAGTGTACACGCTGTAGCTTGGTTGACTAGGGTCCTAGAAGAGCAGAAACCTTGAACCAGATTTCTGCCTTGCCGAACATTTGAACCCTGACCTCTTTGATTAACAGTCCGGCATGCTAACCACCTCTATATAAATCACACCATTGGCCACATCATCCGACATGTATGAGGAAATGGCTTAGGTGAATTTTAAAAGGAAAGAACCATTAAACAACGTTCATGATGCAAATGTTCGTTCATTTCGGTGACAGCTGTCTTGTTGTCTAGCACTTGAACACCGTCTGACCTACTTTCAGGACTACACTTGCTTGTACATTCTTCGTCTCAGTGTATATTAATCACCTGTAGAGGCTTTAAAATGCTCTCAACACGTCTTTCTCTCAGCTTTTTACTGTTTATTGACACAGCCATATCAATGATGATTAGTAAGTCACACCCCTCATTTATCCAGGCTTGGGACTGGCACTGGCAGAGTGCAACCAGTGGCAGAGTTACACGTCTCTCTGCTGCTGCCTGTATTTTAGGTCATGATCGCCTGTGGTTGTGTCTTGGGAGATGTTCTTAAGTGATCTAAAGTTGTACCAAGGGCTCAAGGTTTATCAGATATACTGGTACATAGAGTTGACTAGTCACTGTTTTATAGGCTTTTAAAAACTTGTTTGTATCACCATGGCTGCACTGGGATTGTCTCTGACTGGGCTTCTCGAAGAGGAGATAGATATCAATTCTTGAAATGAATGAATGAATATATAGGTTTTTCATCTGTGTTTTACCTTTACTAGGTAATTTGCGATTTTGAAGGTTGTGTTAAATTTTTTCAGACTGATATACATGCACACCATCATAAATTTCCTATGAAATGCACAAACACGCACTACAGATCTTATTTTGCAATTAATTGCAGAGGGAATTTTATTGTGTTTCTTATTTGTTTACTGTAATTAGTTTTTAATATTCTTTATGAATTGTGTTTTGCCAGGAATCGACTTCAAAATAAAAACGATAGAACTTGGTGGCAAAAAGATAAAGCTCCAGATTTGGTATGATTTTGTACTATAGAAGTGAAACTTAATAATGTGGCTTGCAAGTTAATATAGATAAATGTAATGTGATGATATCATCGGTTGCATTTTCCATTCTGATCTATTTCTGGATAAATGATAAATTATCTGTTCAGTCCATGCTGTGTGCTTGAGAATTATATGTTTGTAATGCCGAGTCTGCAGTCGTGGATAATGAAAATTTAGGCTTATTGTAAAATTATGCTATTGTATTGATTAATTACAAGGATTTCTATCTCATCTGTTCAAGGCAACTTGACAGAGAAGCACTCCTGATCCCAGTACGGCCAAAGAGGACACCACTAATTGCATGCTGCATGTCATTTCTTTTATTGTATTTCTTTTGTGGTCAATTGTGAATGATTCAGTTTCAGTGTAGAATGATTCGTTCTTATTCTATCCTGCCTATCTTACCACAGTTATAGATCTTTCTGTGAGCTTGAATATGATCTTTTCTCATAAAAGTGTCTGGCTTGTTGTGAAGATTTCTGTGTAGGAAGATTCTGATGAACAACTTAGTCATGTTTGTATGCATGCGTGTTAGGCCCTTCAGCTTTGAAGGCACTCATGCCTATTGTCATTTCACTGTTGAATTCTCTGATGAAAGAAAACTATGATAAGTTCCTTGGTTGCACTACGTTCTCTGTCGCTCAAACATGCTGTAGTAGTTGTATTGATTTCTGACTTCTGAGAGAATCTTGAAAGATCAATATTAAAGTGTTGCCTAATTTCACATATATTTCAAAATTTCATTAACACATATAGAAATTGTAGGAGAGATGTGGACAAGAGAGGCTAATGAGTTAATTAAGTAACTTTCCTTTCCTGCCCTAATTAATCTGCTCATCAGTGTCATTACTGTGTAGGAACTGTCCCACTTCGTGTTCTGACTGAACTAATAGCTCATGTCGTGATCCTGGCCATTGTACTGACAGTGCTCTTTAGTAACTTGTAGCCAATTTTGAGTTTGGCATATTTGACAGCTCAAATTAGTCACCACAGTCTAGCGACATAATTGGTCCACTTATGTCTGAACATAACACCCATACACTGCAATTCATGCAAATCACCTGTTGAGGTCTGTCCTCTCCGGCATCATTTAATATCTCTGGTTTCCCTAAGGGAGCTGTTCTTTGTCCTTTAATTTTACTTGTATGTTTTAATTCCTGTGTTTTCCTCTTAATGCCATAGTTGTTTTGCATGAGTAATAGTGTAAATGACCTATGTGTATTCTGCAGTTCATCCACTAAATGTCTCAATATGAAGAAAATTAGGAGATCCAATTTATCTTTTGTGGCACTCCAAGATCTATTCTTTGGGTCAATCACACTAGGACCGCTTAACTGAAAGACGTTTTGCTGAGAAAAGCACTTTATAAATGGTCATATACACTGCAATATTCTACCAAGCTTTTATCTATTTCTTTTAAAAAACATCAAAGAACTGTTGTGTTAAATAGCCGTCCTGTAGTTGGGAGTACCTCTCTGAGTAGTCCCCTGAAGAAGTACTATAAAAATTCCCTGAATGAAGTGTGTAAGTGAAATATTATGTCGATTACTCTGTATCCGTTTTGTTTTTATCTTAAAGGGATACAGCTGGCCAGGAGAGATTTCATACCATCACGACATCATACTATCGTGGAGCAATGGGCATCATCCTGGTATATGACATCACCAGTCCAAAGACGTTTGACAACATCACAAAGTGGTTGCGTAACATTGACGAGGTGTGCAGATCAATTGATAAGACTTTCTAAACAACGTTCTAGTTTTAACCCTTGACCGACCAAGGTGTAGTAAATGATATAGGAAATCCTATGCCATCAGTCGGTAAAGGGTTCAATGGTTACACGAACAATGTTCTAGTTTTAACTGGCTACACCGAACTGATGTTATATTTTTATTTTTTTTATTTACTGAAAATTTGATATAGCGCTCCTTCAAGGATACTACTCAGGAGCGCTTCCAGTCCAACCCCGGTCGAATAAGACAGTCTTGAGAAGAGAAAGAAATGAAGTAGAAGTAGAAAGGCCAATAGGTATTTGACGAAGGATAACAGGGAGCTCATTCCAGGTATATGTTTTGAGTGTGACTATCTATATGATCACCCAAAATATTTGATGTCAAGCCATGAAGACCAATTATGAGAGGACTAAAAGAGGACTCATAAGTAAAAAAGAAGCAGTGTCATTGTAAGTGTAAGGAAAAGGCGGTTATATAGGCGGTTACTGCTCTGTTTATACTGTACTAAGGAGCCCTTGTCAGATTGATAAACAGAAGATTAGTTTTATAAACAGGTCTACTATAGATGTGACTAACCGCCACTGGCTGTCTGAAGCATATTCTGAAGCATCTGACTCATTGTAGCAACATATAACTCTCTGATATCAGCACAAGTATTATATGTGAGATGAGCAATTGAAGTGCTCTTGTTAGTTACTTGTTAAAAATTACCTGCTCCAAGTGCTTATAAATCTTATTCAAGCACAGTATGATTAGAAATTGGATGTATAGTTCAGCAGTGTGATTAATAGTAGGAGTGTTTTTCTTTGCGAAATTTATTTCCAAGTTGAAGGAGCGTAGGTGGTTCATGAGGAATGAATGTCGGCCATTTTGCATCGTGGATATACAGTGCATGTGTCTGTATACAGTGTACACTGCTCTTCTTGCTTACTGATAGCGTTACAAGTTCAAAATATTTTGTGATAGGTGATGAAGATGTTGTATGGCAATTATGAAGCATGCAATGCTATATTACTAATTACAGATTTGGTCGACATGGTTGCTCATTGCATCTGCCTAGTTGTAGTTTGTATGTACACTTTCTAACCTGGGTTAGAATTCTAAATTTTCCTGTTATCTCGTGAGAAATTGAGAATTCAGTGTGAAGTCATGCAACCCACTAGTTTGTTTAGAGTCTAGTTATGAAACACAATTGGTTGTTTAGAGTCTAGTTGTGCAACACAATAAGTTGTTTATAGTCTAGTTATGCAACACAGTGGGTTGTTTAAAGTCCAATTATGCAACACATTGGTTGTTTTAAAGTAAAGTTATGCAACCCAATAGGTTGTTTAGAGTCTAGTTGTTCAACCTAATAAGTTGTTTATAGTCTAGTTATGCAACCCAATAGGTTGTTTAGAGTCCAATTATGCAACACAATAGGTTGTTTAGAGTCCAATTATGCAACACAATAGGTTGTTTAGAGTCCAATTATGCAACACAATAGGTTGTTTAGAGTCCAATTATGCAACCCAATGGGTTGTTTAGAGTCCAATTATGCAACACAATATTTAGGTTGTTCAGAGTCAAGTGAAGCAGCAAAATAGATTGTTCAATTGTATTGCGTATCAGCCCAACTATCCTTGATTTGCAGACTTGTTCACTCCTTTATATTATACTGATGTTAATATAGAGTTTTCATTATCTCATTTACATTTTACATATATTGCTTACGTCTTGACTTATCTTGTTTTATAGGCGAATAAATTTGCATACTTGTAAAGAAGTAGATGTATGTATGTATGTACTATGCCTGTATGTATGCATGTATTTCACCGTCATGTTTTAACGCTTTCACGATGACCTACATTGGTTTCGTCACTTTTAGTATGTTAAAGTGTCTTTTTAGTAGTTGAAGTGTTAGCAGTGTTATGTTACTGTTGAAGTGTTAGCAGTGTTATGTTACTGTTGAAGTGTTAGCAAGCAGTACTACTGTTCTGATAATGTTAAGATCTAGAGTATATTAGCACACTACAGTTAGTTCTTCAATTTTGTTGTTGCAGCATGCGAATGCTGATGTTGAGAAGATGATCCTAGGCAACAAATGTGACATGGAGGAGAAGCGACAGGTGCCACGCGAGAGGGGAGACGAGGTCAGTTACCCACTGGTCATTTATTGTACTTTTGTTGTCGTAAGCAGGGTTGCCAGGTTGTCCCTAAAAGTGTTGGGCTACTTTTCGAAGCACTCGTGACTGAGAATTCCGACCTCGTGATATTTGGGCTGCTATTGAATTGTTGCGTGTTCACTACAATGACATTATGAATTTTCATACATTGAGTGAACAGTAGGTTATTAGGCTACTTGTACTAGGTGCTAGCTCTTGTATGGTGTTGCTTAATAATAAATACTTGCTCCACAGTGTACACCATAAGGACTCGATTCCAGTTTGCACTGGGTTGTCTACTATATGTGTAAATTTTTATGACTATCATGATTGATATGTTTAGTACATGTATGTACCTGAGCTGGGTTTTTTTAGCTCCTTTTATTAACCTATCATAGGTGCTAAGGCATGGTTTTGTACAGATATTACAGGTGCATCTTAAGGCGTAAAAAAAAGTGTTGTGTTTCCGGTAACGCGACCGACCCATTTTTACGGCCGCGACCCAAATATTTTTGTAAAAAAAATTTATTAAAAAAATTTTTTTTTTCAAAAAAATTTATTAAATTTTTTTTTTTTTTCTTTCAAAAAATCTTTTTTTAACATTTGTATTGACATAACATAAGAGACGTCAACAAAATGAAATTAATAGGACTGTTTCTAGAGCTGTTTTAGGTGCAGACAGTCGGGAAATAGGCAGTTTATACTTGCTTAGAACACGTACTTTGTTTCAGCGTGCAAAAAAGACTAGTGGGGTATACTTTTTCAGATAGTCACTGCATAAAAATATTTTACAAAATAAAAATATTTTCCGACCTACCTACCCAATTTTTTTTAGCTCTGTTACCGGAAACACAGCATTTTTTTTAGGCCTAAGAGAGCTGAAAATATTTGTAGAGGTGTATCTGTCTAAATTTGAATCTTAGAGTTTGAACTCTTATCATTCATTCGTTCATTCTATGGATTTATATAGCACCTTTTCAAAAAACTACTCAGAGGCGCTCCCAGCCATGGTATGGTGATAACACATTGGTTGATGGTTATTATGTTCGTGTGTAACGAGGTTAAAACTTGTTGTTACTTTTTCAGATTGCTACTCAGCATCGAATTCCATTTCTTGAGACGAGTGCAAAGACCAACAAAAACGTTGAAAAAGCGTTCCTAGATTTGGCTCAAGCCATTTTAGAAAAGGTGACAAATTTTGGTCTTATGGTGCTGTCCATGTATTAGGTATACGTAAAAGGTTGCATGCGGGAAGAGGTAACTGGATTTATGCGATTTGTGTATGGGGAGGAGGGGGAAGAAGGGGTCTCAACAAAATGTACATCACAAAAGTCTATGACATCCACATTTGTCTATTTATAACTGTTTTATCATCTAGTCATCCATTGTCATTTGTTTACCTTATAATATTATGTTCTGTTCAGATCTAAACAGTAAACCAGTGGTTCCCAACCTTCTTGGACTTTAGGGCCACTTTTTCTAAGTTGGAGGACACGAGGGCCACTTTTTCTTAGTTAAAGAACATTGGGGCATTTAGGGGGCCACAATGTTAAAATTTAATTAACTAAAAGCATATAAAATTGTTACAATTGATTAAAAATAGAATGTTTGATGTTCTTTAAAGACGTCAAAATAAAATAATTTGTAATAGAACATGATTAGGCCTATATGTTCTATCCTGTCCAAATTGTCAATTCTTTCATATATATTATTTTAATTCTTGGGGAGATGAGGACCATTTGTGAGGACTGGCGGGCCATTTTTTGAAGCTTCGCGGGCCACTTTTGGCCCGCAGGCCACGGGTTGGGAACCGCTGCAGTAAACCATAGCGGTTAACAATTTTAGTTAACAAACATGATGTTTAGAAAAAAGAAATAGTAGCCTGTGCAGTAAAATAAACGTTTTATAGATAGCTTTAGATAATTACTTTTTGTAAGAGGGGGAAGAGACTTTTTTAAAAATAAGAATGGTCAAAATGTACGAGTTGCAACGGGGGGAGGGGTCGAAAATACGATTTTTGCGTACATAATATATTGTTAGGCCTTTACTGCATTTAATCAAGTTTAGAGTTTTAACAATTGCCTTCCTTTGTTATCTCGTGACAGTTGTAACTGTTCAGCACTAGTTGGTTTCATTGACGTGTCCCAAGTTGAATGACGTATGGATCAGTTTGATCCCATTTAGCCTAAGGAGCACCTCAGAGTATCTCTAATGCTTTTGTTTGCATGTTTTACCATCATGATCTTTCACTCATCTTTGCACTCTGTGTTTTTTTTTACAGACGCCAGGCAAGGACCTAGGCAGTCAAACGAAGGCAGGAGTCGACGTAAACAAGAAGGACAACAAGAGCAGTTGCTGTTAGACTGATTCCCTGCTCTCCTGTTATCGCACCATCGCCATCCATGCTCTGCGGAGGACTAGGCAGCGAGAGACTAGACGTCGATATAATTGCATGTCATAGTACAATAGCCAAGTCCTGTGACTATATATATATCTTTCAACTTAGCACACAGACTAATCAAGCCTAAAATTAGGCGCGATTAGCGCTGATGCTATATTACTTTCTCCCAAGCTTTATTTTCTACGGCCTTTGCTATGACGTTCATGTCCTAAGCATGCTCGCGCCGGCTAAAACATTTGACAGTGTAACGGCAGTCATTTGAGAGCTAGTGAATGCTTTGTGCAGTGTAATCCTTAGCATGCTTGTAATTTATTTGCTTTAGGATGGCTTATCATAATATTTGCGAATATTTTCATTTTTTTTCCCAGTTTTCTTGCCTCACCATTCCTTTCTCACGCCATGTTCCTCGTATTTCTTTGACATGTGCATCATGTCATGTAACCCTTTTTTGTTGGCATCTGCCTCGGTCCCTGTGGATGATCAACTTGATATGCCACCATAAATGGGTGGTGATGATAGTTAAAGACATAATTGTGTGGCTCATACTGTAAAGAAACTTGCTTTAATATGTAAGAGGGGAAGTGGGTGTAGACGGTTTCAGATTCTTATTGGTGATGGATGGTTTTATGATGACCTCCTCTGAGGTAGTCTCAATAATTTTAAATTTGTTAAGTTGGCTTGATATTTCGTTGAATGATGACAAATAATGGTAGTATTAAGTTTGGTAGAATGCAGTTTTGCTTCCGATAGGCACTTTTTAATTGTTACGTTACCGTGTCGGGATGTTGGTTGTTCAGTGGTTAAAACCAAATCTCTTCTGTGGTTGTTGTTGGATCGAATCCTGGTCTGGCCAAATGTTTTTTCACGGCAATTTCCATTCCATTGCTCGGCGCCTTTAAGATTTGATAATCCAGTTTGCTCATCACTTAAATAATCTGCATAATAATTATAATGCCTTGTAGGACAGTTCTTGATGTTTGTGCTTATTGATTCAAATTCTGTCCTAAGTATGGTGCAGTTGAAACTGAATAATAGTTCTGATAATTAGCTTATTATAGCAAGCTTCAGTTTGAGCTAGATTATTTAAAAAAATCTGTGATGTACAGGACTAGAACAGTTTTTTTGTTTATTTTTTTAGCCTGACAAGGTGATTCCCACAATAATTTAACTGTACACATGTATGGCATTTAAAAATACTTTACAGATGTTTCCCAGATGTTCCTTAGTTGTGAAAGAGTTTAAACGTGTTTTTCATGTAATAATTATAATTACTAGGATTTGGTGATAAATCTTAACGTGAATTGAAATGCTTGGTCAATTTTATTACTTCTTGGCTAACTTTACTGTTTGGGTGTTGTGGGCGTAAGCCTGATCTGGATATTTACTGTCTCATGAATTGCCGTTGTCAGGTTCTGAATCAAAACCTGAACTTGACCCTCTACAACGAAACTTAACATCATTGCTCGCTTTTCATGAGATGCATTTTATGTTTGCCCGTCTGAGTCTCATATGAAGCATGAAGTGCACGGAAAGTAGATTTATTTCATTTCAGGATATAAAAAGAAAATTTTTGATTGCAAGGACCTTCTAATGCATCAAACATTCCATGTCAAATTATGAACGACTATGATGTCGAGAGTCTTGCAGTCTGTTTGACGTTCTGGAAATCATGTTTCGCATGTGTACATGCGCTGTATAATCATAAAGCTTAATCGGATTAAATATTGTGATTAACGTTCTTGTGTGTCAGTTATTCGTTTTTGTTACAAATACTTCTGTAAGGTATTTTAAAACAGCTTAAATTGTTGAATGACAATGTTAATATTTCACACCATAAACATGGGGCCTGACTTTAAGATGCAAATAATTGGGAAGTATGTTTATTGAAAAAGCATTGATGAATTATTACTAATAATCTTGGACCAATTGGCTATAACTTGCCCATCTTGAGTTATAACTATAGGCATCTGTGACAGTCTTAAACCAGATGATTTAGATTTTATTGTGGTGTGTATCACACAAATAACATGACTTTGTTCAAGGTCGTTGCACAAGCACAGCAATGGAGCCAAAACATGGAGAAAAAAATATTTAAGTGCTGTTGTGTAATATGTTTCAATTACCATGCTATAAAGCAGTTGTAATACATTTTATCAAGCTGAAATAGGTTTGAATCATGTCTTCAGTCATGATCTTTTTGACACTAGGATTTGTAAACAGACATTGAAACTATATATCCAATAATTAGACATTGAAACTATATCCAATAATTATCTGTTGTAATATGCCAAACAAATTTGCATCGATGCCTACAGCCTTTCTTGTCATAAGCTGTCGTTAAATTCTGGATTCAAAATCTAGTTACATCAGCAGCCCAAAGTTCCTTATAGCTGTCATTCATTGTAAATATAATTTTAGCAGTGTTGTTGTCAAGACCTCAAACCTCAAGACCAAGACCAAGACTTTGGCCCTCAAGACCAAGACCAAGACTTTTATTCTCAAGACCAAGCCTTTTGGGCTCAAGACCAGGACAAGACCAAGACTTTTGGTCTCAAGACCAAGACAAGACCTTGCTAAAATGCAGGTCCTGCTATCTTAATGAAAACGTATTTTATTCAAACAAAGCAACTCTATAACCAAACTGCAGAGAATTCCGAGTTCAGTTCGTGCCTACAAAACTCCTTAATGTGATTATGTGCAATGTTATTGCAAATGGATGCTGCATTTTAACAGAACCAATTCACTCAGAATTTTCTGACCATGCAAGGCGTGCCAGGTGTGGCCTCATGAAAATTCCAACATGCGAAAAAATACGTTCTACAGGTGCTGATATTCGAAGTTGCTGGCACGCACAGCATCTTTTCAAGCACTGTATATAAATTTAGAAATCGTGAGTCTTTTTTAAAATCCTGCCATGGCGTATCATGAAGTCGAAATTGGTGCATAGGCTAACTAACAATAGAAACTAGGTGCGTTCCTGAATAACGCTACCCATTGATTTCCACTAATGCACAAGTACATCGGCCCCCACGACCTTAAAAATCACCCTGATTATTCAATGTTAATACTGAAGGGCAGTGAAGGTAGGTCTACCAAGATCAAGACCAAGACTTTGGCCCTCAAGACCAAGACCAAGACTTTTATTCTCAAGACCAAGACCAAGACCAAGCCTTTTAAAACCGAACTCGAGCGCACTCGAGACCAAGACTTTGGTCTCGAGGACATCAACTCTGAATTTTAGAAGTGAACGACATTTAAGTAAACCTTAAGTTCAGACCTAAATGACAGCTAACAAATCCAAGCGTCTGAAATGATTTACTTAATGACACTGACAAATCTTGACTTTACATCTGGCAGGTCTTTACTGTGACAACATTAACATGTTGATACAATGAGACAAAAACAGCAAATGAAGCCAATTATGACTTAAATGCAGTAAAAAAAAGGTTAATTGTGCAGAGGGTCTCGTAATTAAACCGAGTATTGGTGTCGCAGCAATTTAGAATCTCTATCCTCACAGCAAGAATTAAATAAATGAAACAAGTTAATACAAAAAGTTGCATCAGAATGCTCCACTAAATCAGTTCTATCACAAAATTGTAGCAAGTTATTACATGTATATTGAAAATATTTAATGTACAAACTGCAAAGCCTCCATTCAATAGTAAAAATAACTCCTGTGCCCTACCGAGTGACCTTGTAAAGTTTTTTGATAACAAGGCATTTTGTGGTAGCTCTTTATCTGTTCAGTGAGCGTAAGTGAATAGAGATGCACATTTGGAAGAAACATCGCATTGCTGCCACAGCGGCGACTGGAAATCTGCTTGTGAATGTCTTCACTAGCCAAGAAATAACTCCACTCTTTGCGTAGTCCTGCGCAAGGGTGGACACGAACATCGCTTTACAGTTACTGAACTGTTCAAAGTTCCAGTGATCAGAGGGAATGTCATGTGGCCTTGTCGGAGACAGTTCTCAGATCCAACGCATGCTGCATGTCCTCCTTGAACAAGCTGTTGAATTTTTTCTTGCTCTTTAGGCATCGGATCTGGCTTGGACTAAATATACGTCTAAGATTAAGATCCAACCTTTTGCGCTCAACCGATGTTTCAGTCCTTTTGACAACCTCTTTCCAGAACCGTATCTGGCCTTGCAGTCGATTCCGCTCCACAGCACCGTTTTTCTTCTGTGTTTCCAGCTCTTTGCGGAGACGATCACATTCAGCCTGCAGACTGGTGCATGACCGACATCCTGTAACAATTGAGGCAGAGGGATTGACTGCAACAGGGTTCATAGGCTGGTCAGAAGGGGGTTTGAGTTTCGGAGTTTCAGGCTGAACCCGATAGACTGCAGCAGTGCTCATGGGCTGGTCAGAAGGGGGTTCGGGTTTCGGAGTTTCGGGCTGAACCCGATCAGAAACCTTTGTAGCGTCCACCAGAAGCTCGCCAATCAAACGTTTTGCTTTTTTCGGAGATTCGGGCTGAACCCGGTCAGAACCCTCTGTAGCGTCCACCAGAGGCTCGTCAATCAAACGTTTTGCTTTTTTCGGGGATTCAGGCTGAACCCGGCCAGAACCCTCTGTAGCGTCCACCAGAAGCTCGTCAATCAAACGTTTTGCTTGACGTTTTGCAGCTCGAACAGACCGACCTGTACCTGCAGACTTCGCTGGCTCAGTTTTATGTGGAAGCTTTCTCGTAGGGACGGCGCCGTCTTTTAAAATACGGCGAGGCTTCACGGCGTCACCCAACAGCTCGCTTCTGAGATCTCTGACAAACTGGTCATCTTCGAAATGCTCGGAGCACACGCGCGCTGTCTTTGCATTAAATGTATCTTTCCGGCAGCACCTTGATACCCAGACTTTTAATAATCCACCATCTTTAGGAAATCTGTGGAATGATAAATCTTTCCTAGTCTCGCGCCTATTTTTACAACTGGCTATTGCACAGTTCCTAGGCATCGCGATAGATATCTTTTCAAACAAATTAGCTACTACCGAATGCGATGGAATGAACTGCACTTGTATTGTATTACACGGTGCGACCGGGCTTATGACGTCGATACAGGGATGCCCCTCTCAATTTAATAAGGTTAATTCCGGCCTGAAAAAGGCTAGAAAAGCAAGGTTCAGAATTTGTTGCCAAGACTTGTTGTTTTTTCACACAGCTTTTTAAAAAAAGGCAATTAGTAGTTGTTCACTAATGCTGTAATAATGATGCTGAACAAATGTTTTCGAGGGCAACGACCTCTGTTGTCATAGGCCCATATCAAAGCTGGATTTAAATTTCTGATGACATCTATTTGGTCTTTTGCCTTGAAAATCTGAAATTTTCCGACTTTTCCCCGTCTTTCGTGTATTTTTACCTACAATTATCTGTTTTTATGATTTTATCCAAAAAGGAAGATAAATCGACATGGGAGTAACAACGACCTCATATAAAAAGAACTAGATCCTTAAAAACGCCTAGAAACCTAGACAGCACCAAAAAACCTAGACCTAGGTGAGAAAAGTGGCATCCCTGGTCAAACATGCTCTTCCTGAGTCAGCAGGCTTCCCGCCATGAGTGGGAGTAAAAGAACTTATTTGACCCAGATTTCGCCAAAGATTTTTCCGTCTCGTTGATTCAAGGTTTATGCTTCATGATAGCCTTTGGAAAGCAATGATTAATATGCGTATTTAGTTTTACTCGTGTCGCAGAAATTATCAGCTCCAAAAGAGTTGTAGCAGCGCGTGAAAGAGTAGGCCCTAATCGTAAACTCGGAACTTCGACAGCGCCTACAAAAGTAAAGTTGTGGAAAGCAGCTTATTTACAGGCGCTCAATCAAAACAAAATCTATAGGCAGAGATCAAGATCCCGAGAGCCAGACGAGGAGTTAGTCAGACGGTAGGCTATGGTGGATGATGGTTAGGCCTATAGCCTAATTAGCACTCGTAATCGTAATCGTAACTAGCATAGTTTGAACTTTGAAGGGCGTGAGATCGCGAGGTAGGCTAGGGTTAAGTGGAAGATTCAGGATAGGGTCTGTAAACGAGCATGCAGTGTTTTGAGTTTAAAATGAAAGACCATGGGAATAATAATTATAGCAAGAGGTGGAGTTTTGGTGAGTTCGCGGGATCGGCAGGACATTTGGCATTGCTGACGAAAGTTTATTCCAAAGAGGCGAGACAGTAATGGCTATGGAACGGTTTGAAAATTTGAGTGATGAGACGATGGAAGCAAATACCTCGTAGACTAGCTATAATATCTTTGATGGATGGGCGAAGCTGCAGTGCTATTGTAAGGATGATGAGCCAGTTGAACGAACCTAACACGAAGTGGCTGGAGGCCCGGGTGCCTTTTAAAATATTAGTTATTCAATGCGTTTGTCATGTAAGCTAGCAAGACGTGAAATTTGGGACCCTATTATCATTTCCTAAAATTGGTGTGTTCAAGGAGTTACCATTAATTTTATTACGATGATTCATGGCAAGATGATTCTCATGCAAGGAGTTCCAACCATTGAGATGTATTACATGTACAACATAGCACGATATAATATTTACTATATAATACATCTCTATGGTTCCAGCCTTGTTATTAAAATAGCTGCTTTCAAAGGATATCCACAAGACCAAATTGGCACGGCATGGGACCTTGAAAAACACTGTGCTTAATTTAACAAGTTAACTTCTTTAGTTTCTTATCAACTGTTATAAAAATGTTGACTTTATCCTATCATTTGCAGTCGCTGAAATGGATCGGCCCAGCTGGATTTATGCTTGGAACAGCTCCTACATACTATGCCTTGTGGGGCAGCTGGAGAATATTATCTTCGGTTTTACCGTCTCGAGTATTCGAAGCCGGAGATGAGTGCCTGTATTCGCTATACCAAAAGCTGATCTTGTTTTTCTTTGAAAACTGCTCAGGAACTGAGGTAATTTTGTTTTCAGATAATAGCTTCAGAATTTTATTCGAAGCATGAAACAACATGGGTGCGGCCCGAAACCCGAATCGCCGAAAAATGCTTATTTTAATCTCGACTTCAATTTTACACCTTTCTGAAGACATGTTATGTGCAGCGAGTTATTTTCAGACCTGTGCTTTCTGTTGGACGTGCACAACATTCACTGATGTTTCAGATGTTCTATCAAATGTATTTTTTGAATATTTCAGATCATCCTCCATGGTGACACAGATGAAATGCTAGCAAAGAAAGAAAATGTCATTTTCATATGTAACCATCAGTGCACGGGTAACGGCAATTTTTCATCTGTTATTATTAAAATTGCAACGAGTATACTGCTTTCAATCCACGCAACATTTTCTCTGTTTAACCGTAAGTGATTTTGGATATGAATTTATAGATACAATACAATAAGCCAGACCTGCCCTACTTGATGCTTGATGTGTCCTCTTTATCTTTGCCATATGTGGCGCCGCACACCGAAATGAGCATTAACCCCTTTACCGTGATCCCCGAGTTAACTCGTCCAATTTTTACTAAGAAAATTTTTATTACACGGTAAACGGGTTAAGGTGATTTTCCAAGATATTGAGTTTGATACATTATTTCAAAGGCCTTGTCTCGGGCATCAAAATGACACAAAAATTATTGCTCTATCTTAATTCTAACCGAAGATATAAGGAAATAAGTGATTAAATTAAATTAATTAATTAATTAAATTTAATTAATTAAAAAATAATATGCATATCAAGAGCATTAAAATAGCTTAGCAACTTGTCTTTTGAAAAAAGGTAACAAAATTTCCAACATTTTTTTTATTTAATTAAATTTTTTCCAAAAAAATCACAAACATACTATTTCCCTAATAGAGATCTCTGATGTACAATCTCCGACTTAATGCTCATTTCGGTGTGCGGCGCCACATATGTGTTGTCTCAGCTTTGTCTGAAAAGGGTTAACAGAACATGATAAAGAATTTTGTAAGGCATGTATTTTTTCTCTAAAATATGCATTGTTAGTAAAAAGTTGTTTTGTTGTTATTTTTTAGTTGATTGGTTGATTGCTGATATTTTGGCCATTCGACAAGGATCTCTGGGAAATATTCGCTACATTCTGAAGGATGGACTCAAGTATCTTCCTTTGTATGGCTATTACTTCCGACAGGTTTGTTTTGCAGAATCATATTGTGATGCTGTGTTTGTGCGCCCCTGTAATGGCATGGCTGTGTTAAGGCGCCATAGAAGTCGTCATTGTCATTATTATTATTTTTATTATGGGCATTCTTGTGATTTTTCATGCATTTGTGTTTGTGACTGCATACACACTGATGGATAACCGGGTAAAGGTTGCTAGGTGAAACTCTGACTTTAAGCCTTGCAGAGGGCAGGTAGCTGCACGGGTCTTCAATCACTGAACCGCATAGCAGCTACAACCGAGCTAAATTATGGTCTAGGGAGACGGTTTAGGGTAATAGTAACACTTGGCATGAAGAGCGCATGTATGCGGAATCGCTTCCCACTATCCTCCTAAAGGGTGAGTGAGCCTTCCAATCGGCATATGGCATTGATAAACTGGGCAGTAGGATGCGTTACTGCGATAGGTGCTTTGCATGGTTGCCGACAGTTAAATTCAACTCCTTGTGATCATAAGTTCATATTGTGAATTGTAATCATACTGCGCTGTGTTAGTTTTAAATTAAAAACAAAGATTATTATTTGTTAATTGTGCACCTACTGCCTCTGCCAGCATACTTACAAATGGCATGAACTTAACTGCTGTTTGGTAATCATAATTTCCAAATTTCTTAACTACTACTCGAAAGCTTATTCACATTGCCTTTTTTCAGAAGTGAGTGCCACTTTTCAAACACCACTTGAAGGTAGGAAGGAAGAGTAATAGAGTATGAACTAATTAGATTTTGTTGTAGTATTTTAGTCCTTGTAATCATATTACAGTTTATTTACATTACAGTTGTTTTGGTTTTATTTTCTACAGCATAGCTGCGTTTATGTAAAACGAGCAGGAAAGTTTAACGAGGCAAAGGCCGATAAACATCTCAACCTGTTCGTTAGGAATAAGACTCCAGTAAGAACTCGGTTTTTCGTTGTAATTTTTCAATTGTGTATGGATTTTTAAGTGATTGAAGAGATTTAACATGCTGCGTTTTGCCAGTCTGAAGTGTTGATTAAACGAAAATTGATTGATTGATTGATTGATTGAAGTTGCTTGATAATTCCAGATGTTGCTGTAAGGATGATAACATATTTTAATGTATTGTAATCTGTAACTTTTTGTTATTTATTAAAATCGATGGAAGTCAGTGCATCTGCTTATCCGGTCTACTCTTATAAAAAAAGTTCCAACCGTTGTTATATTCTTAAACTTTTGAAAAAATACTTCTGTCATTCTATTATTTAACTGTTGAAGTTTGAGTTGAAATTTATCTAGAAGGCTTTATTTTTTTTCATGTATCATTATCGGTTGATTGAATGCAATGAAGCGCATTTCAGTGTGTATAATGTGGAGCGGATAGTTCTGCTGAGTTTTGTTGCAAAAATGTGCATCTTTACCTTACATTGACTTTGTTTTCGTTTAAGTTCTGGATGGTTGTGTTTCCGGAAGGAACAAGATACAATCCAGATCTTCCAGAAGTGATCATCAAAAGTCAAAGCTATGCTAAAGACCAAGGTACGTATGTGTGTGTGTGTGTGTTTGAGTGCATGCGTGCGTGCGTGTGCAGTTGATTTCCATTTAATTGTAGTGATTTGAGGATTGATACAATAAAAAATATATGCAGACTTTTAACTTGTCTGTGTGTGTATATCTTCAGCATGATTTGATAAATGTACACTATATCAACGTGAGCTGGAATGGAAACTGCAAGTCATGCGGAAAGAAAATGAGTCATGTGTGTTTCCCCAGTATTCAAGTATGGGGAAATGGTGTTATAACTGATCCTCTTACTCTTTTCGATTAACACTGGTGGTCTGTACGAAATTATCGGTGCACGAAGTATCCACTGTCCGAGCATGCCAGCACTGTCGCACCAAATCTCATGGCGTAAAGTACTTGAGATGTATTGCAACACTTGTACTGTAGTCGTAAAATCGTACAAGTGTGCGTAACAGGTAGCTTAACCGTGTTCGATAAATCTGTCAAGTCTTTTTTCGTTTGCCGTGGCTGGGCTTGGAGTGTGGCTGGGATGGGAGCGTTCCTGAGTAGGTTTCTTGAAGTGGTATATATATATATATAAGTTCATAGAATGAATAAATTCAGAAATGAATGTTGCCTATGAGGTAGCTTAACAGGTTGCATGACAGGCTATTTACTAGGTAGCATTTTGGGTAGCTTACAGAGCAATGTGGATTTTCTAGTGCCATGCATTAAGCTCATTGTGTTGCTTCCCAGGTTGGTATGTTATGGTTTGTAATTTGTCAGGTCTTCCGGTTTTCGAGCATGTGCTTTGTCCGCGGCTGAAGGCCTTACAGATGTGCACTGAGAAGCTGCGACCAGCTGCCAGTGCATTCTACGATGTCACCGTAGCCTACAGCAGTACAGTGATGCCCTTCAGTAAGGAGCGAGTGCCTGGTCCGTCACTTTCGGGTTAGTACTAGGAACCATCTTTGATATACTTCTGCTTACTTGTGTAACTGAAATGATTTCGAGTTCCTTGACTCTTGAAAATAACAGTTGTTCCTTGTAGACTTGTTTTATCTGATTTTATAAGACAAGTTTTGGGTTGTTATTTTATATTTTAGGTTTAAATTATCAGTTATTAGTAATGACAATTTTTTTGTATATTTAGGCAAGATTGTCCTTTGTGTTTAAAACTGTCTGCAAGTCTTCTTCTTTAGGTTAGCTGCCTCTCGGCAGGTCCAGATGCCCAACGACGCCAATCTTCTCGATGTTGTGCTTTTTCTTTGAGTTTTCCATATCCATCCTCCATCATCCAGTCCAAGAACTTTTCCCTAGGTCTTCCTCTTCCCCTCCATTTTGCCCTCCACAATGTCTCTTTGCAAGGAGTTGCCTCTCAGTCTGCAAGTACAGATGTTTTATTTGATTCGATGAGACAAGTTTTATTAGATTTTACGAGTTTAATTCGTTGTGAGTTGAAACTTTAAGCTAGATTGTCCTAATTGTTATTTAGACTTCCTGCAAGGCCAATGTCGTCAGGTTCACATTCATCTGACGCGAATAAACATTGACGAGGTGCCAAGCGATGAGAAACTGTTTCAACGTTGGTTGATGGAGAGATTCGAACAGAAAGACAGGTAGAATTTTACCAGCAGTTCAATGATTAAATATCGACAGCTGGTAGAGATATCCAGCTTTAGAACCTAAGTGTATTTGGTTAATCTATAACTTGGTCGTCGTGAGTAACGTAAAATATGTGAAACGCAATGGAAATGGCTATAGTTACAAAATTCAGTTAGTTGCAGTGGTTAAAGTGGTTTGATAAGCAGTGAGAACCGTGAAGAATAGTTCTACTGGAACGCATGCATAACCATGGTTCTATTGCATGATGAGCATTGAGCACTGAGAAAGCTATCAGAGAATGCTGCGAGCAGTGAGAACGCAATCTCTAAGAATTTTTAGAGATACCCCTACACCACCCTTGGGGGGGGGGGCGGTGGTGTAGGGGTAGGTTAGGTGCCTTGGAGCTGGAAGGTTGCGGGTGTTAATCCACCTCAAGCCATCGTGTAGGGACCCTGAGCAAATTCTTCGCTCGCAGTTGCTCATGCACTTTGGTATGAAACTCTGATTCATTGTCCGCACTGTAGTCGGGAGTGCCTCTGAGTAGAAATCTGGAAGGAATGGTCAATATATAACAAGTGATTATAGAGACATACTTACATAAATTGCAATTCCGACAATTGGAGTAGAGTCTTTGGAGAATCCCCTTGTTTGCTTAACTAAAAAATAAATTAACGTAAGAACTAAAGTGTGATGAAATAAGTCATTTAACTATTTGTGAAGCAGGACCAAACCATCCACACGTCCTACTCAACTGCGGCTGTGTCAACCCTTTGATGCCAAGATGGTAGTAAATGGTATGGGAAATCCTATACCCTCCGGCTTTAAAGGGTTAAACACTGAAACTTTAATTGTTTCAGACTGCTCGAGCGCTTCTACTCCGGCGAAGGAGCGACCTCATCTTCTAACGTAACATTTGGGAAGGACGGTCGATACCACCCACTCAGTATCGTCTCCACTCTTCCAGCGTTTGCATTCTTCATTGGACTCAACGTTCCATTTCTGTTCACACAAACTGGTCGGGCGGTTTATTGGCGACTGGCCCTTGCGGGCACCCTGATCAGTTGGGCTTGGGTTTCGATTCGAAGTTAGTTCTAGTCAGATTCACCCTATATTAGAACACTGATGGGTTGGACAGCCTGGCAAACGATCTGAAGGGGACAGACTGAATTTGTACAATGTTTCAAGATGAAGGCGTTCAGAGTTGTGTTTTAGAGGACATTTTTTCTGACAGATTTTAATCGTGTTTTGAACTTATCATGTGAACAAAAGCTTGATACAATTTATTTTATAAAGGATAAAGAAACAGTTTGAATGCAGTAAATTTATACATTTTTATGACCAATTTGGGGTTTGGATTATTAAATGGTAAAAATCTGACCAAAATCCCAAAACCAATTGTATGTAGTATGAATAGTGGCCAACAGACTTGGATTATCCTTTGATAAATCCCTCAAAAAGTCTTGCAAGTGCTTATGTCTTGACAACCGTTATCATCTACTGTTTCCGGTGTCGTGATTCTACTTATGTTGTCATCTTATACTTCCATTTTCATCTTCTACTTCTGTTGTCATCTTTGCCACTTCCACTGTCATCTTCCACTTCAGCTGTCATCTCTTCTGTTGTCATCTTCCAATTCTGTTATCATTTTCTACTTCTGTTTTCATCTCTACTTCTATCTATCTATCTCTATCTATCTATGTAATTTATATAGCGCCCCTTCAAGTCAAATATGTGTTTAAGAAATCAGATTTGTTGTTAGGTTGCATTAGCGATGTTGAGGCTGTTACTTCGTGTGGCTTGATGGAATTATGCTCTGTGTGCTTCCAATTGGCTGTTGTACTTTTATGCTTTTGGCAATTAGTAATTATTAGGGCTGTTGACTTAATCGTGTTAACGCGTGCGATTAACGCGTTAAAAAATTTGCGATTAAAATTTTTAACGCATTAATCGTCCGCGTTAATTAGATCTGATTAAAATGGAATCAGAGGCAGAAAACTCGTTTTAAACGGAAGGCTCATACTTAAAACTAGGGATACATTCTTTGGCAAATATTCCAAAAAAGAATTTGAGTGGGCTATTATCGTAGCAATTCTTGCTCAATTATCGCATAACATGCGTTAAATGCTAACGACGAGCCGTCGACATCGGCCGCATCGCATCGTCCACTGAAGTTGTTTCCTCACACGGTCAGACTACATTGGTTGAACTCCAGGAGATGGCAAGACCATTGGATCCAGGTTTCAATGATAAATGTTTACAGAAGGACAACTGAGACGCGGTTTGGCAAGAACCACAACCTCTTGTGAAAAATTGTGACTAAATAATGAGGTTCAATACAGATCTAGTAGAGTAAGTAGACCTACTGTTGTTGATTAATAAGAGAATCCCTTGAACCGACCAATGTAAAAAAAACTGGTATGCATATACAATTGGCTGAATAAATAATTAATTTTGATAGTCAGAAAACGGTTGTCTAATTTTCATTTAGGTCTATATCATTTTAATTAAAGGTGGCTCAATAGGAAAAAATAACGGGATTTTGAGGTTTTGACTGATTTGAACAGTGTTTCAATTCAACTCTGTCTGTCATACAAAACTGTTCAAGCTAAATGCAGATTAAATAGGCCTAAGCCAAAAGTTATTGAATATGTTTGCAATAGAAAGAATGCATTCAGTCATTAAAATTACATGCTTCAGGGGTCCTTAGAAAATAGTAAGATTAATATATTTGACGGAAATGTATTGCGATTAATTTGGCGTTAATTGCGATTAAAAAAATTAATCGCGCGATTAATTTCGATTAAAATTTTTAATCGAACAACAGCCCTAGTAATTATCGGTTTTGTCACACCTGTGAGTGTAACACCTGTGAGTGTTACACCTGTGAGTGTTACACCTGTGAGTGTAACACCTGTGAGTGTTACACCTGTGAGTGTTACACCTGTGAGTGTTACACCTGTGAGTGTTACACCTGTGAGTGTTACACCTGTGAGTGTTACACCTGTGAGTGTTACACCTGTGAGTGTTACACCTGTGAGTGTTACACCTGTGAGTGTTACACCTGTGAGTGTTACACCTGTGAGTGTAACACCTGTGAGTGTTACACCTGTGAGTGTAACACCTGTGAGTGTTACACCTGTGAGTGAAACACCTGTGAGTGTTACACCTGTGAGTGTAACACCTGTGAGTGTAACACCTGTGAGTGTAACCTGTGAGTGTAACACCTGTGAGTGTAACACCTGTGAGTGTAACACCTGTGAGTGTAACACCTGTGAGTGTAACACCTGTGAGTGTAACACCTGTGAGTAGTTGTTGTGTTTTTATGTACCGGTATGTAGTGTTGATACTCGTTTTGCATGTTATAACTGAATGAATTTTTTCATTAATCAAGGCTGAATTTTTCTTTGTCTTTAAATTGCATTGGTTTTATTTGGATTATATGTATGGTAATTTTTGTCAAGG
The DNA here is from genome assembly GCA_945859605.1 of Lumbricus rubellus. Lineage (NCBI taxonomy): Eukaryota > Metazoa > Annelida > Clitellata > Crassiclitellata > Lumbricidae > Lumbricus > Lumbricus rubellus. The sequence goes on from OX243828.1 coordinate 14,727,219, forward strand.
CAATGGGCTGATATTAACCATTTTATGAAGGGTGCAATTTTAGGTCAGATTCGATGGGGGGGGGGGGGGATGTGTAGGAACATAATGAAATAAATCCCAATGTCATTGGGAAGATGAGATGGAGTGATTTGAGGGAGCATTGGGAATGCCAATGAATGGTATAATTATTTTTTCTTAATTTGTGGCTTGTGTTCGATAGTTGACGAATACATTTATTACACTAAAGAGACAGAACAACAACCGAATGACACAAAAATGAGACAATGATAAAGAGACAGAGCATCAGTTAATCTCGAGCATGCTGCCATGTCACGAAAAATACCACCACTATATTAAGTTAATTCATTCTGAGAATTTATATAGCGCCTCTTCAAGATATCTACTCAGAGGTACTCTCTGCGCTAACTAGCCCAAATGATATTATTGTCATAGCGAGCGAACAATAACAACACGTTGCAAAAAAAACAGCCGAGTCACCGGTGGCGAGCCCTCGCAAACACGTAGAGTTGACCATCGTTGGTTTCAACTCATAATGATTACATATGTAGGCTATAATTATCAGGCCCGGATCTACAGTTTTGGGGGCCCTGTGCTGATCGAATGACGGGGGCCCCCTTACAATTTTAAGAAGCCAGGCAGACATATAATAACCCGAAACACAATTTGTTAGGCTTTACAGCACATAAGAAGTAGATAGGAGTCATAGGACAATTGTCACGAGCTCACCACTCACGCACTGACATCATGGGCGTAGTTTGGTTTCCGTTCTTGGAGGGGGTGGTAGAAACTTGGGCATATATGTTGGGATGGAAACTTAGTCCAGAGCAGGCGGCGCCAAATTTTTTTAATCCTCGGCACAAAAAGTTGATAACCTTTTTTAGTCATCAGGTCGAAATTTCATAAAACTATACTATTTTTTCAGCCAAAAAGTGACCTTTTTTAATCATGAGATTGAAGTTTCGGTTCGTGGAAAAAATTCCGGCATATATTTTTTTCAAATCTGGGTCAGGGCCTTCGGGGGGGCTAAGCCCGGGAAAATATGCCAATTTCATGGCAAAAAATATGACTCTGGACCTTCTTGGAGGCTTAGCCCCTCCCCCTTAGCCCCTGATAAACTCCGTCCACCGCCCATGGTTCGCCTTTCTTATTAGTGATTATCCACGTAACCCTGGGTCTTCTTCTCTAATTATATATCATCGAAAGCAACGACCTCGCATTTTCTCCACAAAAAGTTAGCAGTGACTGCCAGCGAGTGCCAGTGATTCGTACAGTTTGAGAGGGATACATCAAAGTGACGTCATCATATAACTATGACATTATTTTATTATATATTTTAGTCATAGCTAATTTGCTATGCATAATGCATTGCACTTTGCACTGTTTCTTTCCTGAATCTTCACTTTATTTATTTTTTACTTTTACGATTTGGGGGCCCCACCGAAACTCGGGGCCCTGTGCTGCAGCACAATCAGCACCGTGGTTAATCCGGGCCTGATAATTATAGCCTACCTAATAGACCAGGCACTACTACTATACTCGTCTATGGCATATACAGTTTTATACACATTCAAATTAAATGTACATATGTTCGCAACTTCGCACGCATATGTAGGCCTATGTATGTATATAATATATACATACATAGCTATATTATAGCTACTCGTCAGTAGTATTTTGTGGTTGGTCAATAATGAGGGCAAAAACGCCAATCGGATTAAATGAAATCAAAAACACAGCAGCACAAAGTCCAAGGTTCTTCTTTATTATTAGCCAGATCAGTTGATTCGATCAGCTGTCCTCCCGCGGGAAGGTCACATTCTGGAACAATTACACTCCACATGGTACGAAAAGCTCTCCGAAACTGTACTCTATATATTTCGTTTTCATTCAAGAAATTTAAGTAAACAGACCGCCACTTATTAACTGTAATAATTAGCACGCTTACAACGCAAATGTCGGTAATTAAAATGATGAATTAAATGCTCAATTTATTCTAACACAATTCTAAGATTAATTAATAGCATCCTGAAGAAACAAGAAGCGTAAATTGTTACTTTATCCAATGCGGTTGTTCGGTTTCCTAGACTCGTGGTTGTGTACTGTGTAGCGGCCGCAGCCTAAAGAATCGAAAAACATTTAAATTTGTTTTGAAAAACAAATTGATTTATAAAATTCAAAGACACAACAAAGATAGAAGTGTGTGGAACTGTAAGTTTCGCTGTATGTCTGTAAAAAAATTGTTAAGCATTTTGTATGGACTTATTTTTGGCGCAAAGCAGATGTAGATCAAGTTTATCTGAACTTTGATACGACGTGCCTGGTATTATCTAAGATAGCACGTATACTAGGGTTGATTATTGTATTGTATCTGACCATTTATAAAGCGCCTCTTGCAGCAAGAGCCTTTCAGAAGCTCTGTCGTTGTGCTCAAGTATTCAGAACTGAAGTCTGTGAGTTAAATCGAATGTTTAGTTGCTTTAATATGTAGAGTTTGCATTGACCATTAGTGATTTTGCATACTAGTACCAAAGATATATGCTAATACGTCCATTATAATCTTCACCAGAGTTCCAAGAGAACGGTAAGAACTGAAGACCAAATTAATTTTAAGGAAAGTAAAGTTGGTGATTGTTAAAGTAGGAGTCTAGGAGACACCCGGCGGACCGGTAAGTTATGTGAAACCACTTGCACAAAAGCGGGCCAGTAAGTGTGTAACTGTATATATATATATATATATATATATATATATATATATAACTTGTTTAATTTATGTGATTGATTGATTAATGTATGTTCCACTTAATAACCGTTGCAATTTATAATTAAGGATAGAAGTGGCGAAAGGAAGAACATGAAAAGCAACCAGTCTTTGTCAGTGTTAACTGAATTTTGTGCCAGTTATCATTGACACTGTTGATAATTTTTAGAGAACTTCAGACATGTTCGATGATCCTGGCTTCTCCGTTTTTCTGGTCGTCCTTGCATCTTCGGTTTGGAAGCATCTGGCACTTGGTGCCCTGTCAAGTCGGCTGTTAGCAAGATGGAACAAAAAAGAGCTTGTTGGAGAAATATCGAGGATCACTATTTACCCGGTGAAATCTATGAAAGGAGTGGATGTTGAAACGTCGGAATGCAGCTACACAGGCATTACTAGTCGTGTGAATGGCAGTCTTCTTAGAGATAGGTCTGTGTTTAATGGTTGTATTTCGAAGGCTTACATTACACTGTATGAAAAGTAATTATCGCAAGAGATAGCTATGTGTAATGATCAAGTGATTGGTTTTTGGTAATTAAGGTTGTGTTTAATGGTTATGTGATTGTGAATGGCAGTATATATAATTATTATTTATTAATTATTATTATTTATCATTATAATTATTATATGATTATATCCAGTGTATATTATACGCCACTATTAATTAACTATACACCACTGTGATGTTTGTTTAGCTTATGACTCTTAAATTACATAATTAAAATATTCTAAAATATAGTTAAATTGATAAGGTATAATCACTACTGAGAGAGAGACAGACAGACAGACAGACAGACAGAGACCACAATGCTACAGTAACTGTGATTTTCCTATCGTTGCAGAGCTTGGGTGGTGATAAGAAATGGAAACATTTTTACTGGCCGTATAAAACCGAAGATAGTTCTGATCAAGACTAGCCTGCACGGCGACTGGCTGCATTTGGATGCGGAAGGCATGGATACGTTTAAACTGCCAGCCAACATCAAGTGCAACGGCGTAAAAGTAGTCAAGACCATGTATGATTTTACATTCTTTGCATTTGAAACTTGAATCTAAATAAAAATTATGACTGATTTTTACGATTTTTCTTTTGAATTCATCTAAGAAAAATAGTGATGATATGGTGATTATAATCTGCAGGGCATCAAGATAAAGCTTCTGTATATTTCTTGTAAAGAACAATATTATGATATGGAGCAGCTTGCTGAAAATCTGTTTTCCAATGTAGTTAATGATATTGAAACTATGATACTGTTTTGTCAAAAGGAACAAGGTACATATTTTTATAGAAATTTTATAGCAAACATAGTTTCAATCTTGACAAACGACCATAGATACCACACGATGCATCAATTAATTATTGTTTATTCGTCATTTCATGTGAGAGTAATGAAAATATGTGATGTGTTGAAGGAGCAATACATTGTGAACTGTATACATCTGTTTAAAATGGACTGTCGTTTAAGTCTCTTTGATGTGTTTTCTTCTGTTAAACGCCTTCCAGAGTGTGGGGAGCGCCAGTGAACGGTGTTGATTGTGGAGATGAGGTGGCGAATTGGCTGAGTACCTGTCTTAAACTCCCAGACTTGAGGCTTCTGTACCATGCTGAAGGCATTCCCGGTCGAAAAATAGTGGAAGTGCCAAAGAAGTGGAACAAATTTGCCAGCGAGATTGACCAGGTTAAGTAACATCACCGGTCATAATTATATTGATGTTATTGTAGATAAATTTTCTTTCGGAGTAAGATCGTGACTTTGTGGCTGATATTAAATTAGAGATATTGCTTGAACTTAAGAAGCAAGCACTTTATGAACAGATTATAAAATGAAAAAATTATGTAAAGTACATTTGTTACTGTCATGTCTCTTCAGACACTTTTATGGAAGGATTCGAACCTGGGAACCTCCGACTTCAAGCCCACCGCTACACCACTGCACCCCACAATTTAATTTTAATGTAGTCAATTGCCATTGGATGAATATAGGTTGATAAAGAGTTGTAAATCAGAGTTATAAATAGGCTAATGTGGTCATTAGAATTAAGCCTTTTTTGCATACGTACATTTTGCAGAGACCCACCCTCCGGTATGCAGCCATACGCAAATGGCCTAAATCCCGTGAACCCCTCCGTGCGTATGTATTATATGGATATATAGATAGCCCGACCTTCCAAGAGCCTCCTAGTGCCTTCTCAAATGCCTTACGAGAGTCACCAAGTTCCTTCCATAGTGCCTTCTGAGAGCCTCCTAGCACCTTCTCTATTGTCTTAGATTAAGTGTGGTTCATACTCATAACTGGCCTTGGAACTGACTAAAAACAAGTTCATTTGTAAATTTGTTAGTGAGCAAAGTTATAAGATCTAGCTAGCAAACGTCATCAGATATATCATATTGTTTGTATAGAGATTTGTCTTTGCGGATGTTTTAGGTTGCGTATCAAGATGGTTTTCCATTACATTTGATGACAGAGTCATCTGTCGACGACCTCAGACAGAAACTTCCTGACCACAAAGTAACCGTCCAACAATTTCGGCCAAATTTCGCCGTGTCCAATGTTTCGGTGCCATTTGACGAGGTCAGCACAAGAAATTTGTTAAACACTGCCGTAACTTTACTTTACACATAAACGTGTATGTTTACGTACATGCATGCATGCATGTATGTATGTATGTATGTATGAATGTATGTATGTATGTATGAATGTATGTATGTATGTATGTATGTATATATGTATGTACCTGGATATTTATAAAGCACATTTTAAGATCCTCACAAGGGCTGTCAGCAGAGCAATCTAACAGATCGGAAAAAGTGCATTTTAAAATGGTTTTAAAATGTTTCTTGAGCTTGAGTCTGGGACAAAATATTCTAGAAGTTTACCACTGGAACTGTGTTCTAGTATTGCTTTATTTAGCCTACTTAAAACACAATCCAGAAAATTTATCGTGAGAAAGTCGAACAGTTCTTTTAAAGTTCAGATGAAGAGATGTATGGTAAGGTCTTGGGTCAGAGCCATGGCAATGATGACATGCATGAGAGCCCATGAAAGTTCAGCCACTCAACTCAATGACCCATACACGAAGATCAGAGAATGTGGGGAGGGGCGTGAGGCTCTTCTTAGGCTAAGGGTGGAAGATAATAACTAGTGTGCTGGGACGGATTTTCACAATTGAAGTCACTATGGACAAAGTACAATCGTACTTTAGCACCTTCACATTTCTATTGTTCCTGAATACATGTGTCATTTGTTTACATTGTGCCTGACCACTTTAAGTACTTTTTTTCTTTTAGGATGACTGGTATGACATTTTCATTGGAGATGCCATATTCAGGAACCTCAAACCTTGTGACAGGTAACCAGTATATGATAATTTTACAGATCTATTTTTAGCATCTGATTTCACACAGATTGCCCCCCCCACCTTACTTGGGAAGTTTGATTTTCAATAGAATGGCATCCTAAATTCTCTTCACTAACTCCAGCAACATGCTGTGGCTGTTCAACTATCAACCATTTGGCCACAGACTATCTTGTGATCTTAGCACTTTTGTGGGCACTGTAGAAGTTCCGAGATTAAGAATAGTGACGATGCCATAGGCTACGATGATGGACAGTGTTATTGACATGCAGGTTTTCTTGTTTTTTTTGTTCTTAGGTGCGTGATGACTCTTATAGATCCAGAGACTGGAATATCGCATCCGGAGAAAGAACCACTAGTCACGCTGAGAAGGTTGTTGAAACGTTATTATTCATCACCAACATTAGGAAACTTCTTAAATACACCGTTCAGACAGACACATTTCCTACTCAGTCTTCAACTTCAAATATCTCTGATTTAACATAAACTGAAAATTTGACAACGATATCCTAATTGGAAGCCGGAATGACGAAAGCCAAAACTCTGTAATTCGGGTAAAACAAAATGTCCATCACATGGCTATATTTTCTATGGTGCACAACAAGACTAATTATTAATTAACCCTTTACCAACCAGTGTAGTAAATGGTATGGGAAGCCTATACCATCGGTCGGCAAAGGGCATAGGTGTAGGGGACATTTGAGGAGTGGGGGCCGAAAAAAATCTGACGAACTTTTTTAGTCGTCCGGTCGAAATTGCCGGAAAATTGCCGTTACATCTTCCGCCCGAAAAATCTGACGACCTTTTTTTTTAGTCGTCCGGGTCCAAGATGGCTGAAAATTTTACATAATTTTTTTAAATTTTTCCTGGTCTGCTTGCCCGAAAAACCAGACCTGCCCGAAATTTGGGGGGCATTTGCCCCCTCTGAATCCCCGTCTCCTACGCATATGGCAAAGGGTTAAAGCGTAGATCTCCGGTTAGATGTTGATTGAATTCTATATTTATTTAAATTTCAGCTATCGAATGTTGGGACCGGAGTTTGGTGTCGCTCCGTGTTTGGGAACCAATCTGGTGACGCTTCAGCCTGGAACTGTCCGACTGGGCGACAAGGTCTATGCCACCAGGAAGCCATACGGAGCATTATGAAGCCGACCATTTCCCCCAATAAAAATGCCTTAGTTTGGCACTCATATTAAACATGGAAGAGTTAAAAGAAATTCTAGTGGCTTAAACTGCAAGTTTACAGGTAAACATGCAGAAATTATTGCAGGTAGCATATTAATTAACTTTGAGCAAAAACAACATGTTTCAGTAGTTGATAAATAGAAATAATTAAATAAGATATAAATTATGTTATTAGGGCGGTCAGCGTGAAGTTCTTGTCGTGATTCAGGACGCAATTTGCGACGGTTGATGGTGAGGATCAGAAACTTGAATCTTCTGTTTCAACTTTCCGTACCATTCGGGATGTTTGTGAACCGTCTGAAATTTAAAAAAATAAATGCTGATAAAGCACAAATAAACCAGTATTTTCTATCAAACTTGCTGCTTTAGTGTACATAATTTGCAACTACTAATCCTTGGAGCTTTCATTTATGTGCAAATGAACTTTTTCTAGCGTTTTTTCATCTGTTGGAAGACAACTTCGTCAAGTCTGTCAAAATGTAATATTATTGTCTTTATTTAGTTGGCATGAATTTTAGATAGTGCTGTGCCAAATAGGTGATCATCACTATTCGGCCAAATACGAATCGCTGAACCAACTATTCGACCAAATAAGAAGAGTGTACAAAATAGGTCTACCGACAATTGCATATGTCAAATGTAAGCAAAAGTTTCAGTTCAGTAAATTTAAAGGAGCTGATGACGGCATGCGGTGAGGGAAGGAGAAGATGCGGAAGACCAAGGAAGAAATGGTTGGATGAGGTACAGGAAAAGTCTGGCATGAGACTGGAGGAGCTAAGAGAGGCGACTAGGGAGAGGATCAACTGGAGAGGATACACCAGGGCTTTCGCCAGAGCTCCAGAAGCTGACGGCACCAGGTGACCAGGTGAAATTTAATACATAAACTAAAAGTGAACATTTAACTATATAATTGTATGTAATGTTTGCATCCTTCTGCCTGTAGGCAAGGCCTGGTTGCAACCACAGCATATATTATGTTAATGAGAGAGTTACTTTAATAGTCCACTCACTATAGCAGCCGAATACGCAGAAACAGATGTCACCTGACCACTAATATTCATATTCACTATTGTTCAACCGAATAGCTATTTAGCCACTATTCGGCCCCAAAGCAAATGACCAGTACAGCCCCAATTTTCGACTATAGATAATAAATTGACGTACAAATTCAGTAGGACCAGGCTTGTGAACGTTTCCGTCTCTTTCAGCCGCTTCGAGTGGATAGGCTCTAGTCGCTTTCCTTAGGCCATGAACTCTCTTGATGGATGTCTTTGAAGAGCTCTGCTCAGCAGCAGCGTATGGCATCAACGGCGTCTGTGTTTGGCCGAGATTCAGTATCACTTGCTTCATGACAGCCATCTCCTGTTGTCAGAAAAACAACCACAAGTTACGCAAAGCAGGGCTTTTTTAGCGTGCAGTTGTTCACAAAATGTGCAGTTCTAAATGGATTTGTGCAGTTGTAAAAGCATTTTGGCACAGTTAAAATTAGGGGGAAAACGTAATTTTCCTAGGATTGGAAGTAATTTACCATGGATGATGGGAAAGGAAAGGTTGTGCAGTTCTAAAAATTCCTTAAAAACAGCCTGACGCAAAGTAAAAGAACAACACAGAACTTGCAAGAGTTATCAATTGTATATTGTCCCAAACTTGTTGCTCACGTGCAGATTTTTATCCAACACAATAACAATAATAATTAATAATAATAATTATTATAATACCGTAAGATGATTTATCTGGTGCCATAGAACAGCAAGGCTGAAGGAACGAACTGTACTGTACATGAGTTTAAAAAGTCGATGAAATTCATACAGTTGATCAAGATGGAATCATGATCAGATTCTGATAATAATTTAAATTAATCTATAGCGCACAGCACCAACTATAATCACAGAATTAGGACGGTATAACATGGTATAATAATTAGGATGTTACAACATGGTATAATAATTAGGATGGAATAATAATTAGGATGGTATAACATGGTATAATAATTAGGATGGTATAACATGGTATAATAATTAGGATGGTATAATAATTAGGATTGTATAGCATGGTATAATAATTAGGATGGTATAATAATTAGGACGGTATACCATGGTATAATAATTAGGATGGTATAACATGGTATTATAATTAGGATGGTACAACATGGTATTATAATTAGGATGGTATAACATGGTATAATAATTAGGATGGTATAACATGGTATAATAATTAGGATGGTATCATAATTAGGATGGTATAACAGTGGCTTCACCTCTCGATGATTCAGTAATCTCTCCATATCGAGCGTCAGTTGGTTCTTGGAACGTATGAGATCGCTTCGTTCCTTTTCTGTTCTTCTGTTAAATTAACCAAAGCAATTCGACTTTACCAAGCGTGATCATGTGGGCGGAGTTTATCAGGGGCTAGGGGGCCCCACAAGAAGGCCCATATTCATCTTTTTCACTATGAAAATGGTATTTTTTCCAGGTTTAGCCAAATCATATTTTTTGTCTTAATACACCAGGTTGCAAAATATAGTTTGCAAAACAGGGAACCCAAGGCATAGTTGAATTAAATTATAAACACAAAAATCAATAATCATGTTTTTAAGCACAATTTCATTTTCCCGCTTATCTAGAAAGTGACAAGTGGTCCATTTTCTCGGCCGAGGTCACATTATGCATGTATGTATCGGGGTAGTATAGAACGCATTTTAAGAACCTCTTGAAAGTGCCATGAATTTTCCTAAACCACCTATAGGCCTACCTCTTGCTTCCACGAATAGTACTTACCGAAGGTCTGCGTCTTGTGCTGCCACCTGTTGCTTAAGTTTGTTGATGTGGAGATCTCGCTGGCGAATGCTTTCGACGAGATGATGGTACGGCTGATGCGAATCGTCCAGCAACTTATTCGCACTTTGTAGCTGTCGTTTATTAACATTGAAAAACATCATCTTAATAATTATACACATCATGAGTAATGAGGCACGGTGGCCGATGTTAGAGCGGTCTGCCTGTAACGCAGAGAGTGCGAGTTCGATTCCTCATCCGAGGCAGTGTGAGCAAGCCCTTCACTTATAATTGTTTTACAATATAATTGCAGTTGCACCGTTGAGGCGTGTATGCATTTCTGAGCATTGTAGGAAGGGCGATATCATATTGCAGTTGTATTATCAGTTAGCAATGCGTGTGGAATGCAATACTATGCTGTTTGTCAGACAGAAGTCTCAGTTTCTTTTACGCACAGGAAGTGATTAATTGATCTAGCTGACACCTTTGCCCTTTACCCTCTGTGCAAATGATAAGACGGGTTTCACAAGGCCTGTGTCTAGACACAAATGTCACCGCCTGCAACAGAGCTGCGACTGTTTGCCACAAAGTACATTCAAGGCACAAGTAACATAAATTTGTGAACTGAAATCGAATCTTTTGCACGCGTACCTCATTTGCCAGCTGCTGAATCTTCTCCTTCTCACGATCATATTCCTTTCGCACTGATGTGTTGGCGCGCTCCAATTCCAAGACACGTCTTGCCAGATGAACGCTGCGGATGAAAAACAGATTAATATTCATACGGTAACTGAAAATTAAATCAGATTCAAGATATCTTCTTTAACCCCTTTAGCGGCTGACCGGCTAATAATCGTATACAAAATAGACGATTATAATCGGGGTTGCCCCTAAAGGGATTAACAAACCATAATATATTTAGCTAGTTAAAGCAGCCGTTAGGGCCATTTGAGATTGAAAATGACAGCAATTTAACAAAAGAAATTGCAGACAATAGAGTGGAATGGAGACAGTCTTATGTTGTCACCTTTGTTTCAGCCTTCGTTTAGATGTTGTAGGGACATTTGCTCCGTAGCCGTACGAGAACAGAACTCTCTCGGCATCTTGCTCATTCTCGACTAAACAACAGCACAACATCCAATTTAAACAAACTAAAAGTATCGACACAAAATAAATTGTCTCTTAATCACTTCTACAGCAATAACAAAGCAAAACGTAATTGATATATGAGCTTTATATCCTCCATAACCTCTGCAGTGAGATACATGACATAACTTTTGGAAAAGGACAATTTTTCCCTCCCAATAAAGACTCGAACTTTATCCTAAGAATGTTATTTAAAAACATGTACTAACAAATTCAACTATAAGCACAGAGTAGCGATACTCAGGGTGAGAATTGCCGGGGGTCCGGGCCCCCCAGTCTTTCTTAGAGCCTCATAGTAAAGTCTGTTTTCACACCACAATTGCAAGTGGATCATAGTCCAACCCCCAGTTATTTTTCCACAATTATTACACTGGCCATACTGTCAATTGTGCTAATGTACGCCTACAATGTTATGCCTTTTCTGGAAATAAACAAATGTGCATACATATATATTACATATATTAAGTGTATTCCGAACTGACTCAACACTAAACCTGTTGAGAGAGTTGAGCAGTTACTCTTACCATCAGCGGCTTGCATGATGACCTCATCGAGTTCCTGCTCAAGTTTCTCGTAAGTTTCCAGCTTCACCGTCTTTTCGTTGACGACGGTTTCTAATTCACTCACTCGTTTCTCCATCGACGTCTGCAGACTGTAATATTCTTTCGTTGATAACTGGTAAACAGTTGAAAAACTTCAACATAAGAACCCATCCATGAATTACGTACACAAAAAATCATGTTTCTGACCCTTTTCCTCTGTTGCAACTCATCCATTTTGTGGATCTCCATACACGTGAGGCGCGGTGGTCTAGTGGTGGCGTCGTTCCCATTGAGCAGGAAGGTTCGAGGTTCGAATCCACCTCGCCGCGTAAGGACCTTGGGCAAGTTCTTCACTCACAATTGCTCAGCGCTTCGGCGTGAAACTCCGATGCAGTGTCCGCTCTGCATCGGGAGCGCCTCTGAGTAGAAGGAGCTTGAAGGGGCGCCATAACAAGTGCACATACAAACAAACAAACAAACGCAAAATAAGCTTCTCTACATCATACAAAAGTTAATTAGTTAAATCATCTATAAAACATCTATTTTATCATAGGCTACTCTGGTCAGTATTTATTATTTTTAATCATATAAATTTGTTAGCAAAAACTTGTGAACTGCTATGGTCTACTGTTCAGATCTTAACAGAATTTAATAATAACGTAATCAAACACCATCAGACAATTGTAGGTTAATAGAGTTATAAGTAATATTTAGGCAAATGTGGAAATCATAATTAGAAATTTATTTTGCGTACATACATTTCGTCAAGAACACTCCCTCGCTGAATGCACCCATACGCAAATCGCCTAAATCTGGTCACCCCACCCTCTCTTTGTACATGATACATGGACATCCCCAAAGACACTGCCTGCAAATGACCTGATGGTACGAGATGAGAATTTCTAGTCTCTAAATCATAGTCACACATGAAAGGGAATAGACCACTCAACCCACTACTCTACCTCTCCCATTTCTGACAACCGTTCTGCCAATTTTGATGCACCTACCTCTAACTTTTTCTGCAATTTTTCTGCGATACGTTGTGATTCATGAAGGTTTCGAATCGTCTCCTCGTAGATCAGTTGCGTCTGCTGAGACTCGGCCGTCTTTATCTTTAACTCGTTGTATGCTTCCGAAATCTTTATGTCATTACTGTGCTGCTGTTGGCGAAAGCTAAGATGCAAAACAAACACATCTGTTAAACCCAACGATATCCTCAACTTAAGGTCAGAAAACGTTTTACTGGATTTTTGTTGACTTGAACTGTGGTAATTCCAAGGTACAGCTTCATATGTACGTACCATTGTACCTGAATATCCTATATGTCCTTCTTCTGCAGAAAGACATCAGATTCCCGTAGTTATTTCTTTACAAACTGTTTGACTGGCTATTTTTGTAACACTAGAAACGTACAGGTCAGTTTTAACTGAACTCGATTGAGTTCAAAACCAGTTGCAACATCTTTGTGAAATGCAAGTAGAGATTGTGCTATGTAGTGCTATTGAATTGCAATGTGATATCTGGACATTTATTATTTGCAATTGCCTTCAAGTAAGTTAGGTTTAGCAGTTGTGAGAGACCATCAAAGGAGAACCTTGTAGCCATAGCAAACAAATTATTGTGTAGTTTCTTTTCAGATGATGCACAAAATTGGCAAAAAGATCAAATTGTAATCTGATTACACAAAAGACACTCCAAACAAAGGGACACTGCGGGGCAACAAATTCCAGTCACAAAATGATTTCTACAGATGTTAAAATGAATACACGGCCGAGCCACTTACTCAAAGAGGAGCTGTTCATATTTAGTGTAAGTCTCCTTTTCCATAGCAAGGGCGCGCTCTTTTTCCATGATGGCATTGTCACGTGCCTCTCGTAACATCCTACAATGACATTAAACTGAATCTCATACTTACTAAACTGATTTCCAAACTTGATAAACTGATTTTCATCCGTGCATACATTAGCGAGAAACTATAAAACTGAAAATTAAGATTGAAAATATCCAGATGCATTAAAGCACAAAGCTAAATTTGTTAGCCATCCCAAGAATGACAACACCTCTATAAAAGGCACTATATAAACAAGCAATCACAGTTACAATTACAGGTATACATACAAATTAACCCAAGCAATGGATTGCAGAGAAAGTCGTGCATTGACGTGCAATCTACATCGCCATAAGTATGGACAGTATGTGCCAACTTTTCAAGTATGCTCACATATGATAAGTACAAGATTTGGATCACATACAACATTAGACACAACACGGCAAACCACTCCTCAACCTGAACTCATGCATTATTTACAAGATTGCACGACAATAAAAAACTCTGAGACTTGCACTGAAAGTCTTAAGTCGTAAGTTCACATCAGAGTCACATATTAGAAAATCCACGGCTAACCTGTTCTCTCTTTCGTAAAGTTCTCGAGTACTCGTCTTCAGCCGATCGATTTCCACGTCATTTCGAATGCGCAAATCTTCCAACTGCCTCTTCAGCTTTTCATCGTAATCTGACTTATACTGGTCCCTGAAATCAGAAACTCGGTCAGTAGTTTTTTGCATTGAAAATAAATGTGTTACGCATTACAAACTGGAGACTGTGTCACTTTTATTTTTTAATGAAATCTTGAAACTCCAGTGACCTTGTCACCTTGTGCCGTCGATTCTTGGACCCTTAGCGACCGCCATGATGAACCTTCTCCACGTATCACGATCTTCCGTCGCGTCTCTCAGTTCCTCCAAGTTCATCTTTAATTGTTCTCTCGTGTATTTCTTCCATCTAAGGCGTCCTCTCCTCCTTCTTCCCTCTCCACAGGCCAGCATCATCTCCTTTTCCAAGCCGTTTGCTTGCATCACATGTCCGAAGAACGCCATCTTCTGCCTTGCCGCTCTCTACCCCATTGACATATTCCCTCTTGATTGTCCCATCTCTTGAACCTCCAGTGCCTTTGTGAATTTCACAATATTTTCTATCTAAATGTACACACAAGAACTAGAACTACGACACTGCTCAACCTTGGCAGTGCCAGTCCCAAGCTGGGAGAAAGGAGGGCGACATTAATCACCCTTGATATGACACAGTGAGACGTTAAACAACATTTGGCAATATGGCCAACTTGTTGAAGATACTACAGATCACCCAGCAACCCATAATGTTTATCGTATTATTAAGCATGCAACCATCCATTTATTCTGCTCACTTACACACAAGAGCACTAGAGAGTATTGTTATCTCATTATGATAATGCCAAAATGAAGATACCAAGATTAATTAATAATAATAATAATAATCTTTTCTTTAATTAAACGCCTGCAAAACGCACAGCATTTTACATTTACAAGTTATGCAGTAATCTTAATTAAACTTAACTACCAACTGGGCAGACAGCTTTGCAATTACATTAGTAATTAGTCACCTTGATGTGACATATTTTTCATACAGTTCTTCTCGAGACAGTTTTGATTTCTCGAGTTGATCGTTGAGTTGGACGACTCGATCGTCTGCGTAGATCATCTTGTTACTCAAATCAGAAACCTGCTTGGAAAAGAACGTCTTGTCCTGCTGTAGTAGCGTCACTGCCTGCTTGGAAGCCGACATCTGAAACAGATTTAAGCCACAGACTAAAATTGGAAATAAACTATAGAGCATCACCTGATCTATATACTGAATCGCGTGCGCGAGTGTGTGTGTGTGTGTGTGTGTGTGTGTGAGAGAGCGTGTGTGTAGGATGGTAGGTGTGTGTGGGTGCGTTTGTACATATACATTATACATACATACACACACATATGCATGTATGCACTATGCACACATACATACATGCATCCATACATAAATGAATTCATTCATTCATACATGCATGCATAGTTGCATACATACATACATACATGCAGATATACATAGTACATACAATCATACATACAATAGAAAGAAATTCATGAGTGATATGTTTGGCCTGAGATCTTTCAGGGCAGTGGCATTATCATGCAATAAATGTCAAAAATTGAAAATTGATTGCTAAGAAGTAATTCAAATTTCATGCACACTGCTATTAATGCATTACACAAAAAGGATTCTAATTAACATTTTTACCATCATGATCATGAGCACTTTAATAATAATGATTACAGTCATCATTATAAGATGAAGAATTGAACGTGGAGGAGAAGAGGCGAGATAATCTACACCAGCATCTTCAACTTTCAGTGACAAAAGGATCCACCCCTTCTGGGTCTCCCCTTCTTAACCAAATTATGTTAAAGTATTATGTTCACTGCCATAATTGTATTATGTTTGTTTGATTCAGGAAAAATAAACAAATAAAAGAATAAAAAAGAACAGTGAGCAGAATAAAAGGCCTGTAGAAACTCAGAGGTCTACTGACCTCAATCGCAAGGTCATCACGTTCCTTCGTCGCAGACTGATGAGCCGCTTCCAACAGCGAATGAATTCGCTTCAAGTCGGACAACTCCATCTCAAATTCATCACGCTCTCTGTGAAAAAAAAAAAAAGCGGCACTTAACGTAACCTTTTTTACTTACTGAGGGCATAGGATTTCCAATACCATTAACTATGCTTCGGTCAGCAAAGAGTTAAATGAGAAAATTGCAGTCCTCACCTCTGTTTACTGATATACATCTTGTTAAACAAACCTATGTTAGTAAGTACAGAGATATCATCAATAAACAAAACAATGCACAGAAACCTAGAACAGTCACCAGTTCTGGTGCATACCGACACACACACACACACGTGTGCAAGCACACACACACACACGTGCAGGCACACATAAGTGTAGCTCAGCCAATGGATTGATATCCAAAGCTATCAGAAATTATCTCATTAAGTTCCCAGACCAAACTGAGCTGTCGTTATGTGCTTTGACAATACATGGCAACATCCATGGCACAGAAAAATCACCAACACCCAATGGTCTTCTTTGACCCCACAAAACATGAATTACCAAATTTAGTAAAGTAAGCATGTAGGTAAGTAAGTAAGAATATTCTCGATTAGACTACAAGCAAACGCAGAGAAGATTACAGAGGAAGTTAACAACAACAACACAAACAATTACAGTAGTAATTTAACAAGTGGAAAACCTTCTTTCCTTTTTGAGCTACAGAGTTCAAAACATACTTTTTAACTTTATCGTAATTGTCAATTTTGAAGTTTCCGATCTGGACCTGTTCCTTCTGATCAGCGTACGCCAGAGTCAAACGCTGAAATCTCGTATCCACATCGCCACGCTTCATTCTCTCATCGTCAAGTTCCTATCAATTGTCATAAAATTATTATTCGCTATCAGTTTTGTAAACAAGGCATAAACAATGTTTGACAAACAAACGATAAACTGAGGATGCAGATGGAGCTTGCAGAAAAGCAGCTTCTGGTTTATTTATCAGAAGAGCTGCATCCTCAGTAAATGCACAGATAAACTGAAACCCAAAATGTCACTGCAGGTGACACGAAAAGGATTATCCCCCCTGAAAGCTATCCGGGGGGATGAATTAATCTATCCCCCGGATGGAACTAGCCGGTCTAGACTATCCGGGGGGATAAACCATTCTATCCTATTTTTTGAAAAATGAGTATAATTAAAACATTTATACTTTAATCAAAATTTAAAGTGACTCTAATTGTTTTAAGTGACCTAAGTAATGCTCAGAGAAAGGCAACTCGAATTGATTTAGTGTCTACGGGTGTTTTTAAGTGTTTTAAATGTTTTAAGTGCTATAAAACCAAAGCAAAACAAATTATTTAGTAGGAATAAACATACCTGTTAGTGTCATTGTTCAAAACAAATCAGATGAAAATTAATTTGCAAAAATAAATGCACGCGCAAGTGTTTTTTCGACTTTTCCTTATTTTGGGGATACTATTAATACAAGGGATACTCTATTTCGTGACAGGCACAGAAATAAGAGAAAATTGAAAAAATACAAATAATTAAGCATTACTTCAAGATTATATTTTTATTTATAGATGTTATTATTTATATCACTAACCAAGATGATACTTTCAGATGACATGCGTGTACAATATATCACTAAACAAGATGATACTTTTAGATGACATACATGTACAATAAGCTTACATAACAAACCAAGATGATATTTTTAGATGACATTATAAAAATTATGCACAAACGAAGATGACACTATTTATAGATGACATACATCACAGCACTTGTCGAAGGAAAACTTGCAGCGTTTCAATTCCTCCGTTAAATCGTTGACTTTTGCTCTTAAGGAATTTGTCTCATTTCTTCCTGTTTGCTTGTGCTCGTATATTTTCTTCTGGAACAAAAGAGGAAAACAGTTTTGCCTCAGACAAAAGAATCTGCGAATTCCCACAGAATCAATAATGCTAGCCATCCACAAAAAATATAAACACAGAGGTAAGAGGAAGCCTGTGAAAACGCAAAAGCATAAATGGTTGTCAAAAAACCTCAACAAAACACGACTTTCGTGTACGGTGGATGAGAACTCACTTTGGTGACCGCGCTTTCTCAGTGGCCAGACCCAGACGCTGGAACAGTCTTCCTACCACCCTGCGAGCGGATTACTTAGTTGACTTCTTCGAATCAGTACTCCAGACTTATCTACTTTGCATCTCCACCCCTGGCTGCACTCTGCCAGTGCCAGTCCCAAGCCTGGATAAAGGAGGAGGGCATCGTTAACGATCTCTGTTATCACACAGTGACGTTAAACTGAAACTACTACCTACCTATCCTGCAATTAGTTGTATGTGAGGCGCCCTTGTAACGTCATGGCTGTGTTACAACGTCATAGTCATTATTATTAATATTTAAACAATTTCACAGTGGCTTACAGCAACGACGTCCTTCAGGGAAAGGTCATCCTTCTCACACGACCTCAGCTGATGATACTGGTTCTCTGTCAGTTCGAGATCGTCGAGGCTGCGTCTGATGTCGATCGCGTTCTCTTGCAGACGTTCGTTCGTTCTTTCCAGTTCTTGCGTTCTTCGTCTGATTGCATCGATCTCCTTCTCCAGTTTCGCCTGCTTCCGCTGTTCGTCGTTCTGACTTGCGTGCATCTGTGTGTCAAACTTTGCCTGCAGAATGTGGTTCTCATGATCCAGCCGTCCCAACTGATCCTCCAAATCATCGATCTATAAGTGACAATCAATTAAAGATTATAACACAGTTATTATTATTAGAGCTGACAACAATAAAATAGTACAGCATGCACCAATAATTAATTAAAAAATAGTGTAACAATAAGTATTAATAACAATCATAATAAGACACTAAGTCTAATTGGCCCATGTACTAATCTGCATCATTGATCCCCTGATTTTAACAAGGACTGTATAAATAATCAGAAATAAAATTCCATAATTGTAAAACAAAATAACTAAATAAACAAAACAAGTAATTTTAATTAAGCGCAATTGCTAAAGTGAAACAAAATCATCGCTATGCTACCGCACTACATGCAGGCGGTAAAACTATAATAATAAAAACATAATTTTAATAGCATTATTTAATAATAACAACAATACCAAAAACAATAATAGTGGAATTACTTAGACTTACTCATTACAGCCAGTCATACAGACAGCAATTATGGTTCTTACACATGTTGACATGGGGTGGAGGGATCATGAAAATGCGGCACCCTGGGCCTTAAGCTAAACCAGTACATAAAACAGAGCTTTACCAAGTGCTGGATCACCTACTTTATGCATGTGTTGAGACTTCAAGTTATCTATGAGAAGCAGCTTCTCCGATAGCTGCGCATTCAGGGTGTCTGTTTGAAGCTCCAATTCCTTGCGTTTTAATTCGCATTTGAAGTTTTTGCAGCCGCGGACACCCAAGTCTAAGCTGCGACCGGTCCTCAATCGGTCGTCATCAGTCGTCTGAAAATCGCTGATTTCATCTGGCGAAAGCGATGGATCTGTCGGGAATGTCGTGTCCAGGCTCATATCCTCCAGCTCCGGCATTGGTCTTCTGGAAGACATTTTTAAAATCTTAACTAAATAAATCTAATAAATGTTTTCATGCCAGAGACCGCACTGTGCTGTGTACGGACTTGTTTTGAAATTTAAACGCTGGTTCTCTAGTATGCTGTAAAATGCGCTGGTTCTAGACCACAGAGGATATATCCGAATAGAGGTCTCATAATTCTAGGAATGTCACTAATAAAATATTTATTAATATTGTATCTTTTATTGCCAAATATATTTATGCTCTTATAGTTGAACTAAAGTCCTTATCGTAGGCCTAATCTCAAAGATTTCGATAAAGTGACGTACATAAATTAAAATCCTGCTTATCCACAGAAGTCGCTCCGCTTCAATGGATATTAAATAGGCGTACGTATTAAGCTCTTTCTGTAGCCTATAAATCTCGGACTAATAGGCCCTATCGATATTAGTCCCAGTCCTAGGTTAGCCTACTCCTAGCCTAGCTAATCCTATAGGTTTTTATTATCTTATTTGACAATTTATAAAGCGCTTCTTGCAGCAAGAGCCTTTCAGAAGCGCTCCCAGTGCGTTCATCTCCGAGAAAAAAGGCAAGTTTTTAGACGAGAAAAAGATGAGGATACACTACCAGAGAGGATGGCAGAGCGAACTGATGGGGGAAGCCCATTCCATAGGGAGGGACCAATGCAGGCAAATGATCTGGATTGCGCCATGGCGGTCCTGACTCGCGGGACAAAGAGGTCAAGCCGATCAGAGGACCTAAGAGGACGCAGCGAAGTGGCAGAAAGGGGGCGAAGTATATGATCACACAGACCTGTTTGTAAAAAAGACCATCCTTTGCATGGTCTTCTATAACAATTGCCTTTGGCAAGTGACAAGACCAGACGAAGGTTTTTTCATTATCAAACATCAATTGGACGTCAAGCCGCCGCGTTGGGACTTCAGTAAGTCCTTCACTCGCAATTGCTCGATCGTGCGCTTCGGCGTGAAACTCCGATCGATGCAGTGTCCGCGCTGTGTTCGGGAGCGCTTCCGAGCATGGACGGAGTTTATCAGAGACATAGGCTAGGAGGGGCTATAAGCCCCCAAGATTGGGCCAAGAAGGCCCAGAGTAATTTTTACCATGAAAATTGTATCTTTCCAGGGGTTAATCCCCCCCCCCCCCCCCAAGAAGGTCCAGACTCGAAAATATATTCGGGGAAAATGGCTTTTAAAGTTAAACGAACGAAACTTCAAAATCAAATGATTGAAAAAAGGTCAGCAACTTTTTTGGCAGAGAAAATAGTATGGATTTTATGAGATTTCGACCGGATGACCCGGGGTTAGCGCCACCCCCTACCCCCTAAGAAGGCCCAGACTCGAAAATATATGTCTGCTCCAGTGAACCATGACTTCTCGGTTGATGACCACCTTAATTGTATGAAACGGGCTCCAAGTTACGCTGCGCTTTCTACCCACGATCCATTGATGGAGTTTGTCGTATAAATTATGGGCCTCATGCTATTCCTTCCCTCAAAAATAATATTATTTTTGCTTTTTTGCGTTCTTAATCGTGCTGATGCTTGGAGTAGGCTACCTTTGTGTAGTAGACTTGAAGAGTTGCTAAATAAATTGTGGAATGAATGAATGAATGGATGAATGGATAAATGAAGGAATGAACGAATGAATGAATGAATAGGTCAACTGAATTAATAACTGAATGAACATTGTCACAGCCAATTCTGCCAACTTCGATCCGCGCGTTAGGCCTATATGCATTCTGTGGCGTAGGCCTACAGGTTATAATAAATTATTATTCTTCCGCAGATTCATTTATACAGATTTTTTTCATTTAATATCGTCGTTGGTCTACATTTTATTGCAACGTCAAATTCGATTACAGAAAATTTTACATCGGTCGTCGATATAAAAAGAATTGCTGAGTACATCGTTTCAAATAAAATTTTATCCAGAAAGCACAAATCCATTTACTCAAATAAATAGATTAAAAATAAAAGTCGTTTGGGTACACATAATCTAGACAGACAGACAGACAGACATACAGACATACAGACAGACATACAGACAGACAGATAGACAGGTATATGGACATACGGACAGACGAATAGACAGGCAGACAGTCATGCACACGACAGACAGATACACTGACAGACAGACATGCATACGTATACGACAGACATACATATACATACAACAGACAGACAGAAAGACAGACAGACAGAATGCAGACAGACAGACAGACAGCCATACAGACATACATACATACAGACAGACAGACAGACAGACATACATACATACATACAGACAGACAGACAGAATGAAGACAGACAGACAGATAGACAGGTAGATGGACATACGGACAGACGAATAGACAGGCAGACAGTCATGCACGTACACGACAGACAGACACACTGACAGACAGACATGCATACGACATACATGCATACATAAACACACCAGACAGACATACAACAGAAAGACAGACAGACAGAAAGACAGACAGACACACATGCAGACACACGCAGTAGAATGCATAGACTGCAGCCAATTGCTAATCGCGTTTAAACAACATAGCATTTACATCAATGAATATCTTTCAGAAGACACGATCAAGAGGGATGACCTCCGCGTAGGTACATATGTTCTTCAGCTGACAGCTGGCGCTGCATAAATTCTATCATTGCCGGACGTGACATCATCGTCATTCTCGCTGCTCGTCTTGTACTTGAAGAGTCGGACTGTTCCGCTGTACTCTCCGATCGCCAGAATTCCACTTCCGTTACAGTCGACTGCGAATGGAACTCCGATCTGGTGGACCGGATCATCGTAGTTCCAGACTTCCGTTCCATCTTCAGTGAGGAACACAACCTCCCTCGTTTTCCGATCAGCCACGATCAGGACTCCATCGTCATCCGCGCACACACCGTACGGTTCAACCACGTGGCGGGTAGACTCGACGGAGGTGCTCTGGGAGTAGGAGAACCTTTCACTTCCGGTCGAGGCGAAGATCTTAAACGATTCGGATTTCCAGTCGGTGACAACGATGTGTTCGGATTTCGTGCACGCTATGTAGGAGGGACATTCGAGGTTGGTGGGAAACGTGGAAACGACCTTTCCTTCTAGGTCGCAGATAACCACTGACCGGGAGGAGAATTCCAGGATGGCTAATCGTGTAGCGGTCAGCTGACAGTGACCGACCGGACGCGGAAGGGCGATCAGCTGCGATAGAAACTGACCAGTCTCGGAGAAGACCAGGACACGGTTGCTTCCCTCGTCCGTTACGGCGATTTGACCTCTGGAGCGAATGCGAGAGATCCTGCTTGGTTTGCGAAGATCGGTCTTCCCGAAGTACCTCAGGAACGCACCCTGCGAGTCGAACATCTTAACGACCTTGTTGGTCTTGTCGAGGACAAGGACGTGACCTTCGTCGGTCAAGGTCAAATCGGTGATACCACACGTGCGACCATCCTTCTTCAACCGACAAGAGAACGTCAAAACAAGTTCTGGACAGTCCCGAACCTTGTTCTGAATTCGTAGCGTTGCCGACCTTGGCTGCTGCCTTTTCCCGGCATCCGAGGAAGAAGAGCTCTTACCATCGATTACTCTCGGCTTCCAGGTCGGATTCCAAACGCTTCCGCACGTCCCCTGGCTTTCCATGGAGTACTTGAACTTCAAGGCTGCTGCATGTTTTACTCTCTGATCAATGCCCTTCGTCTGTCGTTCTCCATCAGCTGGAAAAGAGTCGATGTCGACGTCGTTTGTACCTCCATCGTCGTCATTCTTCGAAACACCAAACAGTCGGGGAAGGACGTTGGTGTGGTCGATTGGAGTGGAAAAACCGACTGGAAAGGTCACCCTTGACTGCGGTGTCTTCGATTCGTTCCAGGCGGTCACCCACTTCAGCAGTTGATCCCGAAGTGCCGATGAATCCGTGTGTTTCAGCCGGGACTTCATCTCCAATGTTTTCTTCATCGACGACAGGGTCCCTTCCAGCCGCTCCATCTTCCCTCCCGTCTCCACCTCAAGCAACGACATCCTTCCATCAACGCTCTCGTGGATCCGCCTGGAGTAGTCGTCAATCGCTTCCATCAGCAATGCCTTTCTACGCTCCACCTCCGTGTGAACCGATGAAGTCATCTCTCGCGCCCTGTCTCGATTCTTCCCGCATCTTCCGATGGAATCGACGACCAGCTCCATGTTTCTTTCCAGGCCGACGACCATCGCTTCCAGGTCATCCGTCTCCTTGGGAAGGTATGGATCACTTCCAAAAGCAGTCTCGCACTCCACTGTCCGACCGTATCCCTCAAATGATCCTGTGTCTTCCTCCACTCCACCTTCGCCTAACTTCACTTGCAAGTCTTTGCTCGCTTTCGGAGTGCTACTCGTTTCGTTCCACGCCGACTTGGGTGCGTGTTTTAGTCGAAATTCTGCTTCGAATTTCCTCTTGGACGATTTCGTATCTTTCTTCTTCTTCTTTGTACGGTTCACCAAATCGGGTTCGTCCGTGAACCCATTGTTCACGTAATATGATTCCGGCTCCAAAGGTCCTTTGTCTGAATCCTGACGGTGTCTCGACCCCTTATTTGTTCCATCCATTGCGTGAACTTCCTTTTTATACACAGATCCAAAAGAATTCACAAAGATCCAGCTGAACTGAATTGCACAAAGAAGAAATTTTTGCTACGTCAGTTGACAATAATTCATTCCCTATAACTGCAGTCACAGAATCTTACAATTTAGGCTACCTTCTGCAAGACTAACCTCTTGAAAAATTCACGCACTACCTTTATGCAAACGACCGTTTAAAACACTGATTCACAGAAAATTTTGACTTTTCTGATTCATAGAAAATTTTGACTTCAGATTACATTCGTTGAAAAATGTTCACTTACAAATAGGCTATCCTTTAACTATTTCGTTTCAGAAGATAAATAGGCCTAAGCCTAGTCGACCGGTATCAATCGTAATGTCCAAATTTCTAAAGCGCCGCTCGAAAGCCAAGTGCAGACCACCAGCTTATTCACGAGCTCAAATATTCAGATGTAGCCAATCAAAGTCTACGGAGCATCGTCCGAAAACAGATCAATCGAATGTGCATGCTTATAAATTCCATAGAGAAACAGATTCCTACAGTAAATTATTTCCTTCCAATAAACGATTTCCCAGCTCAGCCGAATGAAGCCAAGCGAAACGCCCGAGAACACATAGCACACTGATCCATAGCCTGCTATACCACGCCCGAAGCGTGTCCCTCGTAATCACCTCGTGAATATCCAGGGAAAATAGGCGTAGCAGGAGGATATCATTCACTAACGGCCTATAGGCCTTAACGTGCATAGGCTGTTTTTATATGACAGACATCGATTCGGATTTCTGTAATCAAAGGCACGTTGCCAAACGTCATGTCCGACGAACATGCGACTCACTGGGGCAGCCGAATTACTGCACCAGGTGGCTGCTAGAACATTACAGCGTAACGACTATTTTTTAGTCAATCCACCAAGCAATTCATTTATATATATATATATATATAAATATACTGTATATACATAATATATTATATATATATATTATTTTGGGATATGTGTGCTGCACTAAACCATGCTTTTATGATATTTATAGACGGTGACAAGCGCATGTTGGCCTAACATTATACACTGTGTCCGGAAAAAAACAACCAGTTTTGTAAATATGAAAATAAATAGTAAATATTCATCGATTTTCACAATTCAAACACCATTTTAATCCTGACATATTTCTCTAACAATTGTGAAAATATAAAAGTTCCAGTCCAAATAATGACGTCATAATGACGTCATTTGCACAAAAAGTCAAATTTAAGAGATAAATGCGCAAAATCATCCACAATTTCAATATTTTATCATGTAATTTATCAATAATAAATGTAAGTTTAAATTTATTTTTATATCTGAATTATGTCAGACTGCAATTTGTGGTCAAAGAGTACACCTTTGGCTTCAACATAAGCGTCAAAAGGGTCGCGCTAATACCCAACAGCAGCATCGATAACCAGCTTATCAAAACCTCCGAGGCGTTAACAATTCGCTTACGGAGTTCTTCAATGTCTCTTATCCTTGTCTTGTAGCCTGCACCTTCTCCTCCATCAATCTCCAACTCTTATTATCAGTGGGATTTAAGCGGGCGGCCGTTTTGCGGCCAAAGATTAAGATGAATGAATTCCGAGTCTTTTTAGTCAACAGATCAACAGATTCACGAACTCAGTGAGCTGAAGCGCTATTTTGTTGAAATGTGTAGGCTATTGTTCCGAATATTCTCGGATATCAGGCACCACTTTTTTATAGAGCAGACAATCCCTCTAATAAGCTGCATTTATTTTCACTTCTGGTTCTATTAAATGGATTTCCGTTTTACCAAAAGCCAATAATACCAACCGAACCATGCATGAATGGCCGGCTATATGCATTTTGATGCAACTGACGTCATTATGACGTCATTATTTGGACTGGAACTTTTATATTTTCACAATTGTTAGAGAAATATGTCAGGATTAAAATGGTGTTTGAATTGTGAAAATCGATGAATATTTACTATTTATTTTCATATTTACAAAACTGGTTTTTTTTTTCCGGACACAGTGTAGTATCCCCGAGGGCTGCCGCGCTGTGGTATAGTGCTGTGTTTTAGCCGCCCGACGGTGGCGCCATGGCGGCGGTTGTTGGTACTCGCAGCGCATGTCTTGAGGGCCGCGGCTGATATGTGTTTGCTGATCGTCGCCATAGCAACTACAATCGAACGATCGTCATTCCACGCATGCGCACGTGAGGTTTCGCGTTTGCGCAAACGTCAGCGTATTCAGGGCGATGTATTCACTCACGCGTGCAGTTCTATTAATTCTACTACAGATTCTCTTTGACTAGTTAGTTAGTCTGTCTGTCTGTTTGTCTGGCTGTTCTGTATTGTGTGTGTCTGTCTGTCTGTATGTATGTATGTATGTATATCCGTCTGTTTGTTTGTTTGTTTGTTTGTTTGTTTGTCTGTCTGTCTGTCTGTCTGTCTGTCTGTCTGTCTGTCTGTCTGTCTGTATATCCGTCTGTATATCCGTCTGTTTGTTTGTTTGTTTGTTTGTTTGTCTGTCTGTCTGTCTGTCTGTCTGTCTGTCTGTCTGTCTCACCATATCTGAGTGTGCATAGGCTAAGCGTGGGTGTGGGTGTGTATATATCCTGGATATTGGAATAATTTATAGACCTAACCACTGTAACCAGCGAATGGCTTCACGCACATAGGGCCTGGGCCTATGTGGCATAGTATGGGCCTACAAACTAGAATATTCCTAGCCTTTAAAGAATTACATTCTCTTTGCAATGCAATTAGTAGCCTAATTGAGGGACTTTAAGAAAGTGAGCAAGAAGGTCACCTTTTACTCTCCGTTATCTATAATATAGGTGTTCTACGCGATCTGTGTGTGCTAGCGACACCTAGCGTGACGCGTGAGTTTTGCCACTGCATAATAGCCCCACGAGTTTCCACCGCACTGTAGCATCCGTGTTAAATAAAATATCAAGGTATTGTACAGTTGACATTGCAATTGCAATTGCGATGTTGTAGGCTACTTCAAAAGACGTAGGCTATAACCGACTTGTTCAACACTAATAATAATAATTGCTCAACTTCCTCTGAGACATCTACAAGAATAATTATCGTCCCAAGCATGTATAATTGATAACATGGGAACATCGACGAGCACCTGTTTTGCCACTTTGACGAAGTGTTTTGCTGTGTGAGCGTACATGTACACTTCAATGACGCCGAATAATCTAAAAGTCAAAGAAGACAGAGAAATATCAAGTCCATCAGTACTTTTTAAAGAATTTTTAATGCTGCACAACGCCCTCGTTACCTTCACATCCTCTCTGGTAAATTACTCCCAATCGGATGACAGCGACTTTTTCACTGTTTTTTTACTGCACAGAAGTGCTTCTACAACTGTACAAATCCATTTAGAACCGTACATTTCATGGGCCATCTAACCAGTGTTGCCACTGAGGTTTCAGAAATAAACCCAGATTTCCTTCAGGAAAAAACCCAGAAAAACCCAGACTATTAGTATTCATATGAGCTATTTTAGACCCCCTTTATTCAAATTAAGTTGATTTTTCGCTTGTTCTGATGAGGGTTAACCAAAATTAATGTTCGTCAAAAGAGTCGAATTAAATGTAATTACAATTTTAAAGATATCAATCGTTAAAGTTGTCAGATGCTCGGCATCCCTACTGACAATAAGCTTAACAAGGAGAGAGGTATGACCTGAACTATTTTTGAGATGTCAAAATGGTCTATTTCTGTGCAGAGCTATTTTTCAGGTTATACATTGTAAATTATTTGTGGATTGACAGTGTGAGATCTTGATTGTGGAGTTTAAAATTAAAATTTGTGGGGAAAATTATGTATCACAACCATTTTACATTGAATTTTACAGAATATTCATGTGTTGTAAGTACAAATAGTCAGCTCACCAAAATAAACCCAGATTTTGCCCGAAAAAACCCAGAAACCCAGACGAAGGCCAAAAACCCAGATCTAGTTGAAAAACCCAGCTGTGGCATCACTGCATCTAACAACTGACATGACAGATCATCCTTAATTTAAAGTAGGCGAACTAATCCATCCATCCATCCATCAGTCATCCATCCATCCATCCATCATCCATTCATCCATCTATCCTTCATCCATCTATCCATCCGTCCATCCATCCATCAATCCATCCATACATTCATACATTCATTCATTCATTCATCCATTCATTCATTCGTCCATTCATCCATCCATCCATCCATCCATCAATCCATCCATCATCCGTCCATCCATCCATTCATCCATCCATCCATCACCCATCCATCCGTCCATCTATCCATCATCCATCCATTCATCCATCATCTATCCATCCATCCATCCATCCATCCATCCATCCATCCATCATCCATCAGTCATCCATCCATTCATCCATCTTTCCATCCATCATCCATGTCTCAATCTTCCGTCTTATCATCTGACATTTCCAGTTGCCTGACCTCGATACATCACAATGTCATGATGCAGACTTTGCAAAACGCATCGAAACGACGAATGCATAAGAGAGAGAAAGTGAGACACGTTTTGACGTCTATGCTTTTGCCCCTTAGCCTACATGTATAAATATATATAATATGTGTATATATAATATGTGTATATAATATGTGTGTATATAATATGTGTATATAAATAATAATTATGTATATATATATATATAAGGCCGCGTCTTGGTTACCGGATATTGCTACGAATCTTAAAACTAGGACTTCCGGCGTCTTGCGCCGATCAATATCAGATCCTACAGAGGCACGCATATATATATATATAATATATAATTAATTAATTACAAATTAATAATTAATAATAATTGCTCTCATCTGTTACATCGTGGCCACAAACTGCTTCGACCTTAAGGCTTAATTGGAATGTCTATATAAATTACCAAGGATGATTTATATATTATGCATATAATTTTGTCTCAGTGTGAGAATTGTGGAAAAATACCTGGGTTTGGGGATTGGACTATGATCCACTTGGAATTGGGGTGTGAAAAACAGACTTTACTGTGAAGTTCTAAGAAAGACTTGGGTTTGAAACCCCCGCAATTCTCACCCTGATATGCTTATAATGTGTGTGTGTGTGCATGTGCATGCGTACATGCAATGTGTGCATTTATACATGTGCAGATTAAAATGTATATAATTTTTTTATAATTTATAATATCAATCAATCCTTTTATGTTGGCCTATAGGTCTACGCTTACATCGGTCGAAAAAATCAGGAGAACAAACTGATTTCTCTTGCGCAGTTTTCGTGAGTCGCATTATATTACTCGCATAGAAATCTCGATTTTTACATTTAGCCTACACGTATTACGTTAGATGTAATATGCATGACAAGAGCTGCACGTGCACAAGCAGCAGCAGCCGCAGCAGCAGCAGCTTCATCGCAATCAAAAGACCTAAGCAACTGCGGAAACAGGTCGAGCAATTCATCTGTCCAGCGGCCCAGCTGACCACTGACCAGCTGAACAGCTGACCAGCTGACCAGCTGTCCACTGACCAGCTGACCAGCCGCAATAATAAGTTCATTGGGATTAGTGTCAAGTTAAAACATGACCGATCATCTGTAATTTAAAGTATCGGAGAACGCTCGCATGGTGGCGCTAGCGTTTCTATAGATCTTCGGCAGTCGCTGTATAGTAACTGGATTTCCCATGGATCCTCATCTGCCCAACGGAAGCCATGCTTATATGGAAGGACGACAAACAGCCTGCCCCGCAGGCGACATAACAGGAAGAAGGAAGGAGGTAGAGCCTAGAGGAGGCGGTCAGTCGGTCGGTCGTTCTGGGTATCGCCCGGAATTTAGACAGACCTGTAGCGGATTTGCAACGTCCTATTAGTTCGCGTGACAGTTTATGGTTCTCAGTAAGAAACATCGTCGAGCAAATTGGCCTCGCGGCGCTTTGCACAGCGCACACACAGAGTGAGACAGTATACGGTATAGGACCTTTATATACTGTGATCGGATGCTTAAAGATATATACGGTAATGCGCTCTATGTGGGTTTATTCGGCCAGCAAACATTAGGAAAGATAATAAAGGCCGCGCGGACCTTTACGGCAGTTCAAGCATGAAAAGAAATGGTGAGGCAGAGGGAGAATGGTGGAAAGATAGATAGAGAGCGAGCGAGAGAGAGAGAGAGAGAGACATACAGACAGACAGACAGACAGACAGATAGACAGGCAGACAGACAGATAGACAGATAGACAGAAAGCGAGGCAGGGAGACAGAGAAAGAGAGACAGAGAAAGAGTGACAGAGAAAGAGTGACAGAGAAAGAGAGACAGAGAAAGAGAGACAGAGACAGACAGACAAAGACAAAGACAGAGTGAGACTGAGAGAGACAGTAAGACTGACATGCAGAGAGAGAAGACAGACAGAAACATGCAGAGAGACAGACAGACAGACAGAAACAGACAGACATACGGACCGACACAAAAACACAAAGACAAAAAGACAGAAAGGGAGAGAGCAAAAGAAACAGAGAAAGACGTACAGAGATACATACGGACAAATACAAAGACACAAAGACAAAAAGACAGAAACATGCAGAGAGACAGACAGAGACAGAAAGACATACGGACAGACACAAAGACCCCAAAAAAACAGAAAGTGGGAGAGAGCGAAAGAAACAGAGAGATACAGACGCAGAGACAGAGCCATTGAAAGTGATGGCGTTCTATAGGATGCTGCTGCAGTGATTAGACATAAACGGAAAGGAAGAGAGAGACAGACAGACAGACAGACAGACAGACAGACAGACAGACAGACAGACAGACAGACAGACAGACAGACAGACAGACAGACAGACAGACAGACAGACAGACAGACAGACAGACAGACAGACAGACAGAGACATACAGAGACACAGAGACACAGAGACAGATACATACAGAGGCAGAGACAGACAGAGAGGCAGAGACAAAGCCATTGAAAGTGATGGCGTTCTTGGATGCTGCTGCAGTGATTACACATAAGTCTACTATACAGTCCACATCGATGCCATGCATGCGCCGTCATCCTCATCGTCGTCGTCATCCTCCTCATCCTCATCGTCGTCGTCATCATCGTCACTCTGTCCGATTTCTCGTTGGCCTTGGATCATCATCATACATCGTTTGGTGCCACAGTATTAGTCGATAGGATTCACGTCCATCATAGACCTATAGACCTACTGTATGCACCATACAGACGAATGATGGACTCCTGTGGCTCGACGTATATCCTATAGCCTATACGGGACACATATTATATATAGATGACAGTTGTAGATAGGGTGTGTAGTAGATAGGGTCGCTTGTGAAAGTGTATAATACAGTGTGACCGCCGCCGCCGCCGCAAGAAAAAGGTAAGCGTTATCGTATTCTCAATATTTATGCCTATGGCCCTATGCAGCGCCAAAAGAGGAGCAAGGCTACAGGCCTACAGCGGCGAGTGGCTTAAAAGTGGATCAACATTATGATGCATCATAAACATTGTTGATAAAGAGTCGTTGTGATTTTTTGTAGATTATAGGAGCTAGATAACTCGTCGTGATTGGCGGCGTAGTCCGTTAAACTGTGAACTGGACACATAAACGCTGCATAGGAGATTGAGAGTCAATGGCGACTTAAATGCAACACGGAGTCTGGCGGGAACTTTGAACGGATTTTAAGTATCGACTCTTTGAGACGGATTTATCATCTGAACCATCTTGAACCATCTTGAACCATCTTGAACCATATTATTGAACCATCTTGAACCATATTGAGCCATTTTGAACCATCTTGAACCATATTGAACCATCTTGAACCATCTTGAACCATATTGAACCATTTGGAACCATATTGAACCATATTGAACCATCTTGAGTCATTTTGAACCATCTTGAACCATCTTGAACCATATTGAACCATTTGGAACCATCTTGAACCATATTGAACCATTTGGAACCATATTGAACCATCTTGAACCATATTGTTTCTGCTTGGTGAAATTTCAGACGACAAGAGAACAACATACAATGGTAAGACACAATCAGTCATTGTTTCAATACTTAATCAGTCATTGTTTCAACACTTAATAAGTCATTGTTTCAACACTTAATCAGTCATTGTATCAACACTTAATCAGTCATTGTTTCAACACTTAATCAGTCATTGTTTCAACACTTAATCAGTTATTGTTACAAGACGTAATCAGTCATTGTTTCAACACTTAATCAGTCATTGTATCAACACTTACTCAGTCATTGTTTCAACACTTAATAAGTCATTGTTTCAACACTTAATCAGTCATTGTTTCAAGACTTAATCAGTCATTGTATCAACACTTAATCAGTCATTGCTTCAAGACTTAATCAGTCATTGTTTCAACACTTAATCAGTCATTGTTTCAACACTTAATCAGTCATTGTTTCAACACTTAATCAGTCATTGTTTCAACACTTAATCAGTCATTGTTTCAACACTTAATCAGTCATTGTATCAACACTTAATCAGTCATTGCTTCAAGACTTAATCAGTCATTGTATCAACACTTAATCAGTCATTGTTTCAACACTTAATCAGTCATTGTTTCAACACTCAATCAGTCATTGTTTGAACACT
Organism: Lumbricus rubellus; assembly: GCA_945859605.1. Taxonomy (NCBI): domain Eukaryota; kingdom Metazoa; phylum Annelida; class Clitellata; order Crassiclitellata; family Lumbricidae; genus Lumbricus; species Lumbricus rubellus. The sequence goes on from OX243828.1 coordinate 14,760,129, forward strand.
TAATCAGTTATTGTTTAAACACTTAATCAGTCATTGTTTCAAGACTTAATCAGTCATTGTTTCAAGACTTAATCAGTCATTGTTTGAACACTTAATCAGTCATTGTTTGAACACTTAATCAGTCATTGTTTTAACACTTAATCAGTCATTGTTTCAAGACTTAATCAGTCATTGTATCAACACTTAATCAGTCATTGCTTCAAGACTTAATCAGTCATTGTTTCAACACTTAATCAGTCATTGTTTGAACACTTAATCAGTCATTGTTTGAACACTTAATCAGTCATTGTTTCAACACTTAATCAGTCATGGTTCTAACACTTAATCAGTCATTGCTTCGAGACTTAATCTCCGTCATTGTTCTAACACTCGATCAATCATTGTTTCTCCTGACCATTAAGTTCGTCAAAATCTAATCCAATCTAGAAATTGTCTAATCTAGAATCATCAATGCATGCGTCCATATAGAAACACATGTACGTCAAGCGAGGTCACGCTACAGACAGACCTCATAATGCAGTGTATGAGAACTACTGTTACTGTAGGCCTGTATACCAGATGGGTCGTCATGCAAAAATGTATGCATGTATAGTTTGTAAACGTATTGTATGCATGTATAGTTTGTATACATATTGTATGCATGTATAGCTTGTATACGATGTATGCATGTATAGTTTGTATACATGTATGCATGTATAGTTTGTATGCGTATACTATTATAAAGTCTATTATACGTAGAGAACTAAAGATGCAAGGTCTCATTCTATGTCCAAGATGACAACTTGCTAGATTTTCACAGACTTCATATATGGACAGCGGAATAAACTCTCTCTCTGTCTGTCTATGTCTCTTCCCTGTCTTTGTCTCTGTCCACGTCTCTGTGTCTGCATGTCTCTGTTTTTCTCTGTCTGTCTGTCTGTCTGTCTGTCTGTCTGTTTTTCCTCTCTCTCTGTCTGTCTGTCTCTCTGGATGGATGGGTGGATAGGTGCCACTCGGGTGGATGGAGAGAGGAGAGGGACATACATACAGACAGACAGGCAGACAGACAGACAGACAGACAGAGACAGACAGACAGACAGATAAAGAGAGAGAGACAGCAAGAGATAGCAAGAAGGAAAGAAAAAGAAAAAAGAGAGAGAATGAGAAGAGAGAAGAGTCAGGTGTGGCAACTAACCGAAATTGATCATAACATTGATTACTGCATATATATAACATATATATATAATATATATATTATATAATTATATATATATGTTATTTAATTATATATATATTATTTAATTCTACAGGGCGTAGGCATCTAATCATCCTCTATGGCTTCTGCAGTGCTGCTGTATAGTATTACAGTTCTCTTTAATAGCTTCAGTAAATCTCTAGAAATGCATCCGATTTTTTCTCTCATGTATTTCGACTTATACTGCATGCAAATGAAGCAGGAACATTAATATGGCTGTGTTTGTCAGTGTGTACCGGTGTGTGTCTGTGTGTGTCTGTATGTGTCTGTATGCGTGTGTGTGCCGGTGTGTGTCTGTGTGTGTGTCTGTATGTGTGTCTGTATGTGCCGGTGTGTGTGTGTGTGTGTTTACCGGTGTGTGTCTGTGTGTACCTGTGTGTGTCTGTGTGTGTCTGTGTGCACCGGTGTGTGTCTGTGTGTGTCTGTGTACCGGTATGTGTCTGTGTGTCTGTGTGTGCCGGTGTGTGTCTGTGTGTGTGCGTTTGTGTGTGTGTGTGTCTGTGTGTGTGCGTTTTGCTCAAAGTGTCTCCACGACCGAATCAGAGTATGGAATCACTATGGATCCATGGTTAATGAATAAAGGCGATTGGTTTGATGAATGAATGGATGGATGAATGAATGGATGGATGAATGAATGGATGGTTAATGAATAAAGGCGATTGGTTTGATGAATGAATGGATGGATGAATGAATGGATGGATGAATGAATGGATGGTTAATGAATAAAGGCGATTGGTTTGATGAATGAATGGATGGATGAATGAATGGATGGATGAATGAATGGATGGATGAATGAATGGATGGTTAATGAATAAAGGCGATTGGTTTGATGAATGAATGGATGGATGAATGAATGGATGGATGGATGAATGGATGGATGAATGAATGGATGGTTAATGAATAAAGGCGATTGGTTTGATGAATGAATGGATGGATGAATGAATGGATGGATGAATGAATGGATGGATGAATGAATGGATGGTTAATGAATAAAGGCGATTGGTTTGTTGGTTTGATGAATGAATGGATGGATGAATGAATGGATGGATGAATTAATGGATGGTTAATGAATAAAGGCGATTGGTTTGATAGATGGATGAATGAATGGATGGATAGATGGATGAATGAATGGATGGATGAATGAATGGATGAGTGAATTGATGAACGAAGGATTTACGGATGGATAGATGGATGGAAAAAAGGATTATGATGATGATGATGATGATGATGATGATGATGATGATGATGAGGAGGAGGAGGAGGATGATGACGACGATATGTTCTGTGTGTGCACATGCGTGTGTGTGTGTGTGTGTGTGTGTGCGTTTGTGTGTGACTGTGTGTGTGTGTGTGGTGTTGATGGGGAAGGGCGTGTGCGTGTGCGTAGTCGTATATGAGTCAGTGACTTCTTGTGCGTAGAATTAATTTCTCGCTGCTTTGCTCTAGATAAAATTCGTGCAGCTGCAATCACGTCTACCTGGTGAGGGCTGAGACTGCATGCAACGCAGTCCCATCCCCATCCATGTAATTACACAGAACTCGTCTGATAATGAGATTAGTAGAGCGGTCGTAGGCTATACCACTGCATGAATGAACGAATCGAAGAAAAAAGACTGGTTTTTTTATAGCGCCAATCGCTGAGCAGAAAAGCAGAAATTGTCGTCTAATATGTATAGGTGAACTTTGCTACACGTTATAATTAATCGAAGATAACTGGAAACCACGAAGGCGTGAATGCCCACATGGATAGGCCTATTAGGCCTGCATACCATGTGTATACGGCCTATAAATTACCCGCATTCGATTCTGAGGAGTGCGGTATATAAAGAACTCCTATATAGAACCCACATATGTTTGTTTGCTTGTATGTGCATTGTGCACTTGTTATAGCGCCCCTCTCTCTACTCAGAGGCGCTCCCGAATGCAGTCTCCGCCTATGTTTTCAGCGTGTGCATGTTGGCTTTTCATTTGCCGTCTTGTCCATCTCCTCGTTACTTCAGTCACGGTTTATTCTACATATATATAAAAATTATATATGTACTGCATATATATATATATAATTACTGCATATATATTTACTGCATATATATACATAAATTATATATTTACTGCATATATATAAATTATATATTTACTGCATATATATAAATTATATATGTACTGCATATATATATATATATATATAGAATCTCTTCTCTTACTACATTTCGATTCTAATCAACTGGCGTGAAGACATTGGCGACTCGCTGCTGCTGGAATGCATGGCGCCGTACAAATAATTATTTGTCCACTCTGAAAAGTCTGAATAGTCGTCGTATGTTCTCACAATATGTATATATACACATACATATATAATTATATATGTATATATAAATATATGTATATATATATGTATATATTTATAGCTTGGTTCGACTTTAATGCCGCGATCAGTGCATGGATCGACTTCGTCAATAAAGTTGTTTAGGCAAATGCCAATAAAATGCCAAATGCGAGCATTAGGGCCTACACATAGATTTAATCGTATCGGCCCACATGTAAGACTTTTATAGGTCTAGGCCTATGTAAAGTCATCTTCTTCAATTCCAGTATAGGTCTGTAGGCCCATACTTGTTTCCCAGTTAGAGGCCTATTCATTTAATTTAATTTCATTCATTCATTTCAGGAATATAAATTGTCCCTTCAAACATCCACTCAGAGGCAGTTATACAGTCCATCCACGATGATTAAAAATAGGTTTTAAGGAGCCGGTAAAACACTGATGAATCAGTCAACTCTAGAGGTAAAAGGAGTATCTCCAATATTGGAGGCTATTCCAGACATAAATATATAAATGTCTCCCAGTAATTATAGCCTTATAATAGTTCATAATTATTGTCTCCGCGCAGTAATAAATACACTAGCAGCATATACACTGACTCCATTCTGCATTATACAGTTAAAAAAATTAAGTTAATAATTATACACTCTCCATCAGGATTATTTTTTCCAGTCTGAGTTAGTCAGTTAGATTTGTCCTGCGTTATATAATGTCATGCACATATTCAGTTTCCTGTGACTGTTTTTTCACTGGCTTACTGTCCACGCTGTTTCCGTTTCGTCCTGAGGCTTCTGTAGATTTACACAGTGTCTTTTGCATGGCTTCTACACATAGAATAATATAGTGCATTAAAGACGTCGTCGACAGGGCCTGATCAACATTCAACATGCAGAGGAATTCCGGCAAAATCAGTGACTCCCCCCCCCACACACACACGCACCCCTACCCCCCACCCCACCCATCAGATGAAAACACATAATGTCGTAGGTCCACGTATACTTTCAAGCGTTTGAAGTTTAAACCATGCATTATAAGTGGTGGCGTTGTTACCTTGGAGCCGGAAGGTTCGAGGTTCGAATCCACCTCGCCGCGTAAGGACCTTGGTCAAGTCCTTCACTCACAATTGCTCAGCGCTTCAGCGTGAAACTCCGATGCAGTGTCCGCTCTGCATTTGCCATGGGAGCGCCTCTGAGTAGAAGAGAGAGCTTGAAGGGCGCTATAACAAGTGCACATACAAACAAACAAACATGTCATTTATATGTCACACATATATATATATATATATATATATATATATAGATATATATATATGTAGCCTTTAATAATGTAGGCCTACCTATATATAATATTATACATGTATATTACATGTATGCAATGCATTAGCCTACGTATAGATTATGGCTTTACATGGATGATTGCTCAATAGATATAGTCGAGATCTCCTTCCATCTGTTCGTGACAGCCGTCAACTTCTGCAGCCTGAATGCCATCGGCTGAAGAGGACGATGAGGATGATGAGGGCAGAGGAGGGCTGTTGACCAATGAACTTTGATTCGATCTGCCTCCTCCTCTCCTCCTCCTCGTCCTCCACCTCCACCTCTTCCGCCACCCCACCTCCTCCTCTTAGACTCCTTCTCCTCCTCTTCTCCTCCTCTTCTTCCTCGTCCTTTTCCTCCTCCTCTTCCACATCCCTCCTCCTATTTTTCCTATTCCACCACCTCCTCCTCTTCCTCCTCCTCCTCTCCTCTTCTTCTTCCTCCTCCTCTTCCTCCTCCTCCTCCTCCACTTCTTCCTCCTCCTCCTCCTCTTCTTCCTCGTTCTCCTCCTCCAGCTCCTCCTCCACCTCCTCCTCCACCTCCTCCTCCACCTCCTCCTCCTCTCCTCCTCCTTCTCCTCTTCCTCTTCCTCCTCCTTCTCTCCTCCTCATCCTAACGCAATCGATGTTTCTCCACAAAACCGAGTTCTCGGACGGAATGTCCGGATCTGGAGATAATTATGTTCCGCGGACAAATGCACGAAATGCGTCGTTCCAGACGGAAGGAAGGAAGGAAGGAGGGGATTGAATAACACCCCGGATGACGACAGCGTAGGGGTATCATATACTACACTATAGGCCATACACACACACACACATAAGCAGGCACACACAAACTCACACATATACTGCATGTGCGTGCGTGAGTGTGTTAGTATGTGCACTTGTTTTAGCGTCCCTTCAAGCTCTCGCTGCTCAGAGGCGCTCCCGATTGCAGAGCGGACACTGCATCGGAGTTTGACGCCGAAGCGCTGAGCAATTGTGAGTGAAGGACTTGCCCAAGATCCTTACGCGGCGAGGTGGATTCGAACCTCGAACCTTCCGACTCCAAGGCAACGACGCCTCCACTGGACCACTACACCACGGCGCCCCATGTGTACATAATTATTATAATCATGTAGGCCAGCCTAGGACTTAAACGTAGGCTATGGGCGTTGAATAGTATCGGTAACGGGTCTACGAAGCTGGAACAACCTCCCACCTTGAATCCTGGGCCTTTCTTTCAGTCGAAGACTTCGAGTCTTGTCACAAGCCTTAGAAAGCTTATTCCTATTTTAACTGACTCCTTTAGAAACTGCATGTGGTGATGTGACTGATCATATCTTCAACCGATGATTATAGGCCTATGTATATAGAGTATAAACTATAGACTATAATATAAATATAAAAAAACATGCTACACAGTTAAATATATGAGTGGAGAGGGGGTGTTAAATACCAAGTTTTGATGGAATCAGTCCTACCCTAAGGCTGTCTAGCGGAAATCTCCACGAAGCGCATGACGCACAATGCTCAGCATGAAAAGCCGTGGAATTAGCCACTTATCCAGAAACATGCATATAATTATAAGCACTCCACCTGGCGAAGCATTAGTTGTTTTATGAAAACTACGCCATGCGTACTCTTGAGCAACTAACATTACTTTGTACCATAAAAAATCTCGTCCACGTCCTCCTCCTCCTCCTCCTCGTCCTCATCTTCCTCCTCGTCCTCATCCTCCTTCACTTCGTCCTTTTCATCTTTCTTTTCGTCCTCCTCTTCGTCTCCCCCTCCTCCTCCTCGTCGGATCCTTTTTCCATCATCCTCCTCGTCCAAAACCTCCTCCTCGTTCTTCTTCTCGCCCTTTTCGTCCAAGTCCTCCTCCTTTACCCGGTGAGACGGACAGACAGACAGACGGACAAACGGACACACGGTCAGACGGACAGAGGGACAGACGGACAGACCGACAGACGGACAAACGGACACACGGTCAGACGGACAGACGGACAGACGGACAGACGGTCAGACAGTCAGATGGACAGAGGGACAGACGGTCAGACGGTCAGACGATCAGACGGACAGACGGACAGAGGGACAGACGGACAGACGGACAGAGGGACAGACCGACAGACAGACACACGGACAGACGGTCAGACGGACAAACGGACAGACGGACAGACGGACACACGGTCAGACGGACAGACGGACAGACGGACAAGCGGACACACAGTCAGACGGACAGACGGTCAGACGTACAGACGGACAGACGGACAGACGGTCAGACGTTCAGACGGACAGGCGGACAGACGGACAGACGGACAGGCGGACCGACGGACAGACGGACAGACGGACAGACGGTCAGAAGTTCAGACGGACAGACCGACAGACGGACAGACGGTCAGACGGACAGACGTACAGACGGACAGACGGTCAGACGGACAGACGGACAGACGGTCAGACGGACAGACCGACAGACCGACAGACCGACAGACGGACAGACGGACAGACGGACAGATGGACAGACGGACAGACGGTCAGACGTTGAGACGGTCAGGCGGACAGACGGTCAGACGTTCAGACGGACAGACCGACAGACGGACAGACGGTCAGACGTTCAGACGGTCAGGCGGACAGACGGTCAGATGTTCAGACGGTCAGGCGGACAGACGGTCAGACGGACAGACGGTCAGACGGACACACGGTCAGACGGACAGACGGACAGACGGACAAACGGACACACGGTCAGACGTTAAGACGGTCAGACGGACAGACGGTCAGGCGGACAAACGGACAGACGGACAGACGAACACACGGTCAGACGGACAGACGGACAGACGGACACACGGTCAGACGGACAAACGGACAGACGGACACACGGTCAGACGGACAGACGGACAGACGGACAAAAGGACAGACGGACAGACGGACAGACGGACACACGGTCAGACGGACAGACGGACAGACGTTCAGACGGACAGACCGACAGACGGACAGACGGTCAGACGGTCAGGCGGACAGCATACGGTCAGACGTTCAGATGGTCAGGCGGACAGACGGTCAGACGGACAGACGGTTAGACGGTCAGACGGACAGACGGACAGACGGACAAACGGACAGACGGACAGACGGACAAACGGACAGACGGACAGACGGACAGACGGTCAGACGTTCAGACGGTCAGGCGGACAGACGGTCAGACGGACAGACGGACACACGGACAGACGGACAGACGGACAAACGGACACACGGTCAGACGGACAGACGGACAGACAGTCACACGGACAGACGGTCACACGGTCAGACGTTCAGACGGACACACGGACAGACGGACAGACGGACAGACGGACAAACGGACAGACGGACAGACGGACAGACGGACAGACGGACAGACGGACAGACGGACAAACGGACAGACGGACAGACGGACAAACGGACACACGGTCAGACGGACAGACGGACAGACAGTCACACGGACAGACGGTCACACGGTCAGACGTTCAGACGGACAGACGGTCACACGGTCAGACGTTCAGACGGACAGACGGTCAAACGGTCAGACAGACAGACAGACATGCGTACAAGCCGTACATGCAATCATGCAAGCATGCAAGCATACAAGCATGCATGCATGCATGCATACATGCATACACACACCCACAAACACACTCACACATACACATACATTCACACACCCTTTCTCCTGTTCGCTCTACACTTCTTTCCGGTTGTCTCTTCTCTGCTTTGTCTCTTCTCAAAACTTGTTTTTTCTCGCGGGGCCTTGTGCACTGGGAGCTCTTATGAACGTCTATCCTACGGGGGTTCATGTGGAATCGAACTCATCTCCACTCATCTCCATGCCAGTGTGGCATCCAAAGCGTCTCTACCCCCGCCCACAAACACCCAGTTACAGCCGACGAGTCTTAACGACCTTTCGACAGCTGCAGGTTGACCAACCTACATCACGGCTTAATGACGCGCGTCCCTCGCTGAACCACATGCAGAGATCTCTGTGGCAAGTAGACCTACAACCCTGATTTAATCTTGGCCATACATGTAACTCATATAGACAGTGCGAATGCCCTCAGAATAGGACAATTATAAACAGGCGCGCACAGGTCAAAGCACGCAAACACACACTTATACACACTCACATAGACACTTACACATGTACGTAAGCACACAGGCACACACACAGGCACACACAGGCACACACACAGGCACACACAGGCACGCTTGCTTCTGAATCTATAGTGCTGGGCATGATTTAGCATTACAAACAAAGCATGAACGAATGTCAACTTGCTTCAATAGAAATAATATTATTATGCTAGCAAACAACCAGCACGTTGTCCCGTTTTATTGTGCAACAAAGCAATAATAATTTATGACACCAGTCTCAGAGAACCACACTTTCGATACGTTATAATAAGATCCTGTATAGTTACGAATGGATATGATATGGACCACATTAGTCATTCCATGTGAACCCCGGTGGTTGGAAGGAACCAGGAACCTTATTACACCCATGGATGGATGGATGGATGGATGGATGGATGGATGGATGGATGGATGGATGGATGGATGGATGGATGGATGGATGGATGGATGGATGGATGGATGGATGGACGGATGGATGGACGGATGGATGGATGGATGAGTGGATGGATGGATGGATGGATGGATGGATGAAGGGAGGGATGGATGGATGGATGGATGGATTGATTGATTGATTTATTGATTGATGGATGGATGAATGGATGGACTGATGGATGGATGGACTGACGGATGGATGGGTGGATGGATGGGTGGATGGATGGATGGATGGGTTGGTGTGTGGGTGGGTGGATGGATGCATGGATGGATGGATGGATGGGTGGATGGATGGATTGATGGATGTATGGATGGATGAATGGATGGATGGATGGATGGGTTTATGGATGGATGGATGGATGTACGGATGGATGGATGAAGGGATGGATGGATTGATTCATTGATGGATGGATGAATGGATGGACTGATGGATGGATGGGTGGATGGATGGATGGGTTGGTGTGTGGGTGGGTGGATGGATGGATGCATGGATGGATGGATGGATTGATGGATGTATGGATGGATGGATGGATTGATGGATTGATGGATGGATGGATGTATGGATGTATGGATGTATGGATGGATGGATGGATGGATGGATGGATGGATGGATTGATGGATGGATGGATGGATGGATGGATGGACTGATGAGTGGATGGATGGATGGATGGGTGGATGGATGGATGGATGGATGGGTGGGTGGATGGATGGATGGGTTGGTGTGTGGGTGGGTGGATGGATGGATGGATGGATGGATTGATGGATGTATGGATGGATGGATGGATGGATGGATGGATGGGTGGATGAATGGATGGATGTACGGATGGATGGATGGACTGATGAGTAGATGGATGGATGGATGGATGTACGGATGGATGGATGAATGAATGCATGGATGGATGGATGGATGAATGGATGGATGGATGTATTAATGAATGGATGGATGGATGTATTAATGAATGGATGGATGGATGGATTGATGGATGGATGGATGGATGGATGAATGGATGGATGTATTAATGAATGGATGGATGGATGGATTGATGGATGGATGGATGGATGGATGGATGGATGAATGAATGGATGGATCGATGGATGGATGGATGGATGTATGGATGGATGGATGGATGGATGGATCGATGGATCGATGGATGGCTCGATGGATGAAAGGATGGATGGATTTCTGGATTGGTGGAAGGACGGACGGATGTATGGATAATTGGATGAATAGTTGGAGGTAAGTTGGAACTGAGTTGGATGGATGTGTACATACAGGGTGGGCCAAAAAAAAGACCCCCCCTAAGATTTTTGCCAATATCTTGACTAAAAGTAAGAATTTCAAAATGAAATTTTACAGTCTTAAAGACAATTCATATTTACACCAGATGGCCAGATTTCATTAAGATATTTCAAATAGAACAAAAGTGATGCCACTTTTAGTGAAGCCACCCACCGTTTTTTTGACGATTCAAAAACCGGACGCAACAAAAAGTGAAAAAATATTAATTCAATTACTCTGACCAATATCTTGGCCAAAGGTAAGACTATCGAACTGAAATTTCACAGGCTTAAACACAATTCATATCTGCAAATGATGACCATATTTCATTAAAATATTTCAAGCGCAACGAAAGTTATACCACTTTTAGTGAGGCCACCCCCCATTTTTTGACGTTTCAAAGACGTAACGCATCAAAAAGTAGCAAACACACGATTTTATTAGGTCTCATCTCAAATAATTGTTATCAAATAGCCTTCATATTGCTATATGAACATTATTATTACTATTTAAGAAAGAAACAAGGTACCAGCGTAGCTGCACGTCACTGAGAAGGCACCTAACAAGATGACAATCAAATTGATAAATAAGGAATCTGTCAGATTAATCAACAGGTCCATCAAGAACTTTGCAAAGAGACTCAAAAGAAGTGTTGGCACTGGTGGTGGGCACATTGAACACAAGTTGTGAAGCACTACCAAGTTCATTTGACAACAGTTATTTGAGATGAGATCACGAGACTTAATAAAATCGTGTTTTTGTTACTTTTTGTTGCGTTTCGTTTCTGAATCGTCAAAAACGGTGGGTGGTCCCGCTAAAAGTGGCATAACTTGTGTTGTGTTTGAAATATTTTGATGAAATCCGGCCTGAATGTGTAGATATGAATTGACTTTAAGCCTGTAAAATTTCATTTTGACATTCTTACTTTTGGTGAAGATATTGGCAAAAAACCTAATTTTTTTGCGTTTCGTTTTTGAATCGTCAAAAAACGGGGGGTGGCCTCCCTAAAACTGATACAACTTTTGTTCTGTTTGATATATTTAGATGAAATCTGGCCATCATGTGTAGATATGAATTGCCTTTAGGACTGCAGAATTTCATTTCAAAATTCTTACTTCTGGCCAAAATATTGGCAAAAAACCTAGGGGGGTCTTTTTTTATGGCCCACCCTGTACAGTGTAGATAGAGACACAGAGAAGGAGAGGAGCGGAAAGAAAGGTAAAGTAAGACAAGTAGCGACAAACAGAAACAGACAGGCAGAGACGGACAGACACAAATAGACAGATATAGAGAGAAAGGAACACAAAGATAGATTATAAAAAAACCCAACAAATTGATAGAAACAGACAGCCTGCAGAGACGGACAATCTGAGAAGGACAGACGAAACAGACATACGGAGACATGTATAGAGCCAAAAATAATTACATATCCAGAAATAGGGACTGCAACATGCGGACAGAGACAGGCAGACAGACAGACAAATCAGACTCAGACAGACATAGACAGAGAGACAGAGTACAGTGAGATAAACAGACATAGTAAGACAGGTGGAGACAGACAGAGGCAGACAGGCAGAGACGGGCAGACAATTATGGACAGTCGAAGACGGAGAGACGGAGACGGAAAGTAAGAGATGGATAGAAAAAGAGAGAGAAGGACTGAAAGACAGATGATGAAGCAGGACAGGCAGCGACAGACAGAAAGACATAAAAAGACACAGAAATACAGACCGACATATAGAGACAAACAAAGACAGAAATGAGGAATGAAAGGGGACGGACAGGCAGACGAACGGATGGATGCAAGAATGATCTGATTCTACATCTAGAAAACAAATTGAATGCTATAAAAATATTAATAAGCCGCAACGGTCGTTGATTTTAAAATAGTGCATAAGTGCATATATGTATGTATGTATGTATGTATGTATGTATGTATGTATGTATGTATGTATGTATGTATGTATGTATGTATGTATGTATGTATGTATGTATGTATGTATGTATGTATGTATGTATGTATGTGTGTGTGTATGTATGTATGTATGTATCTATGTATGTATGTATGTATGTATGTATGTATGTATGTATGTACGTACATACATACACACATACATACAGGCGCCCTCAAAGGCTACGCATTCGAGAATCACAGATGACCCCCTATCACCCTTACGCGGTCGATTGCTGCGGTTGGATGGAAGCTTAATTACGATGTCCAGCTGTCGTGATGCAGGATGTGAGGGGTGGTAGTTGTAAGGCCATAATGACCGTCAGTCTAGGGGTCGGTATTACTGATATCGGCCATAGGGTAGGGTTTCCGGGTTCGGCCGGCACAGATAATTAAGAACAAAGGACCACTAATCTCCTCAGTGGACTCGGGAATTAAGGGCTGCGTTATCTCTACCAGACGGTCGTCGCATGATTCACGGGCAGACGCCGCGTGGTAGCTCATTATAATTAAGCGACATTAACCGACGTACAAGGAGACAAACAAGTGACTTGTTGTACTGCCATCTTGGACGTCCAGATTCGTTCTGCTGCTTGATCGACTAAGGTACGCTGCAGTAGCTTATTCATTCATTCATTCATTCATTCATTCATTCATTCATTCATCCATCCATTAATTCATTCATCCATCCATCCATCCATTCATTCATCCATCCGTCCATCCATTAATTCATTCATTCATCCATCCATCCATTCACCCATTCATTCATTCATTTAATGAACTTGTATAGCGCCTGTTAAAAAGACTGCTCAGAGAAGTCCCCAACCTCAGTGCGGCCAAATAAAACGGTCTTCAGATGATAGATGAGGGAAAAGCCTGACAAGGACGTTTAGACAAGGAGTGGAGTGTCAAAGGGAGGGTGAGGATTCCAGGTTGAGGATCCTACCACCGAAAAGCACGGTTATAATTATTCCTAATATTTTGAAAAGTTAGACTGGGTCTCTCGTACTGGGAGCACGCGTCTCTCATTGGCCTTATTAATCTACAGATGCAAAACAATACAATAAAATTTGCTTTCAGTTTGAAGAATAGATGTTTTGATTCAGTCTTGTTGACAAAGTCTGGGAATGAGATGAAGCTCATGAAAGCATACATGTAATTTTTAGGGTAAAGCAGTGATTGTTGAAGACTTATTGATTCGGAACGCACAATCTCGATTTTAAATCAATACATGCATGCTTTAACCGTAAGCCAGTGATGATCTTTTCAAACAGGTTAAAATAGGTTAAGTTTAATGTGGATTCTGCAAATTTTAGCCCACTTGGTATGAAAGTCTACCACAGAAATGTAAGAACAGCCGTCGTAACCAGACATCTGATGAGCAAGGTATACTCCAAAAGAATGCATAGTATGGCGAGCTCGATCAAGTCCGTCGCAGTGGTGGTCGTCTTGACATATTGGTGACATCTCATTCTCAGGTAAAATATTATATGAATTAATATTTCACTTATCACGTACCATTCTCTCTTGCTAGTCTGTCTCTGTCTGTCTTACTGTCTCTCTCTCTCTCTCTAGTTCTATCTCTCTCTGTCTTGCTCTCTGTCTGTCTGTCTCTCTCTGTCATTATCTGTTTATCTTTCTGTCTCTCTCTGCCTAGGTCACTGTCTCTCTCCCTGTCTGTCTATCTGTCTCTCTGTTTCCTGTCTCCCTCTGTCTCACTCTGTTTTCTGTCTCTCTCTATCTCTCTGTTTCTGTCTCTCTGTCTCTAGCTGTCTCTATATGCCTCTGTCTCGTTCTCACTCCCTGTTTCTCTCTGTCTTTCTCTGTCTCTATCTGTCTCTTTCTCTGTCTGTCTCGCTCTGCCTATCTTTCTCTTTCTGTGTGTATCTCGGTCTGCTGGCTCTCTATGTCTCTTTCTGTGTGTTTCTGTCTGTCCCTGTCTCTGACTGTCTCTTTCTCTGTCTGTCTCGCTCTGCCTATCTTTCTCTCTCTGTGTGTATTTCGGTCTGCTGGCTCTCTATGTCTCTTTCTGTGTGTCTCTGTCTGTTTCTGTCTGTCCCTGTCTCTGTCTATCTCTTTCTCTGTCTGTCTCGCCCTGTCTATCTTTCTCTGTGTGTGTGTGTGTTTCGGCCCGTCTGGCTCTCTATTTCTCTGTCTTTCTCTGTGTCTCTCTGTCTGTCTGTCTGTCTGTCTGTCTCTGTCTGCCTCTGTTTGTCTCTCTCTTCCTGTCTCTGTCTCTCTCATAACTGTTTTCTATCTTGGCTCAGGTAAAAGACCATTCATTGCCATGATGGTCACAGGAAACATGGATGTATATAAGGAGTTAGTACTGAAAGTCTGGAGGAGTGCTAGTGATAAAGAAAAATTATGTAGGCTAAACGGGGTCGTTTAAATTTTATCCTAAACTACAATGAGCCGACCTATTATAAATTTTATTATCGCCTCTTCAAGATCGCTACTCAGAGGCGTTCCCACCCAGGTCTGGTCTAAAAGAAATGCACTGAGAAGATAAAGGAAAGAGCCAACAGAGAAAGCGAGCATGCAACAGGGAGGCCATTCCAGACAGATGGGCCTCATCACTGCGCGTGTTTGGCCCTGCATTTTCTAAAAGAAATGCACTGAGAAGATAAAGGAAAGAGCCAACAGAGAGAGCGAGCATGCAACAGGGAGGCCATTCCAGACAGATGGGCCTCATCACTGCGCGTGTTTGGCCCTGCATTTTCTAAAAGAAATGCACTGAGAAGATAAAGGAAAGAGCCAACAGAGAGATCGAGCATGCAACAGGGAGGCCATTCCAGACAGATGGGCCTCATCACTGCGCGTGTTTGGCCCTGCATTTTCTAAAAGAAATGCACTGAGAAGATAAAGGAAAGAGCCAACAGAGAGAGCGAGCATGCAACAGGGAGGCCATTCCAGACAGATGGGCCTCATCACTGCGCGTGTTTGGCCCTGCATTTTCTAAAAGAAATGCACTGAGAAGATAAAGGAAAGAGCCAACAGAGAGAGCGAGCATGCAACAGGGAGGCCATTCCAGACAGATGGGCCTCATCACTGCGCGTGTTTGGCCCTGCATGGCCGCAGTATGTCATAAAGGAACAAGGAAGTCGCTACGGGTAGGCCTAAATCTGAGCCCGGCAAACGGCGGCCCAAGTAGACCGAAGCCAGTTTAGGCCTAAACAGTTCACATTGGTAGGATGGAGCTTGAGCTTGGGCGCAACGCCAAGCAATGGATGAAACTCTAAAAGCAATGCGTTGCTGCAGCGGTAGCCAATGGAAGTCGTTCCTCATGAGGGTATAAGGACATGAGAATATCATGGGATGCCACCAACTAAGCGTGCATGCTGCGGATTGAATGATCCTATACCAAAGAGATCAGGCGGACCTGTAGAAGGCCATCAATCCCATCATATAGAGCAGAGCAGTTGTCAAGACTTCTGCAAACAAAAGCACACTCTTAAAACTACTACGTTACCAGGAACGTACTAGGTAACGTAGTACTACGTTCTATATGCACTGAGTAAGTATACGTTAGATTAACGTAGTGATTTTCTAACGTATTTCACCTAAGTTAGTTTTTAACGTAGCTAGTAAGCTCCCACTCCTCTATTTAACGTAGTTCAATATGTTAGGATATAACGTAGCCAGTACGCTCCCACCCCTTTATTTAACGCAGTTTAATATGTTAGAAATGAAGATACTGATCTTAGTCACAATGGAAAACCCAGCCCCGGATTTTGCACCAAAAAGACCAGCAATGAAATCTGCAGCATTTTTAGTACTAGGAGCCTGGAACAGTGCTGGATAAGAAAACGACTATTTAAATACTTGGTTCTTCCTCAGATTTCCTTTGACATGGACCCTTCTGAACGGGTTGGCAGACATCGAAGACAGGGCTGAAATAGGTGTTTCATTCATGAATTCCATAAAAAATAGTTGACTGCCGGGAAGAGCAAAATATTCCACGATCAAGTTGTCTCTGGCAATTTATCCTACCTGTAGTAGTGTACTACTACTCTTTAATTTTAACATAAAAATCAGATGGAAAGTAGACATGTGGGGTGCAGTGTAATGGTGGTTTGTTGCCTTGCAGCCGGGGGGTTGCAGATTCGATACCACATCAGACCGCCCTGTAATATGGACCTTGAGCAAGTCCCCAATTGCTCATGCGCTTCGGCGTGAATATCAGGTTCGGTGTCCATGCTGTAGTCGGGAGCGCTTCTGAGTAGTATTCTTGAAGATGCCCTATATCAAGTGTACATATATACAGGGTGCGCCAAAAAAGTAATCTCCTACGTTGTTTACCCCATATCCTGGCCAAACATATGAATTTTTAAATGAAACTTCACAGTCTTAAAGGCAATTCATTATTACGTACAATGGTCAAATTACATAAAAATATTTCAAACAGAACAAAGGTTATATCACTTCTAGTGAGGTTACACACCGTTTTTTCACGATTCAAAAACGCGACCCAACAAAAAGTAACAAAAAACCAATTTAATTATTCTGGCCAATATCTTGGCCAGAAGTAAGAATTTCGAAATGTAATTGTACAGTCTTAAAGACAATTCATCTCTACACATGATGGCCTGATTTTATCAAAATATTTCAAACAGAATAAAAGTTATGGCACTTTCAAGGAGGCCACCCACCGTTTTTTGACGTTTCAAAGACGTAACGCAGCAAAAAGTATCAAAAACACGATTTTATTAAGTTTCATCTCAAATAATTGTTATCAGATAGTCTTGATATTGTCAAATGATCATTATTATTACTATTTAAAAAAGAAACAGGGTACCAGCGTGGCTGCACATCACTGAGAAGTCACTTACCAAGACGACAATCAAATTGGTAAATAAGGAATCTGTCAGATTAATCAACAGGTTTATCAAGAACTTTGCAAAGAGACTCAAAAGAAGTTTTGGCACTGGTGATGGGCACATTGAACACAAGTTGTGAAGCACTACGAAGTTCATTTGACAACAGTTATTTGAGAAGAGACTTAATAAAATCGTGTTTTTGTTACTTTCTGTTGCGTTTCGTTTTTGAATCGTCAATAACGGTGGGTGACCTCACTAAAAGTGGTATAACCTTTGTTGTGTTTGAAATATTTTTATGAAATCTGGCCATCGTGTGTACATATAAAGTGTCTTTAAACCTGTAAAATTTCATTTCAAAATTCTTACTTCTGGCCATAATATTAACAAAAAAACCTAACTTTTTGGCGTTTCGTTTTTGAATCGTCAAAAATCGGTGGGTGTCCTCACTAAAAGTTACATAACTTTTGTTCTGTTTGAAATAGTTTGTTGAAATGTGAACCATTGTACGTAAATATGAATTGCCTTTAAGACTGTAAAGTTTAATTTATAAATTCGTATGTAGGGGATTACTTTTTTGGCGCACCCTGTACATGTCTGTTATATAAACAAGCCAAATTGATTACCACTAGAAATGTGGTTGAACTGTGCATGTATATTTTAATCTATCACTTGTGTATATGGTATAACTCTTGAACTTGTCTGTAGTGCTGTAATGCTTCGACCTACTTGTCTTATCTCTATCATCTCATCTTCGACTTAGCCTCCCGTCGAGCCTTACGCTCTTCGGCCAATGGGAAGCTGGTCCATCTAACCTGTTCTTCTGCCAGACAGCGTCGAGCTATCTTGGTTATTAGCCCATCTAGGTGGAATTGGCCCCCTCTTGCACTGCACTTACTACATCAGAAAACAATTTATTTTCCTACTTTCTTCCATTTTCTCAAGACCTTTTTCTTTCAGCCATGGCTGGGATATTAGCGCCTCTGAGTTGACTTCCTGATAATGCGCTATATAGGTTTTTAAATGAATGAATAAATGAATATAAATGTTCTAGTCACTCTAGAGCAGGGGTGTCAAACCTTTTTGAGTGGCGGGCCAGAATGAACATCTTCCAACAAGTGGCGGGCCAGGGTGTCGAAGCTCCTGAGCAAAATTGGGTATAGTGATATGAGAGGGAGCTCCAGGCTTGGTCAGCCAATTCCCATAAATTTTTTGTATAAGTAAATCTCAAGTGGTGCATTTTTAGCATACAAAACAGCCAAATAGTGACGTCAGTAAGAAAACAAACTTCCATGTATTTGGCGCTGACTGTAAAATATCAAAATTTGAACTTTTATCCTCCATTTTTGTAAACTTTAGGGAAGGCTCCGCGGGCCAGAAAAAAATCGTCGGTGGGCCAGAAATGGCCCGCAGGCCAGCTCTTTGACACCCCTGCTCTAGAGGTACCGGGTATTGAACAACTTGCAATAATTCATAAACTTACGCTGTAGATATATACACTATTACACTGCACTATTGCTGCCCAAATTCTCTAAAAGTAAATAATTTTCTTGATTTTTAAAACCGATTAAAGAACACTAATAAACATCATGCTAGTCACACAATGGCATGTTTTAGGCTCCCTACAGAAGGTGGTGGATAATGATAACTTTATAAAGATTAGAGTAAACATTAATGCATAAAATTCGTTGTTTCAAAAAGGCATTGATTTGAAATTGGCATTGAAATGCTCTGGTTGTTAATTTTCATTTGTTGTGTCAATGTTGGAAAACTATATTCATGATAGTCTTTTGTTAATTTGGTTAATTTTGACGTTGTGTGTTTCTATTACAGTTTACTCCCATATCCTGGAACCAGCATGAATACCTCAGAATTTGTTTAATGGTAATTAGAATTTCTATTTCTATCACTATCTTAACCTTGACATATATTTATTGACAATTAAGTTTCTCCTTATGCGCAGGCTTTATTTGGCAACGGTGCAATAATTTTATTATAAACTGCTTCTGTTGTTTCCACAGAAAGATCTCATGTTGCTATTAACCTTCGATGATTGTGTTACAGAATTTTGTGAATAATTATACAATTATACATCACAAGAGCTTCTCAATAGGCAGGGTTTCAGAGCCCCGTAAAGCAGGGCATGTATTTTGTCTGAAGAACATTTTGTATTATTGCCAGGATGACCATTACTCTAATGAGTCTAATCCAGACAGCACCACTGTCCATATTGGTGGTTTTCATCTTTGTCTTTAGATTCTTATTTGTTTTTGCAATCGGTATTTCTCTCCACTCTGACAATGCTTTTTGACAAAATGCTAGCCTCCTTAAATTGATTTCATTATGGCATTCGGCATGTGAAGTAATCACACTCAGTTGTTAGCATTATTCTCCAACCTTTTATATTTATTTTTCTCCTATAAAACATTATGTATCCTGAATATACTTTGCTTTCGTTTACTTATCTTCAATACCTTTGTCTTTTTAAGGTTCATATTCTATTCACATTCAGTTGGTTCCCATATTCAGTTTGTGTTGCATTCAGCTTTTCCATTATAAGCTTCAGACCTCTCTGGGTTATTGTCGCCGTTGCTTAGTCGTCTGCAAAACTCAATGTTTTGATTATTCTCCCAGCAACCTCTCATACATGGTGGTCCAATAATTAATGTCCCACCGGCAGAAATGCAATTTCACAGCAATCAATTGAGATTTTACTCTGAAGCTCAGGTTTCGCTTCTTCCACTCTGTGATATCTCAACAGCTGTCGACATGGATGACCACATAAATTGTTCCAACGACTTGAATCCTCCTGTAGTATAAAGGGCGTCCCTCTCCTCGGTTTAAATCTTACGTGTCTGGTCACACCAAAATGATTATAGCTGGTGATTTTGTATCTAACTAGCTGCGGTCTATATAGGTGTTCCATATGGATGAGTCCTTTGAACTTGGACCCATATTTTCATTTAGTCCATGGCTGGGGTTACGACTCTGTTTCCATGTCACTCTGCTAATAGTCACCTCTTTGCGGATGGCCTTCAGACATATGTTCATGGTCCTCCGTCTATTCAACTCACATTAGTTTGCCTGTCTGAAACCCTTTTTCATGGTTTACAAACTCATCTGGCTTGTCAAAAAACGTACGGCTGTAGAACGGCGATAATATAACGGCGTATTAGATGACAACCGAGACCATAAAACTGGTAAACGGGGACAGATGGACCGTGAACAATAATAAAGTTGATTGGTGACGCTTGTAAAATTAAAAGCAATCGTAAAATATTTCACTGTCTTGGACAATGGACATGTAGGCCTGCAAAGTTCTAACTTCTATGTCTAGTTGATGGACAAAACGCACCCAAGATGGTGGTCGGTTAGATTTTTGTTTATGACAAAACGGCGTTAAAATTGCAAAAAACGGCTTTAAATTCTGTGAATAACAGTGAACTAATTTCATATCGAGTCGATAAGTGTTCTACCAACCATGTCGAAAAAACAAGATAAAACAATGCTTAAGCCGGATGACTTAATCGACCTGCTAATGGACGATAACGTGATAACGTGCTGACGGACAGAATAGCCGCCACAATAAGACAAACTCTCTACGAAATGCTCAAATCGGAATTCGACTCATTCAAACACGAAATACACGAATCCTTGAGGAAATCTACTTTGGAAATGCTTGAGAAGCGTTGCGAGGGTTTGGAAAACCGGTCATCTCAACTTGATTCGGAGAACAAAACTCTGAGAACCTAGGTGAACTCCATTGAAAATACGACCTTCAAGTCTACAATCATAATCTAGGGTCTGGAGCCAACCGAACAGGAACTGTTACCTCGTGGCGATTCTCAATATAAGGGTCCAGTGAACACCTTCATGAACTTTGCACATCAAAAGATGAACCTGCAACTACAACCTCAGGACGTCTATTCTTATTGGGCAGAAAAGTGAGACAAGGTCGCCCATTGTCACCCCTATTATTCAACATCTACATAGAAGAATTGGTTAGAGAGGCAATAGAGCAATAAAGAAGAGGGAATAAATATTGGGGAAAGATCGATTAAGGCGCTAAGGTTTACGGATTACCAAGCAATGATGCCGAGAAGTCAGACAGGCTTGAGAAGCCGGAACTTCAACATATTCTGCAATTGTGGCAATTATGGCCGAAGTCTTTTCTCCCCTCAAATATGTGCAGTGATGGGGTGGGCGCCGGTGGCGCATTAACTAACACAATGGCATGCATATCAGCGGACTGGAGTTCGATTCCCGACGTCCTTGTAGGAAAGACCTACTTGTAGACCGCTATTAGCGTTCTTGTATTGCAGGGCGTCTATTCTGTAAGTAGTTAAGATTTGTGTTTTTTGTGAATTGTTTCAATTGTATATAGACTTAAGCTAACTGTACACTGTAGCCGGTTGCGGTCTGTCAACCGAATTGTTCAATAAAGGAAATATTATCATTTTTACCCGTGGTATAAGCCTATACGATCCTTTAGGCCTTAAGAATAATTATAATTACTATTATCATTAATAGATAAATTTTAACGCGCTCAAAGTCATATCAAACTGTGAATCTGAGTCACGGAGCCACCATGCGTTAAAAAATCATGTACTTGAAGGTCAAGGTGATAGATATTGTTTGATTTTAGCCGAAATATCTTAGAGATGTCATTTTTCTCCTCCTTCTGCATCTTGTATGTATATGTATATTGTTTAAGTATATGTATGTATGTATATGAACATTTATGTAGCATTGTAGCGCCTCACAATAACCTCAAGAAGGCGCTTAAACTTAGACTGATTCGTTCTCTTAAAATTCTGACTTGTTTGTCCCATGAGCTGGATGCATTATTGCTCAAATTGGATCCTCTACTGTCATTGGACCCTCTTTAGTGGGAACACAAATTAATAAGATGGGTCCAAAGACCCTCCTTTTTGACTTCTTTTTCACTTCCTCCACTTTCACTGGGATTCTTCTTTCTGGATGGTTTTTTCTCCAATAACTGGCTCTTTTCTTAAGAGCTGTTTTCTCTCTGTGTTCCCGCAATTGAAGCACAACTGATTGGCCATGGTTGTGAGCGGCGCTATAGAAATTACTAATTGCATTACATTGCATTATCAGCACAGTAAAAATTAAATTAAATTATAAATTATTCTGTAAGGTATACCATCATTGTGATGCTGTGTTGTTCTATAATTTATATATAGAGCCAATAATTTTATTAAAGTTTAGTATTCTTTCGGACACCATTAGTCCATTAGTGTTATGCCACATTTAAATTGATGGATTTGGGGAAAGAATTATACAGCTATGGTGTTGTTGACTTGTGGTGTTGGTTTTTCTTCTGCAGCACATGTCATCACGTGAGAAAAACTCAAATCACAGGGTCGGAATTCTCTCTCAACTGTTCCAAGTCTCTCTTCAACGTTACGGACAATATCCATATTGTTCCGCAGCATGAACTATATAGCTCATATGAAGACGCTTCTTTTCAACTTGTTTACCTCTTTCCAAATTTCTGATTGACTTTTATTGTTGTTTTATGCATCATTATAATGACAATATAAAAGTCTTTGGATTGAATAGGCTAAGAGTATGCTAACTTGTTCAATGATATGGACCGTCAGTATTGACTTCGTTCTAGAAAACCAGTGTTATAGTTGATGTCACCAATTTAAAATCGTATTTTCATTTCCTCAATAGTCTGTTTTCAATTAAAGACTGTAATGGAGTAGCATGTGATGAATTTCTAAAAATTACGTATACTGCGCATGATGTTCAAGTATTTTGTACATGTAACAAATTTCTTATTTTTCTCGTGGACAAAATATTTGTTAATAATTATGCAGCAAAGTTCTGTTGTTTGCTTAATGATAACTGATGTAATGCATGGCATCATTTCAGCATCATATATATATATATATATATATTCATCAAGATTCATATAACTATCTAGGTCTTCTAGTGCTTATTATCCACTGGGTACCTGATAAAAGATAAGTGTATGATATTATATCAATAATTGTGAAGGAATAGTTTGCTTGAGTACGTTTTAAGATAGATGATGGTTTTGTATGATGACTGAAGCACTATTCCTTTGAACAGTTAAATTTTTTACAGTATTTTCATGACTAGGATTTCGCTTGGTTGCCCATTGTGCATGTAGTCTCATTTTCAAATCGAGCTTTTGAACTTAAACAGATAGAACCGTTTTTTGTTATTAAATATTGTGAATATGATTTTTCGTGCATTCTTTACATGCAGGTCAGGAATATTTTTATGGTATCATCACCCAAATGAGTGGAGAATTCCAATAATGAACTTTTAAAGTGGAGATTTCCAAAGGAATGGGTGGAATATTTCACAATTGAGACAGCGTAGAAGTTTCCAAAGATGGGGTGGCATTTTCAACCATTGAGCCAAAGTGGAAATTTCTAAGGAAGGAGTGGCAATTTCCAGCACTGAGCCAAGATGGAAATTTCCAAAGAATTGGTGGCTTTCTCCACCACTGGGGAAAGATGGAAATTTCCAAAGAATTAGTGGCTGTCTCCACCACTAGGCAAAGATGGCAATTTCCAAAGAATTAGTGACTTTCTCCACCACTAGGCAAAGATGGCAATTTCCAAAGAATTAGTGGCTGTCTCCACCACTAGGCAAAGATGGCAATTTCCAAAGAATTAGTGGCTGTCTCCACCACTAGGCAAAGATGGCAATTTCCAAATAATTAGTGGCTTTCTCCACCATCGATCCAAGATGGAAAATTCCAAAAATTTAGTGGCTTTCTCCACCATTGAGCCAAAGTGTAAATTTCCAAAGAATTAGTGGATTTCTCCACCACTGGGCAAAGATGGATATTTCCAAAGAATTAGTGGATTTCCCCACCATTGGGCAAAGATGGAAATTTCCAAAGAGGTGCGGCATTTTCCACCTTTCAGATACGGTGGAGACTCCCCAGTTATGATGGAATTTTCCACCAAAAGTCAAGGGTGGAACTGGACCACCCTTGTCTAAGGGTGGGAATATTTCCACCTTAAGGTGTTGTTTGTGGACCACCAACTTTAGTGGAAATTTCCACGATTTTTTTTAACAGTGTATAATTTTATTGATATCACACATTGAAATTATTATAAACGATTAGTTAGCGGAGAGCAGAATTATTTAAAGTGGGTGGAAACGCGAGGAACGATATTTCCATTGCTTTCGAAACTCCTTGCTTGCTTGCGCTCCTATACTGCCCACCATGCGTGGAGTGATCATGGAAACACATGCCTTCCAATAAATTACTCTTCTTAAGTCCTTCACCTCAAGTCGCCACGTGGCGACCTTGGGCAAGTCCTTCACTCGCAATTGCTCAGCGCTTCGGCGTGAAACTCCGATGCAGTGTCCGCACTGCAGTCGGGAGCGTCTCTGAGTAGAGAGAGCTTGAAGGGGCGCTATTACAATTGCACATACAAATAAACTGCTCATCCAAACCACTTTAACCACTGCCCATCCAAACCACTTTAACCACAGCCTATAAGAGTATGGATCACTACTCTACTCAGTGCACATGAGTTGTCGGCTCTTTATAAATCGTCACCGACAGACGATGAGAGAGACTGAGTGGCCTGAGCCCTGGGGCATCTATTGCATATGGATAGTCCATCCGCGTCCACAACAGAAGTGCCTACGCCCTCGCTTATACATCTGCATTAAGGACCAATAATACACGAGACTGGAAAGTCCTTATTTGAATGCGGTGCGACTGCAGTCTGAAGCGCGCGCGGCCCTCTGGCGGACAGGAAGTTATTGCGTCTGGTTTACATAACAAATGCATTCAGTTTAATATGCTTATGAATGGGAGGAATGGACGCTTGTCACGGCGGAGTATAAACATTGCCTGTGGAAATGTAAAATGTCGTATATAATGCGAAGCATAAAAGCGAAGTCTGGCGACAGTTTTACGTGCTCTAGCGACTTCAGCTGTAGAATGAGTGCATTGAGCGTACACTGCCTTTGGGAAGTGCAGTTGGTGGAGGAGAGGATTTTCAACCGGTCTTTCAATGTAATCATTGTAATGTACGCTCAATGTACTCATTCTACAGCTGAGATCACTAGCCGGCGCCAAAGGAACAGAAATCTCCGGGTTTATTTCAGCTTCCGGGATTTGAATCCTAACCTCCGTGGCGACTGTCCTGCGCAACACAGTGACTAACATTCCATGCGTGATTCTTAAAAAAAGGCCACGGCATACTTATCAATAAAAACACAAAATGGCGATGAGTCGCCGATGACGAAAAGTAAGCAAGGAGTATTCGTAGCGCACAGGAGTTCGCATAACCGTAAGTAAGGACGCATCGTGGATCCACCACAAACTCTGCGTGATTACTTGCTGTGCAAACATTTCGCTGTCGTCCGGCTTCTGCTCTGTGACGTCACGGACGGCGGCTGGCAATGTGCCGTGTATGGCAAGTGGGTAAGTGTCTCTCTTCCCCGGTCGCCGGTCGGTCTGGCGTCGTCCACATCCTCCTATGCTTCTTGTCCACCGCCGCTCTTTCCCGCTTCAACTCGATGGCTTATGACTTCAGACGACGAACGTCAAGCTTGAGAGTTGCTGGTGACGTCTAGTCTGCGTGGGCGGCGATAGGAGTTGTTTCGATTTAACGACCCTGTGTTATAACATTGGTGATTAGCCTTGTCTTCCTCCTCCTTATCTACACTTGGGATTGGCATTGTCAGAAGATGACAGTGGCACTGCAGTGTGGAGATCTTTTTTTACATCATGTTGTTTACAGCTGTTGTCGTCCTCCTCATCCTCGTTTTTCCTTCCATTGCTCTCTCTCTCTCTCTCTCTTCCGCATCCTCTTTTTTAAATTTTATTTATCTCACTCTCACTCTGTCTATAATAATTGATTTCGCATTGGTTATTTTTCTGTCTATGCCTATTTGGTCATTCTGTCTTTCTGTCTCGCTCCATATGCATGTCTGTCTGTCTGTTTTTTTCTGTCTTGCTGTCTCTCTATCTGTCTGTCTTTCTGTCTGTCTTTCTGTCTGTCTTTCTGTCTGTCTGTCTGTCTGTCTGTCTGTCTGTCTCTCTGTCTCTCTCTGTCTTTCTGTCTTTCTGTCTGGCTGTCTGTCCATTTGTCTGTATGTCCATCTGTCTGACTGCCCTTCTGTTTGCCTATCTGTCTGTTTCCCTGTCCGTTTGCCTGTCTGTCGTCTTTGTCAGTATCTATGAATATCTGTCGTACTGTTTGTCTGCCTGTCTGTTTGTCCGTGCGGCGATCTATCCACCGAACAGAGATAAGAGACCGAGATGAAGAAGGCCATATATCGTGACAAAGAACATTTCACTCAGCTGAGAAGGTCGGTCGGTCGGTAATTGTGTCCACCGCCAAATAATGACCACTGACCGTATCAATGTATGCAATGCGTGTGTGCTGACCATTCAGGATGGGCATTGACCAAAAAGCGTAGTCTTTCGCACAGCCCCTTCTCCACCGGTTTCCACCAACGCATGCATTCCTGCTTTAAATCATCGGTCAATGTGTAATGTATATACAACAAGACGTTACCACAGTCTCTGTTGTATCACAAAAACTGTCATGATGCATACACTCTATTGACCAAAAGTCTCTGTTGTATCACAAAAACTGTCATGATGCATACACTCTAGCTACATTTGTGTAATTACCAAACGTTTTCTATATATATAATTATATATAATATATATACAAATATATAATTATATATAATATATATATAGTCTATATATATATACAAATATATAATTATATATATGCATATATTCAGATGGACCAAACAGCAGTATAGGCCTACTATAGTAGCAGCTGTGTAAAGCGTGAAGTCGATCGTCCAATGTAAATTAGTTTACAGACGCCGACTGGTAAACATTTACACGACAGAGACAGACAGACAGACAGACAGACAGACAGACAGACAGACAGAAAGACAGACAGACAGACAGAAAGACAGACAGACAGAAAGACAGACAGGCAGAAAGACAGACAGGCAGAAAGGGACACAGACAGAAAGGCAGACAGATAGAAGACAGAAAGGCAAACAGACAGACAGATAGACAGAGAAACAGATACATAGAGACAGAGACAGCGAGACAGGCAGACATACAGACAGAGACACAGAGACAGAGAGACAAAGATCTAGCCTGTCTTTCTTCTACATATTGGAAAAGACTGGCGTAACCCTGCAGCCAGCTGAGCTTTCTTTCCATTTCCAGTTGATGTCGAATTCCATGAACCTGAATTTTATCGGCATGTTTGTATGTAGTATGTGTCATTATGCAAAATACACAATTAGGCCTATACATGTATGACAATGTATGCTTTAATTATGTGCATTGCGCAGTCCTCCATGTTGTATAGCTTTTGATATTCACCTGGCAGGTATTACATTGGCATGTGAAATTTGCTTATGACGACGTGTGGAGCACACGTATTAGACGAGACAGCATTGCAAGTATGAACCGTGGATGCATGGATTGACAATAAATTGGACGAATTCCGTCCGGTATAATTATAATCAGTCTCCACTTTCCACCTTCGTTCGCTGCATCCCCTTCTGCAGATTGTCTGTCTGTCTGTATGTCTGTCTGTCTGTCTGTCTGTTTGTCTGTCTGTCTGCCTGTCTGTCTGTCTGCCTGTCTGTCTTTCTGTCTGTCTTTCTGTCTTTCTGTCTGTCTTTCTGTCTGTCTGTCTGCCTGTCTGTCTGCCTGTCTGTCTGTCTTTCTGTCTGTCTTTCTGTCTGTCTGTCTGTCTTTCTGTCTGTCTGTCTGTCTGCACTCTCTGTATATCCATATTGTATATACATTGTATATATGTATATATATATATACATTTGTGTGTGTGTATGGGTAATTGAGTATGTATGTGTGTGTTAGTGTGTGTGTGTGTGTGTGTTAGAGTGTGTTTCTGTGTGTATGTGTGCATGTGTGTACATGTACGTGTGTAACTGCACATCCGCACCTCTGATTCTTCTCCAATGTCTCCATACATTTGTTCAGCTCGCTCGGTTCCCAAGAGCATTTTATTCTGCACATCTACATGTGTCGATGTCTGTCTAGCTGTCTGTTTGCCTGCCTGTCTGTTTATCTGTCTATGTGTGGGTCTGTATACTTCGCTGTCTGTCTTTCTATGTGTGCGTGTCTGTGTACTTGTCTGTCTGCTTGTCTATCTATCTATGTGTGTGTCTGTCTGTCTGTCTGTCTATATGTCTGCCTGTCTGTTTATCTGTCTATGTGCGTGTCTGTGTATTTTCTCTCTGCCTGTCTGCCTGTCTTTCTATGTGTGTGTGTGTATCTGTGTACTTGTCTGTCTGGCTGTCTGCTTGTCTGCCTGTTTAGCGGTGGTCTGTCAACAATAATTTGCATTGTCTGCTGTTAATGCGATTTTCTGAATGTCGTTCGACATTTTCGTCTCTTTGCAGCTCTTGACATTTTCCAGAAATCGTGAAACTTTTGCATTCAGTGAAGCGTCCGGGAGCTTGGGGGTCGTTCCCCAGGGGGTGTGTGGGTGGGTCGTTAAATATTTATTCGGATCCCGCTGCATCCGAGATTCGGCACCTCAGATTTTATTTGAGACTCTCCTACAAGAGAACTAGACCCACCATGCCCCTACGTGTTTCTGCTTCACTATTCGCGCATTGCTTTACAAATCTAAGGCTTACGTATGCATGTACACTTGTTATAGCGCCACTTCAAGATTTTTATTTAGAAGCGCTCCCGACTACAGCGCGGACACTGAATAGGAGTTTCACGCCGAAGCGCTGAGCAATTGCGAGTGAAGGACTTGCCCAAGGTCCCTACGCGACGACTTGAGGTTGATTCGAACCTGCAACCCTTCGGCTGTAATGCGACGAACATGTCCACTACACCACCGCGACTCACAAATGGCGAATATGGCGATATATTATACAGGGCTGTCCGGGTCTGTCCGGGTCTGTCCGAGTCTGAGACCCGGTATTGATTATCGCAACCTGCCTTTACCGGGTCTTAGTCAGGTCGCAGTTTAGGATTAATGTCTATGCATTCATCACATACTTTTTCGTGTATTATTTTTATAAATTCGATATCTACCCATTACCAACATTCAGTCAAAAAAGTTCGGACAAATGATGTTGGCCTCGGCGGTTGTTACCGTCAGACCCGACTCCTTTTTCAAGCCACTTTCACCTCTGATAATATATCTGTTATGGATTCGCTGGATAGACCCCGTAGGTCAAGTTTGAGATTTGTATGGAATTGGAGAAGCGGCACCTCTGCAAGTCTGCATGGACGAGCAATTCAGCCACCGGTCCATGGACAATTCATCACAGTCTTTGCTCTGCATTCGCAGGAGTCTTTTCATGTAATATAATAATATTCACTTAATGCAATAAGATATTTTTTACCATCGTTGTTAGCCTATATGATTTGTTTTCGCTGCTGTACACGTCTATATAGTCGTGGCTCTCTTGCTCGGTCGGTACTTCATCGATAGGCGCAGCTGCTGTCATGGGCGCCCGCAGAAATTTTTGCAGGAGGGGGCAGAACACGATGGTCAACGTTAAAAAAAATCTAGGAGGAGGACCAAAAATGCAAAGCGGCGAGTTAAGAACATGAATGGGTCTTTTTCACAAAGGTTTCTTCATGCAATTTTTCAGTTTCACTTTAAAAAAGTTTAATATGAATTCCTTCTTTTTGCAAGGTAATTTGTTTAAAATATCGAAAAGTATTAGTTAAAAGTAGGCTTTTTAGTTCTCTAATGTGAAGAAATTTGTTATAAACCTCAAAAGTAGTAGTGAGAAAAATAGGTTTCAATTTTCCAGGGGGGGCAAGTGCCCCCCTTGCCCTATGTGCGGGCGCCCATGGCTGCTGTCGCTTGTTTCCGTCTATAATAAATAGAATAGGATTTGATTTTGATCAGCTGAGGGTGCAATGAATTCTAATGAACCTGCAAAGCAAGGTTTGTAATATTTAAAGGAATTTTTGCAGCAATTTTATTATATAATATGCACTGTGGACCGAAATTTCTGACGTCCATTTATTTTTTATTTTTTTATTTTTTATTGTATACTCATTCGCTCACAATCTTCCTATGTGTGTATGTATGTGTATAATATATATATATATATATATATTCGTATGCATATTTTATGTATGTGACATGTATGTATATTATATATATATATATATAATATACATATAATATACAGCTCTATTTATGCACGTGTGTAGGCTATATATATATATATATATATTATATATATATATTATACGACCGATAAGACGACGAATAAGAGTGCATGAGGTCAGAGGAAAAATCATGTTCCGATTGAATTTGTCTACGCAAGAACAGAGATCAAATCAGCAGCCACGACTCTGTCGATCGCTGATTGGTCGATGCCCTCTCGACCCACACGACGACGACGACGACGACGACGACGACGGCGCTGAAGGGGGCCCCACCGACCCACCCAGGCACCCACCGATTGACGAGGGCCTATAGCATGGGGTTATTTCCCTACTCCGATGAAAAAGGCCTTGGACAGGAACGAGGACCTCTCGGCGTTATCTATAGTGGCAAAAATTTCTAGTTTTTTGTTTAATCACATGTAGGCTGTTTGTTTCATGTTCAGGCACATAAAATTATGTGTGTGTGTGACAGTAACTGCTAAACGCATGTACGCATGTGTATGTATGTGTGTAATATATATGTATATATTCGTATGCATATTTTATGTATGTATGTACTATGTATGTATGTATGTATGTATGTATGTATGTATGTATGTATGTATGTATGTATGTATGTATGTATGTATGTATGTATGTATGTATGTATGTATGTATGTATGTATGTATGTATGTATGTATGTATGTATGTATGTATGTATGTATGTATGTATGTATGTATGTATGTATGTATGTATGTATGTATGTATGTATGTATGTAAGTATGCATGCATGCATGTATGCAGTATGCATGCATGTATGCAAGTATATTCGCATATATGTGTGATTGTGTATATACGGCTGTATGTGAATATGCACATAGGTAATTAACTAATTAAGTATGTACATTTCGGTAAAATATGTATCATGTATGTTTGTATGTATACGTATGCACTGCTGTGCATGCCGCTGTAGGTGAGCGTGTTTCAGGTTTGCATGCATGTATATGTTTGCATACATGCATGCACGTGAACTGATAATACAAGACTTGTGTACCCATCGTGCATATCGACCAAACTATCGGATAGTTTACGGTGGCCATAAAACAAACGGATTTTCCAATCTAGTCGCATCCTCCTCAGCGCAGAGAAAGAGAATGGGTTGACAAAGCTATCGTTGGATGACAATATGTGTTGACACAGTGGACGACGAAGACCTGTCTTTCCGTCTACCCCCTGTCTCCCCTGTCTTCCCTCTCTCCCCTATTTTCCCTATATCCCCTGTTTTCCTATCTCCCCTGTTTTTCCTATATCTCCTGTCTTCCCTATCTCCCCTGTTTTTCCTATATCTCCTGTCTTCCCTCTCTCCCCTATCTCATCTGTCTTCCCTCTCTTCCCTGTTTTCCCTGTTTTCCATATCACCCTCACTTCTCTCTCTTCCCTATCTTCTCGCTCTTCCGTTTTTCCTCACTTCCCCTCTCTTCCTCTATTCTCTGTCTTCTCGTTCTTCCCTCTCTCTCCCCTCTCTTCCTCTCTTACCCTATCTTCTCGCTCTTCCCTTTCTCCACACTCTTTCGTGCTTCTTTATTGTCGTCTGCAAAGTGAACTAATCTCATTAGCCGTCTATAGTTCACTGACAACCGGCTAATGAGTAGCAGCAGCCGGCACCGTCCACACGCATACCCGTACACCCCCTATCCCTTTACCTCCCTACCCCCTATCTCCCACTCTAAGGATGGTGCAGTTGAAACCCGCATCGGACCGGTGTGTAACTGTCTTCGGAGATCGGATGGTGGCCTATATATCATGAGGAGGATGGACTCGTGCTGGTCCAGTAACCCCCCCTTGTAACTCCCCCCCCCATCTAGCGAGACTCGTCGTTCATACATCTTTTCCGCCTTCTGATTGAGTGAAACTAGGAAGCAGCAGCAGCTTATGGTCACAGGTCTGTAATAGAGTCACTCGCCCGATCACGACCACCGCATGATAATCTATGGGATCTGGTTCAGAGAACGGACGGACGGACGGATGGGTGGATGGTCGAGTGGGTGGGTGGAAGGAAAGGACGAAAGGACGGACGGATGGATGAATGGATGAGTGGGTGGATGGGTGGATGGTTGAGTGGATGGGTGGAAGGAAAGACGGACGGACGAAATGACGGACGTACGGGCGGACGGACAGACGGATGGATGAATGGATGAAAGAATGGATGAATGGATGAATTGATGGATTTACGAGTGAATGGATGGATGGGTAGATGGATTGATAGTCTGATGAACTGATTGAATGGATGGATGGATGGATGGATGGGTAGATGGATTGATAGTCTGATGAACTGATTGAATGGATGGATGGAAAAGTCTTGGTCTTGATGTTTCAGGTCTTGGCAATAAAGCTGTATCGTAGACCCTATATAAATATGCGTATGTGCGTTTGTGTGTGTGTGTGTGTGTGTGTGTGTGTGTGTGTGTGTGGTTGTAGGCTATAGCCTATTATGCCTGCGCTGTCATAATATTATGCCTAGATAGACCTAGGCTATACATGTATTATAATAATTGTAGGCCTATACGACGTAAAGCAGAAACCCGATAGTCGTCAACATACACTGCTAATAATTGTATTCAGTCTGTAGTGCCTGTCATTTGCTGTCAATCATGCATTATGCTAAGGCAATCAGTCAGTCACAAAGTCAATTAATTACTCTAGCGGACAGCGATCAGTCATCGAATTATTAACGAGAGGAAAGGAAGGGAGGGAGGAATTAGGAGAAGGGATGAGAAAAACTAAACTAGGTCATGAACGAGAGATTTGCATGTAACAAAAACACGAAACATGGCAGCAAAGAAAGTTCAAGACAATAAGTAGCCTAGCTGGAGAATATTGTTATACATCTGTGATGTTTTCATTGTGTTTCAGTTTCGTCAGGTGACGAAAGAGAAGTTAGATGGTAAGAACTTCGTTCAGTCTAATACATTTTGAATTGAATGTCTCTAGAAGTCTAGATAGGTACCGGTATGCATGTAACTATAATTATTATCTATAGTTTAATTGAAGCGTTGCACTATTTCTTTGTCAATGACACATCAGTTAGGTCAAACAACGAATGCAGGGGTCAATTGGGTCATGGCCCTCTTTCTTCTAGTTTTGGGGGAGTATGGTCTGTAGTATAGTTCTCCAAGTAAATAATTTGCCAAGCTTTGTTTGTATACATGTATGTCTCAGAAAGCGGTCGACTCTTTCTATGTCCAAATTCAACGTTTTGCTACTCCACACTCCTGGGACATTATTCATCCATTTCAAGAATTTATATAGCGCCCATTCAACTTTAAGAAACTCCCTCAGATACGCTCGCAGTCCAACCACGGTGATACAAATAGGTCTTATGGAGCCTATAAAACATGGCAGTGAATCAACCATAGGTAGCAGACGTAACTACAGCGCGGGAGACTGTTCCAGACAGTTGGACCCACAGCTTAGAAAGCACAACGCTGACAAGTTACTTCAAACACGCTCCCCAATAGAGGCGCGCTCCGTACCCGTGTAGTCCTTTTCCAAAGCTAATGTATCCGCCTATATTCATACACCCCATACTCATATCATCTTTCTTTAAGAAAAAAACTTCTAGAAACGCCTCTCAGATCATGCCTGACAACCGCGACGATTGCAGCGAAAGATTGCTACAGTTGATTTTGATCAGACATCTTTCCTTCCTTTGGCAGTTAATATAAATCTCCGTAATGTCTGCCTCTATCAGACAGGATGACAACAACACTGTTTCAATCAACCGTAGGTTAATTCGCCGCCGTCGACGTTATTATGTGGCCCATCGTTCAGATCAGTTATTGTTTTTGGCAGAGAAAGTGGGACAACTGACAAAAATATAACAGAAAAACATTTCTCTTTCTATGTCTCTATCTTCCCATGTTTGCTTGTCTTATGCAATTAATCTCGAAGGCACATCTGTGTGGGGCGGAAGACCCATCATCAGCATGTAGGCTACATCTATGAACTTACACAGTGCTCGTAAATAAGCTGGTGCCCTGCGCTTGGCTTTTGAGTGGCGCCCTACATAGAAATTTGAAGATTACGATTACATGTATCGATTCTCATTCTGTCTATAATGAGCCTGTAGTTTTTTTATAGGAACCCCTAATAGACACGCATAAAGCCTATATACCTATACATGAAACTCTTTAATAGGAAACCATAATAGACTCGTATTAAGCCCACATTGGATCATTAACATGGGCGGAGTTTGGTTTCCGTTCTTGGAGGGGCTAATGCCTTCTTAGGGGGGGGGGGGGGGGTAAGCCCGGAAAAATATTTCATTTTCATGGTAAAAAAGCTGAATCTGGACCTTCTTGGGGGCTTAGCTCCCCCTAGCCCCTGATAAACTCCGCCCATGATCATTAAAGAGAACCCCTATTAGACCCGTATAAAGCCCACATTGGCCCCTATTAGGAACCCCTATTAGGAACCTTATGAGACCTACGTGAAGTCCACGTGGGACCCCTATAATTATAGAAACCGTATTGAACCCGTATAAAACCCACATGGTACCCTGCAGTAATAAAACACGTATACACCTTACACTGACCCCCTCTTTATTTTCCATGTAAATATTAACATGAATGATGTCGTTGACTCTATTAATAGCAGCTATAATTAATTGTTGTTGTCTGCATTGATCTGTGTAAAGAATTCAAGGAGGCTTTTTCGTTGTTCGACAAAAATGGCGATGGTTACATTTCGTCGCGGGAACTCAGCGTCGCCATGTTGTCACTCGGTCAGAATCCAACGGAGGCAGAACTAAGAGATATGATCAGCGAAGTTGACGTCGACGGTGTGTAGGCTATATACATGATATTATATTATGTCTGCATATCCCGCTGTCTGTCTGTCTGTCTGCATGTCTGTATGTCTGTTTGCATGTCTGTCTGTCGGTCAGTATGTCTGTCTCTGAGTCTGTCTCTCACTTTGCCTGTTTGTCTATTTGTCTGTCTGTCTGGTTGTCTGGTTGTCTGTCTGTCTGTCTGTCTGTCTGTCTGTCCCTCTGTCTATCTGTCCTTCTGTCTGCCTACCTGTCTGTCTGTCTGTCTGTCTGTATGTCTATATGTCCGTCTGTCTGTCTGTCTGTCTGTCTGTCTGTCTGTCTGTCTGTCTGTCTGTCTGTCTGTCTGTCTGTCTGTCTGTCTGTCTGTCTGTCTGTCTGTCTGTCTGTCTGTCTGTCTGTCTGTCTGCTACTCTTTATTTACGCGTGGACATTGAGAGTAGACGTTTGTTTCTTGTGTCCAGCGGGATTTAATGCATGCTGCAGTCACTGCTAATTATTGAAACAGTTCACATCAAGGAAGCGAACGAATGAATAGCGACGCTGATAGATGAATAGCTGATAGATGAATAGCTGATAGATGAGTAGCTAATAGATGAATAGCTGATAGATGAATAGCTGATAGATGAATAGCTGATAGATGAATAGCTGATAGATGAATAGATGATAGATGAATAGATGACAGATGAATAGATGAATAGCGTCGGAAGACATCCAGACTGATACTCTCAGCGAGTCCTCGCAATTGCTCATGCGCCTCGGAGTGAAACTCGGATTCACGGTCAGCGTTGAAGCCGGGAGCGCCTCTGAGTAGATTCTTCTTCAAGAAGCGCTACAGCAACTTTAGCAAGTGCTCATTCATATACAATAGGTTGACCATTATACGTCCCGGTTTTTGTGGTGCGTCTCGGTGTCCCGACGACTTATCAAAAAGGTTTTTGACGACAAGGAAACTTTTATGGAATGGATCAAGATTGACGAGGCCTATGACAACAGAAACCGTTGTCCTCGAAAAATTTGTTCGGCACATTACAGCACCTTTGGGAAACTTTTATCTTCAAAACGTTTCGATTTACATTGCTACGATTTGAAGCTGCGATATTTCTTCTGTATACTCGAATACATTCACCGTCTGTACATATTCGTAGTCGTAATCGTGAATTATTTCTATAGCGCCACTTCAAATGAAACTCTTACTCTTCAGATGAACATAACAGGCTTTAATAATAATTATTATTTGCGCACGATTGCTTGACGTACCTATAAATATAGACAGAAAAAGGACCGTTAATTTTCGAAACGCAGTGTATATGACTATAGGCTAAATATAGGCATAGCCGATAGTTTTCGACGACCGGATGTTATGCGGTATTCGGTTGACTTCCGGTTCGGGGTCGAGGGATCGCGAGGACAATAAATTCCGTGACTTAATTCAATGGTCAATTCATTCTCTTTATACAACGATGTATATGGGACTTAGATTGCTCTGATTGTCTACAACGGAATCGACCGACTGAGCTTTCAAATGCTTCGTTCTGATCTATTCAGTGCTAAGCCTATTGCTGCTATAGACAGGTTCAGACTCGGACCAATCAACGTAGCGGAAGTTAAGACGACGTCAGAGTGACGTAAATTCTAATAAAGGACGCGCGCGTCTATTTATAGCGAATTGCTCTTTGGTGGGTTTGTTGAATAGGGTCACTGACCTGTTTCATCGTAAATGACAAAACTGAATGGTAATAAGTTATGAGAGAATTAGGCTATATATAGTCGTAAATTGTTGTTGAGTTATGATGTGGACTCGTGGCGTGTGTTCATCAGGCGTAGACCTTTAGTGGATATTATGTCATTGGGAATGTGTCATATATTATGTCATAGGGAATATGTCATTGGGGCAGAGAGCGGCAAGGCAGAAGATGGCGTTCTTCGGACATATGATGCGAGCAAACGGCTTGGAAAAGGAGATGATGCTGGCCTGTATTGTATTGTATTTAAACATTTATAAAGCGCCTCTAGTAGGGTGAACCGTTCAGAGGCGCTCCCAGTGCGCAAGGCCCAGCGAGAAGAAACAGGTTTTGAGAAGAGACAAATCAGAGGAGAGACTACCAGAAAGAAGTGTAGAGCGAACAGAAGGAGAAAGGGCATTACAGAAGGAGAAAGGGCATTAAAAAGAAAAAATTGCAAAGGGCCTGTGGAGAGGGAAGAAGGAGGAGAGGACGCCCTAGAAGGAGGTGGATGGAAGAAGTACACGAGAGAACAATATTATTAAAGATGAACTTGGAGGAACTGAGAGACGCGACGGAAGATCGTAATACGTGGAGAAGGTTTATCATGGCGGTCGCTAAGGTTCCAAGAATCAACGGCACAAGGTGACAAGGTGACAGCGTTGAAGTTGGATTCTCCGGTATGCTGCAACTGAGTAGACCTAGGCTAAGACTCTGTTCAAACCGGTTCTTTACACTCTTAAAATAAAGATATATGCAGATTCTTTGGTGCTTTGCTTCATAGTCATGCTTTACACTTTAAACGGACCATCGACTGGGGCTATCGATTTTTCCAATGCTATGCAATGTAGACTTCTACAGGTAGGCCTATTATAATATGCCTATTGTATACGCTGGAAACAAATAACTATTTCCCATGGGAGGAGGCACTTGCTCCCCTGGAAAATTTAAATCAACCTTTATAAATACTTCATTTCGGTTTTTAACCAAATTTAATTTCGTTGCACTAAGGCACTATGATGCGTGCACAATGCAAAACTGAGAAATTTGCATTTAGAAACCTATAGGCCCAATAGCTATAGGCCTATGCTCTCTTAATTTCATGCTTCGCGTCTTCAAGGCCTTGCTAAAAATTTAATCGCCACCATTGTGTTTCGCCCCTCCTGTAAAAATCTTTCTGGTGCCCATGGATGCGACTTGCGTCCAATGTTGTCGTTCAGCTTTCTAAAGCGAGTTCTGCAACTAGACAAATTGAATGCAGACACTATAATAATCCGCAGCCAAAGTGGCGCCGAAGAAGTAAAAAAAACTCCCGGCGTGATTGGTGACATGCGCAGAAAAGGCTGGCGTATTTACAATAAAATATTTACAATAGTATAATAATTATTATAGGCTAATATTTCCTCAGCACCAATGATTTACCGCAGCGTTGAAGATGAAAGCACCTTCTAAGTGGTCCTTTCGTAGGCTATACGTATGCTACAACAGAACAGGAAGCTGACTCATTTCCGGGTCTTGAATAATAAAGAAATGAGGATCCACATGCGTACAATGATCTGTAAATATATACGGACCCTCTTTCTTTCATCTATTTACTCGGTGAAGCTCTCTCTTGATCAGAGGGTATTCGTTCACAACCAACAGTTGACAGAGAAATGAATATTAGCACTCAGCACATCTTCCTGTGTGCTCAGAGAAACTGATGAAGGCCAAGCACTGACGAACAGAAGCGGGAAATAGGACAACGATATGTTTGGCAGTCAATATGAGGCAACCCAAGAAACAATAGGCTATTGTGTTCAACGGTATTGACGATAGTCAGGGTGAGATTTGCCAAGCGCATTGTGGGGGGGGGGGGTTCAGCCCACCCTCATAGTCTTTCTTATGACGCCATAGATAGTAATGTCCTTATTTCACACACCCCCAGTCCACAAAATCAAGATCTCCCCTCCTAAACCCCTCCCAGTTTTTCTACAATTCTCATATTGAGAACAATAGGCCTACGATATTAGACTGAGTCATGAGCTTGGCTTTATGAACCAGCAATGGGTGTATTTTAGGGGATTACGGGTTCAACCTCTCAAATATGTCATTTTCGAATTGTATTATCGTAAAGAGCATCGTTTTTGCTTGGCATAAAATTGACATTATATTAGGTGGCCTCGTCATGTTATCATTTATTAGCTATAGCTTAATTCTGTGTATGTCCTGTGTATTTTTGAGGTCATGTGCATTGGGAACTCATCTCCCCCAAAGGATCCCGAGATATTTTATGGGCAAACTACTGCAGAAGCCGACGCATCTGCATTGGACAATGGACAGTAGGGCGTAGTGACCAGAAAGGATCATGTTTGGCATATATTAATTTGTTGCTCCTATGCATAGGATAGTGTCTGGTATAGAAATTTTGTTTCTGACGTGCTGCTTTACTTTGCCGCCAAGGCCCTGAAGTTATTCATGTATTCCGTACTTTGAGCATTGCATTAAAACTGCTGAAATTTGATTATTTTCTTAACTGAAGTAGTAATTAGGCTTAAAAGTAGGAATATGATGAGCCAGATTTTATGGCACAGGGTAATAATATTTGTTTGGCCATTCCAACATACACATGTAGTATGAGCTACAAGCAAGGGGTCGTCCATAAATGACGTCACGCAATTTAGGGCTATCCCCTTCGACACCCTCGTCATGCGTTAACACAAAGTCATAATTAAGATATCTAGCAATTGACCGTTACAAATCGTTACAGATGTGTGACCCTCTCCCCTCCAGTTACGTGACGTCATTTATGAACGGTCCCCATTGCATCATTCTATCTTTAAAAACGGAATAGATAATTAATGTTGAAAAAAACTTGCGGTCTTTAATTATTACGCTTCACAAAATGTTCACTTGATGACAATGCATTTTACTCATACATTTCCACTCACTTTTGTGGTATATTTGACCATGTTTTTGAGGGATTCGCTCTTTGTTCACAGTGGCTTCTAAATTCAGTTTTGGGGTTATGAATGTTCTAATATCACCAGAACTGCTAGGGTGACAATGATCAGTTTTCTTTGCTATTTTAATTCTTCTGACTGCCAGTTCTTCCATGTGCTTTTTTCTCATCAATCATCATAATTCAGGAGGAAAATCTGGGTAACCATAGTAGCCATTGTTCTGAATCAACTTACATTTTTATCAACGACCTTTCTCTCAACGTTGGCTAGGAAATGTGATAAATTATGTGCAAATAAATGTCGTAGCCTGAACTCATTGAAATGGAACATGCAAATGAACCAATGGATAGGACGCCTTTCATGTAACTCCAGTTTCTTATTTCTTCATTATTCCAGCATGCATTTGTGTATTTAAAACATACCTATTACCCAGTCTTCCATTATCTGAATGACTACAAACTATAGCCGTTATATATTTCCTACCAACAAAATACAATGCTGTGACTTCACACTTTTCTCCTCATCCATCAGGTAGCATTTTACGAAATTTTCCCTCTGTCTCTTCCCACAATCTGTGAGTAGCTGAACTCTGGTCGTCATCATTCACAATTCTATAGTCCACAAGTAGACCTATTAAGCAGCACCAACCGCATTGGAGAAACTATGTCTGTCAAATTCCTGGACAAAGCAGAGAGTGACTTGTTGTAGCGAGAGCATGTTGCTCTTTCAGATCGCATATAACTTAAACGTCCACATAATGATTCTGACGCTGCATAATCGAAGTCAATAATTGTATCACAGCTAGAATCATTGTCTGGTGTATCATTTATACTTTATACAGTCTTTTAGATTTAAGCTTATAATACTTTTTATATTCTCTTTCTTTTCTCTTTCTTTTCTGACCATTTCTTCGTGACCACAGTTCTCGTGTTTGCACAGTAGGCCTACATGTTTTTGCCATGGTTTGCAGCTGCGAAAGTACACGAAACTTCAAGTGCTCGGCGGCAAAGTTAGATGCAATAATTTTGATGCAATTTTTATTTAGTTCTTTCATTTAGGATCT
Source organism: Lumbricus rubellus (assembly GCA_945859605.1). Taxonomy (NCBI): domain Eukaryota; kingdom Metazoa; phylum Annelida; class Clitellata; order Crassiclitellata; family Lumbricidae; genus Lumbricus; species Lumbricus rubellus. The sequence goes on from OX243828.1 coordinate 14,801,338, forward strand.
GGAGCAACCTTTTAGGTTATGCCAAAGTTCATTTTAAACCAAAACATGTTTCTTGCTAATAGTTGCTATACCCTAATGGACAGTCCTAAATCTAACTCGCCAAAGTGAATAAGCTAGTTCCCGCGTTTCGCTTGTGCGCTCGCTGTATAAATTTTGAGATTTCGATTACGATAGCTGCGAATGGCCATAGTGTCGAACACTTTTATTACACCATAGAACTATAGAAACGATTGAAAAAAGTTTAACAAAAAGGATAAAATATATCAGTTGTATTATAAGCCTACTGATGTTCGTAATAATTGGGGTCACAGCAGAGATCATCGAATACGCTCTCTGTCTCTGTCTCTGTCTGTCTGTCTGTCTGTCTCTCTCTCTCTCTCTCTCTCTGTCTCTCTCTCTCTCTCTCTCTCTCAACTGCTGCTGACGGATAGCCTATACTGGCCATATAGTATAGACTATTATTATTAGGCCTATAAGTGGGGGGCGAACAAGCGGCCGAAGGAAAATGTTTCATCTTTTTGCCGACCATAATTTCTGACGATTGTTTTTAGTCATTTGGTCAAAATCTCCAGAAAAGCTGATGATTTTTTTAGTCACTTCGTCATTTGTTCGAGAATCATCGCTTCTTCTAACATTATAAAGTCACCAGTGTGTTCATGCATGAAGTGTGCATATAATCCTAGCACTTAACAACGACTGGAGGGACAAATGCATGGGCCGTCCCCCCCACCGCATATATATACATTGAGGGGGACCGTCCCCCCAAGTCTCCGCCTATGGT
>OX243828.1:14804618-14872451 GCA_945859605.1 Lumbricus rubellus
AATAGGACTGTCTCTCCCTTCACTTTTCTTTCCGTCTCTGTCTGTTCCACTTTGTCTCGTTCTGTCTGTCTCTGTATCTCTGCCCCACCCCACTCTCTTCTCATCTTGATTATTACCGTCATTCTCAGCAGTCTTTGACCTTTCCTTTCTTCAGCCGCTATTCATCCTTTGACGGCTATACAGATCGACGGTGGCATTATTATAGCAAGAATCTGCAGAAGGATGATATAGTTGCCGGCAGAATGGACCGACCCATAATGGATCTACTGTCATCTACAGTAGATAGTAGGTCTCCATAGTCTTCAATTATTTATTGACACCTGTCTGTCAAACTCTCATACACGCTTAGATCGACCTATCTGGAGAGAACAATAATAATGTCATCCATCAGTTTAATAGATCTAAGGTCGATGGCCGCGCGTACTTTGTGACAGAGAGCGTGCGGGCCGCGGTTCGATTCCCCAAGGTGGCTATTTCAGAGATTCAGAAATCTCGGGCTAGCACGGTCCGTCCAAGCGCTGAGCAATTGCGAGTGAAGGACTTGCTCAAAGTCCCCAAGCGGCGGCTTGAGGTGGATTCGAACCTGCAACCCTCCGGCTGCAAGGCAACGAACGCACCAACTACACCACCTCGTCCCACAATATAATTATAGTGTAGGCCTACGGTCAATGCACTCATTGTAGCCGAGCTGAGCCCAAGGGCGCATATGCAACAGATATCTCGAACCGAATTTTTGTCATGTAGGCTGGGTTCGAACCCCGACTTCTCGATCGAACGGCGACGAACGCTAACCACTCGATCTGCTGTCGAGTACCTTATCCGCTTAATGGTAACAAAACGGGGCGAGGTGGTGTAGTGGGTATGTTCGTTTCCTTGCAGTCGAAGGTTTGCAGGTTCGAATCCACCTCAAGCCACCGCGTAGAGACCTTGGGCAAGTCCTTCACTCGCAGTTGCTCAAGCGATTCGGCGTGAAACTTGGCGCAGCGTCCGGCTGTTCTAGTCTATGGTAGCACCGATCGTTAGAGATTCGACCCACTGCGCACGCGCACACGACATATCGATTCCGCTTATTGAGCGAATCGACCTCTGCGTTCAACATAATAAGTCATGATAGTCTTGCCATTCATCCCGGTAAAAAAACAACCGATTCACAAGATTTGCATATGAAGGCATTAGGATAAAGACGGTTGAATAGATTGTAGACCTATAGACTGATGGACTTCTGAATAAAAAGATGGATGGATAGATGAATCGATTGATGGATGGATGGATGTAATCAGGTGAGAATGCATGAATGGATGGATGGATGGATATAGATGGATGGTTGGATGTAATCATGTAATAATGGATGGATTGATTGGTTGGTGGATGGATAGATAGATAGATGGATGGGTTGGTCGATGTATGGACTACTGGATGAAAAATGGATGGATGGATGTAATCAGACAAGGATGGATGGATGAATGGATGGAATCAGGCAAGGATAGATGGATGGATGGGTTGATGGATAGACTTCTGGATGAAAAGATGGATGGATGGATAAAATGATGGATGGGATTGATGGCTGGATGTAATCAGGTAAGGATGGATTGACTGATTGATGGATGGGTGTAAGGCCAGAGAGGGTGATGGATGTCGATGAATATCGTCGATTACTTATTCATTCCGTCTCTTCTTCTTCATGGCATGGGGTCTCACGAAAGCGATGCACCGATCGCAATGATGCAATCCATCATTTATCTAGCGCCTTTCAAGCAGACAGAGAGAGACAGAGATAGAGGGAGAGACAGAGAGAGACAGAGAGAGAGAGAGAGAGAGAGAAAAAAAAAAAGAGAGAGACTTGAGAGTCTCGGAGGTGATGGACGGATCATTGCCGAGGAGCATTCTCTCTTCTATCGAATCACGTGATAAGATGCATTACCGCAGACTACCACGGGGTCAATGGCATCAATAAGACATGCTTAAATGCACTTAGTCTTACTAAATGTAGTTTATACAGAGACCGTATAATATATATATATATATAATTTTATATATATATATATAATATATATATATATGCATAACCTCGATCCTGCTGCTCATTTTTCAATGAATTGATCAAGTCAGATCCTTCACCATCGCTCGCCCGTTTGAATGGACGCCACGCCGTTCAATAGGGTCTGCCCTTGTCTGATATAGAGGCCTAGGCTAGGTCTATAATGGCCCTATGCCCTATGAGAGGCCTATATAATTTGTACCATCCATCCACCCATCCGCAGTTGGTAGGCCTATACCGGAGTCCGACAACTTTGTATGATCATGTACACAATGATTACGTCAGTTACATGTAAAGCTGCTGCCCGCTCAGTAAAAAACGTCTGACACTCAGTGCTTAAAGTGTGGAAAAATAAGTGTCTGGACGCCCTTTACATTTCCGGTCTGTGCTGGCCAATAAGTGCATGGACGCCGTCCATAACCGTCCAGGCACACTTTAAGCCCTGCTGACACTCTCTAATGCAGTAAAAACAAACGAACGAAAACTTATTAAGTCTTGTACATCATGATTTTGACATATTTTCCAAAAATGTTTTCTTTAATTTCAGAGTTTGTGAAGATGATGTCAAAGTGACAAAATGCGAACTTGCAATCTACAACATCACGACGGCAAAGTTCACAACCACCGAACGCTTCACAAACATCCCACGTTAAGCCGCCAAAGCACATGATGAATATTCAAATCAAGAGTGGCATTATGAATATTCAAATTAAAATCACATAATGAATATTCAAATACAAAGCACATGATGAATATTCAAATCAAAAGCACATGATGAATATTCAAATCCATAGCACAAGTTGAATATTCAAATCCAAAGCACATGATGAATATTCAAATCCCGAGTACATTTTGCATATTCAAATCGAAAATACATTATGCATGAACTACAGCCAATCTAGAAGCAAAATGCATAATCATAAACGAAATGATTCACTAACAATTAAAGCACTTAGTAATTACTGACACAAAAATAATCCTGATATGCAGTGTTAAAAATAATGATTATGTAATTGATCTCTACATTAAATATACTAATGCCCGCGCTATAAAATTATATTAGATACGTATATATTAATCATCATTTCATAAAAGAATTACGAAAATACTATAAATGTCATATGATAATTGGCTGACACGTATGTGTATGTGTGTGTTTGTATGTCTGTTTTTCTTTGTGTAAAGACGTAAATAAAACGCTATAATAATTATGATCTACACAGTTTCTGATCTGTTACTATTATTTTTAACAAGAAGACTAACTGACTAATATTGCATCCTGCGAGAAGTTTCAAGGCATTGACTAATCAGAGGAATTTCGAACGGAAGATAACTTCCTCTGTAAGGCTTTGAAACTTTCAAAGATCGAACGCAATGCATCCTGGGATCATTTTGCGATCAGTTTAGATGTGAACTCTGAAAGAATAAACAGCAGCAGATGAATTGTAATTGATGAAAAACACAAAAGTCAAAGTAACCAATTTGTTTAAGCACCTCAGCAGAAACTCTTTAGAATTATTCATTTATTTATTTATTTCTCGCAGTTTCTATAGCATCCCTTCAAGCTTCTACTCAGAGGCGCTCGAAACTACAAAAACAAACACTGCATCGGAGTTTCACGTCGAAGCCAATTCATATTGTACAATACATACATGTACACCTGCAGTGTTCTGACTTCAGGCAGATCCAGGAGTCAAGTAACAAGTAGTGGTGGCGTCGTTGCCTTGGAGCCGGAAGGTCCGAGGTTCGAATCCACCTCGCCGCGTAAGGACCTTGGGCAAGTCCTTCACTCACAATTGCTCAGCGCTTCGGCGTGAAACTCCGATGCAGTGTCCGCTCTGCATCGGGAGCGCCTCTGAGTAGAAAAAGCTTGAAGGGGCGCTATAACAAGTGCACATACAAACAAACAAACACAATTTTCTCAATTTTTTGCATTTTCTCTAATTTATTTATATCGTTTTGCATGTTTTTTAAATCCATTATCCAATCCAATGTCCTACTTTTCGTCTTCCTTGGCGTTTTCCTTCAGTTTCCCTTCTTCATATACACATAAATTATATACACATACTGTCACCTCAAAAGGTTACGGAAGAAACCATTGCCAAAAAAGAAAGAACTAACCCCAACCCAAATAACTGTTTTCAGAAACACACTGACAATGACTGAACAGAATTATATCCAATGCAACGAATGAATGATAAGAGATAAAGAGCTAGGTTACCCAAATAGTCGATGGAACCGTTATCCTTGACGTTGGCGAGTTTAATGATCTGCTCGATGTCATCATCGTCGAGACTTTCACCATAAGTCTTCAACGCATTCTTCAATTCTTCGGCACCGACCGCTCCAACATCGTTTCGATCAAACACTCGAAACGCCTCGACCAACTCATCGTTCATTTCATCCTCTCTCCTCAATCCAAATCGACCAATCACCTTCAGGTATTCGCTCGGACTCAGGCGACCTGAAACTAGGCAAGGAAATCAACATTTTATCTATTCATTCATTCATTCATTCGGACATTTATATAGCGCTCCTTCAAGTAAAAAAAACTGCTCAGAGGCGCTCCCGACTCCAGCGCGCCCAAAAAGAACAGTTTTAAGTTTAGTAAGGAATGATCCTGGTAGAGTCCTGGGGGTGTAGGCGCAGCTCAAAAGGAAGGCCATTCCAGACCACCGGACCAACCACAGAAAAGTCTCGATTCTTCATGGTAGCAGTACGAGCAAAAGGAACCAAGAGGACTCCCTTATCTATGAGTGAGTACTTAAAGTGACTGGGAACCCAATGCAGCTCGCCACTGATCGCACTCTGCCAGTGCCAGTCCCAAGCCTGGATAAAGGAGGAGGGCGTCGCTAATGGTCTTTGTTACCACACAGTGACGTTAAACTGCAACTACCACTAATGAAGCTCGCCGGTAAAGAGTTAACAAAAACTAAATAATAATAATAATAATAATAATAATAATAATAATAATAATAATAATAATAATAATAGTAATAATCTTCATTTAATTTCAAGTTGACACAACACAGTTTTATTCATAGCATGAACGGATGATCACAAGTTATTACAGGAGTAGAATTTAACTGTTGGCAGCCAAGCAAGGCGCTTGTCCCATCCCATTGCTCAGTTTACCAACACCATCGGTCCATCGGACAAATGGAAGGTTGAGTGGACCTTTTGGGAGGGTAGTGGGAAGCGATCCGACATCCATGCAGAGTATTCACCATTACCCTAAACCCCCCTTCCAAATAACAATTGAAACGATTGAATTCCTTTACAAGTACATGTATATTGCTGAAATCAGTAATAATATTTCTTTTATTTTTGCAGTACTACGGTAATACTGAACATGTTATTGTACTGAGGTTTATGTTGAATTGATGTTGATCAGAAGATTTATTTCAATTTTAAAGAAAAGAAATACAAAATTAACCATTTGAACCCGACGGCCGGTTTTCTGGCCCATTATCCATAGAGTTACGGAGGCTTCGGGTTCAAAGGGTTAAATGGTTGTAATTCAAACGATTCAGTGGCCACTTGTTTCCACTCATTGGACGAGTACACAAGCCATACATAAATTCCAGCTGCTCGCAGGCCAACTGACTAATTCTAAGCAATCACTCTCTAAATGATTGTAATTCTGACAGTTAACTGATGGATCGGAGTTCTGTTCATCAGAACACTGATTAAGTTACTGCAGGTCAGATTGAGTCCACAAACCGACTGATTTGATTAGTCGTTGATTTGATTAGTCGTTGGATGATTGATTAGCTACGTTCAGATTACTGTAATCAATATGCCGTTCATATCTACCATCTGCGTTGGCATCGCTAAGCATCTTTGCAACATCTTCTTCCGACGGATTCTGACCCAAAGCACGAAGCGCTCGTCCCAGGTCACTGACCTCGATGAAACCTCGACCCGTTCGATCAAACAAGATGAAGCATTCCCGCAACTCTAAAAGCATCGACAAAACCAGTCACGTAGCAAGAATAACCATAAAAACATATATTTGTAGTGAAAGTATTCCACATCCAAGTGTGCATATACTTACACACTTAATAATTATAGTACCATTTAAGTATCATGAATCCACCTCGCTGTGTAAGGACCCTGAGCAAGTCCTTCACTCACAATTGCTCAGCGCTTCGGCGTGAAACTCCAATGCAGTGTCCGTTCTGCATTTGGGAGCGCCACTGAGTAGAAAGAGCTTGAAGGGGCACTATAACAAGTGCACATACAAACAAACAAAACCTGGTACCTCTCATAAGAAGGGGCTCAAGTATGACCATAACTAGCCAAGCACATATTATACTAAAATGAGAACAGCAATAACTAGACGTGAAAAGTGTCACACCTGCAAGCTGTTCCTCTGTGAACAGGTGGGCATTTGGTTCTCCACTCCAGGTGTCGCTACCATCAAGACGTCGACTTCCCATTTCCGCTTAACCAGTCAAGACTAGCAAATGCACGATAATAGAAACCTTTGATGAAGTTAAGAGAAAAACGGCTGGTCCGTTCTGCAACAAAAATTATACATCAGGTTGCTATGAGACATTTATATTCTGCCATAATTATAATGAGATTACACCATTTTACACTGGCTTCCTGTTCAGCCTAAATCTCTTTCGAATTGGGGCCTATGGTTTATAAAGCCATTTACAAATGTAGTATTTAAGGTCAGTCCTTAATAGCTTGCTCGGTGCTTCTGGAAGCAAATGGGAACTTTAAAAGAACTTAAGTACAGAGTTCACATGCTCATAGTTTGCAGTAATGGCTCTTGCCAAAGAATTGGAAATACCTTGAGCTCCTACAGATCTGACCTTTATAAGAATCAAGTTATAACTTAATCTAGGTGACTGGAAACCTATTTGCAAAGATATCCTTGTCATACACAGAGACAATACACCTATAATCCTTGATTTCTCTTAAAGTGGCGCTATATAAATATATGGTAACAAACATGATTAATCTTGAGTAAGTCATGACCATGCATGTATACATGGCAATCTACCGATACCTTCCATACAGTTGGTGAAGTGGATGGTAGTCTAATTAACAAGAACATATGCTTTGTGCAGAATAAATAGGTCACCAATTTCAAAGACTTAATTAAAAAATCGAAACTTTTTCTACTGCTGTGAAGTGCTCAGTTCTCAACATATTGGCACTGAACTTATTAGCTGCCATCTAAGATTGTATCTCCTTAAAGGCAATAAGCAAACAGCTGCACTGATCAATCACGAGTTAGCCTTTAGGCCTGCCAGCCAGCAGCAGCTGTCTGCTGCATTATAAATTTAATCGATCAAAAATGTAGGTTAAATATCACGACTTGACTCCCATAATTATATGCACGGCTTGATTTTTTTATTAAAAACTATGACACCCACGAGTCTCGAAACAACTCCGAATAGCAAATAACGTGTCAGGGAAACTAGGGCAATCTTGAGACTCGAGGCAGCCGTTCTTATCTATACTAGCACATGCATACCAAAATGCCACTTAAAACTCTCAGCACTGAACTTCAACAGGTGTTAGCCTACGCTACATATCCACCTGTTAATTTCGAAAGTGCTTTAACAAAAAGACGTAATTTTCGACAAATAATAATTAGGCTATAGTCTGCGCATATTTGCACCGAAACAGTTTATCAATTTCATAATTATAGGCCTACGACATCACAATCATAGTTCAAAAATTACCTAAGCAAATTCCACAATCTGTTTACACAATCAATTAAAATACGATAACCTACGCGCTGCTGATAAGCGAAACTTAACTCTGGAGTGGCCTTCGAAAGCCGGTAACCATGGGACCTGGGAGGCCAGTCCAAAGTAAATTAATTGTAAATTTTAATCGGTCTTCATTTTGCAACAAACAGCTCTAGTCAAAATAGTGATCTTTATAACACATTGATGGCCAAAAACGAGGGAAAGAAGATAGCCTAATATCAACAATCGAGTCTTGCAATAGATGTCGCTCAAGCGGCTCAACGTATCTGACTTCTGAGTTCTGACTCGGCCAGCGCATAGGTCTATGTGGGCGTAGCCGCGTAGGCCTAAATTTCCGCGCTCTGTTTGTTTTTCTTTGGTTGTTTTCTGGCTTCTGCGATGTTAGCGTTCCCGAACATGGAGAATTAAATTATTAGCTACTGATGCTGATGCTGGACTGCTTTGTGCTGTGATGCTAAATGTCGATCACGTCGAGCCGTCGAGGAACCACCTCTAGCAAAAACCACAACTTAATTAGGCTATGCCCAAGACCACGTACATCCATTTGTTCTACTATTATAGGTTATGAAGGCAAAGAAAAACCATCCCGAGGGTCCTTTCCCGCCGTCAATTAGCCTAATTAGGCTAAGGCTACATTGCCATGTTCACATTATTTTTCTTCTATTTAATGTGCTTTGGCGTGTACGCCTAACTAGCCTAGGTTCGTACGTGTTCTTAGCTATAACCTACGTGTCTCTTTTAATCCTCCACCCTCCAATTCCCGGCCCAGACGACACCCGCCTTAATAATAGCTGTTCCGCCCCTCTGATCCTATGGTAACACGTACGACCCGGACCACCACGGACTACTCTCTCGGACAACCCTACTGACTCAACGCAGCGCTCGTGAATAAGCTGGTGCCCCGCGCTTGGCTTTCGAGTGGCGCCTTAGAAATTTTGAGTTTACGATTACGATTACATGTGGGGTGCGGTTGTGTAGTGGGTATGTTCGTCGCCTTGCATCCGGCTCGAGGGTTGCAGGTTCGATTCCGCCTCAAGCCGCGCGCCGCGTAGGGACATTGGGCAGGTCCTTCACTCGCAATTGCTCGGTGCTTTGGCGTGAAACTCCGATGCAGTGTCCGCGCTTGTAGGCGCCCGGGAGGCGAGAGCACCTCTTGAGCTTGAAGGGGCGCTAAAACAAGTGCACATATAAACAAACGTGTGTCACCGGGATTTGTCTCATCTTTTAAATAAACGTAGGCTAGAAGATTGTTATTCTCATAGTAATAATTGTATGCCTATACTGTAACCGGTTGACAGACCGCAACCGGTTACCGTGTACAATTAGACCTAGGCTATACAGTTTAAACAATTCACAAGAACGCAGATCACAGAATACACAAACCTTAACTATTAGGCCTAAGCTTACTATAACTGAACAGACAGCCTGCGAATGCAACATTGCACTGGCGACAGACGCTACCTGTCCAAGTCATGGCAATCATTATAATTATTAGGCCTACACTCGGTTGAACTGAATTTTTATTCATTAAATTGTACGCGTCACTAGTGGCGCTAGCGTCATTGACGCGCCAATCAAGCACCTGCAGCAGTGACGTCATAGCAAACGTTGGTAGCACTTTAAGGATGAACTTTTAGATCAGTAGATCTGATAAGTCGCACGTAGTGTAGTACGATTAAGATTATACAACGATGTACGCAGTGACAGTGCTTTGTCACGAACCGTGCAGTGCAATTAGTGCCGTTTACCCTTGTGTGGCAAAAATAGGGAATCGTTCCGTGATGTAAACGATGATAAAGTTGCTGGTGAATTAAACAATAATTCTGTAATTGAGCGATGACTCGATGTCACCCGTCATGTAACGAGCCTGTAATTATTGCTCTGGCGTTCGGTTTCATATCCTATACGGTTACAATCTTGTTAGTCCGGCAATAGATTAAGCGATTATGACGAATTGTTGTGTTTGAAGGCCACATGGAGGCCTGTGTTATTTGACAGGCCTATAGGAAGTAATCGTAGTAGTCTGCGTGTTGTTCTGTGGGTAGTTTTACATTGGAAAGTCAAATACAGGCTGTGGATATTATTTTATATATACAGGAGACGCCATTGAGATCTGTGTTTTATCTGTGTCTACGGTTTGCAAGATAAAATCGAAAATGAATCTTGGAATAGTTTCTATTCTCTTCGTCGTCGTCGGTGTTTTTAAGGTCGTTCTAAGTACGGAAAGTACGACATTGCTCGCGGATGATGGGGTTCAGTCAACCCGGTGGGGGAGCTACTCCGCGTCCACTTCCCAGCCGCCCAAGTCCCAGGTGTCGGAAGGGAGTGTAGGGTCGAGGAACGATGATCGGGCAATGCGACCCATTGACAAGGGATTGCAACCTCTCTACGTCATGGTGAAGGAATTTCTCGATCTCGTTCATCCAGATTCCAGGGCGGATTGGATTGATGACCCTCGCTTTGATCATGGTGAGTTGGGTAATCAAAAGATTAAGGCTTCTATAGCACAACTAGCCTAGTTAGCTACACCGGTAAGCAAGAGTGGCATACTTCTGTTGGTTGCAGCGGACTGCGGTTCAAGCCCCGGGCTGGGAGTTGACATTCAGAGATTTAGATATCTCGGGCTAGCACGTGTGGGACACGGTGGCGCAAGCTGCTGCGAAGCGACCTTGGGCAAGTTGCTTATACCCATCATTGTCTGTGGGAAAGGCAATGGGAAACCACCTCACTCATCTCATCCCCAGGGGCGTAAAGCCAATGAACCTGCCTACAGGCAGAAAACCATCATCATCAGCAGCAGCACAACGTATAGGTTTAACAGAGTAGCCCAATGGAGGCCTATAACTCCGCCACTGGTTGCACTCTGTCAGTACCACTCCCAAGCTTAGATAAAGGAGGAGGGTGAAACTAATCGACTTTGAAAGATGGCAGTGTTGTTGAACCATGACAAGAGAGGTCCCCAACATATTCACGAGTGGAGTGAAGTCAGATGGGTTGTCCATGGGTAAAATATATGCCGAGCAGATCCGGTTGTTAGAGGAAGACCAGAGAAAAAGACAGTTGGTTGGGTTTGGGTTGAGACAAATGGTGTTTGGGTTGAGACAGATGGTGTTTGGGTTTAAACAAATGGTGTTTGGGTTGAGACAGATGGTGTTTGGGTTTAAACAAATGGTGTTTGGGTTGAGACAGATGGTGTTTGGATTGAGAAAGACACGGGTGGAGCAGCAATCCTGGAGTAAATGACAATCCAGCATGCTAACCACTGGACTAACAAAAACACCCCCATGGAGGTTATGATAGAGAGTCAGTTTTTGGCTGGTATCTTCCTTTTTTCAGGAATATTTGACTTGTTGATATCATGATACCATAAACAAATCTTTAGAATTTGAATATGAGGTCAACTTTTTACAATGGCTTGTTCTGTGGCGATTTAATAGGGGAAATTCCACATAATTCTAACATAGATATATTTATGTAATTCAGTACGGCCGCATTGTGCAGTTTTTCCCTCTTGTTAATACCAGTAATTTGATGAGAGCTGTTATTTGAGGAGTTCGATATCCCGATAGTTGTGCTATTGTGTTTCAATATTTCATTTAAAACAGAATGCATGAGCAGGAACTGCAGAATAAACAATAGATGATTGTGTGTTTAGCCTCTTTTGTTACTTGCCAATGTTCAAATTGATCATCTTTGTTTGCTTTATAATGTTAGCTACTTTATTGTCCTCTGCTTTGTTCAATTTGTGAACAGGAACTATTGTTTGTGTTCTGCCTGTGTACAATTGTACATGTTACTAGCATAAACCCAGGAATGGGCAATAGTTAAGAGTTCAGTGTTTTTTAAATGTGAATGGCATCAAAGAACTGTGACAAGAAACGGAATTGGGCAGAAGCACATAAATTTGTAGAATTCGAACCAAAGACTATAGAGCCAAAGAACCACATTCTGCTGCTGGGTTACATTGCATGTTTAGAGTGTCAGTGTCCATTGATGAAGAGCAGTATGTCAATGAATTGAATTCATTAATTTATTCATTCATTTTAATAATTTGTATAGCCACTTCAAGAAGCCCAGTCAGAGGCACTCCCAGTCCAGCCACGGGGATACAAAAATGTTTTAAGGAGCCTGTAAAACACTGATGTGTCAACCCTATGAAGCAGGCGTATCTCCAATGGGAGGCCATGAATTCAGAGAGAAGGTCCTAAAACTGATAAAGTAGGATGCGGACATTTTGAGTATACTGGACAGCTGCTGCAGAGCTCACACAGGTAGACCAGAGCATATGAGTAGTGGACTTGGAGCAGTTGTTTAAAAGATCTAGTACTATGTCTCAAGTTCTGTATGGCATATTTTCAAATGAATTCTTTGCATCGTGGGCAGCCAGTACAATGACTGTAGTATGGGCATATGAGTTGATATCTGGGTCTGCAGTACTATGACTTATAAGACTGCCCTGCTGGGAAGTTTTGAGTTGTTTACTCACTCACATCATTGTTAATGATGACTTCAGCTCTGTGTATTGTTATAATTGTAATTATGTTACTTACTTCTATCACACCGGGTGGGGGCATGGAGGGTTGGTGGGGGGTGCAAGGCTTTAATGGATGGCGCTCCAAAACCAATCCTTAATTGAGTCAACATACAGACAGAACTGACAGAGACAGAAGACAGACAGACAGACGGAGACAGACATGCAGACAGACAGACAGACAGACAGAGAGGCGGCCTATATGGTAGATAGTTGTAGAAGCATAGACTAGTATGGATAAGTGCAGGATAGTCATTTATTAGTTTATTTTCAGGTTACCATGTAATTATGAATGTGCACTGGAGTTTGTTTGCCAAATGTCTTTAGGCCTAAAAAAAATGCTGTGTTTCCGGTAACAGAGCTAAAAAAAATTGGGTAGGTAGGTCGGAAAATATTTTTATTTTGTAAAATATTTTTATGCAGTGACTATCCGAAAAAGTATACTCCACTAGTCTTTTTTGCACGCTGAAACAAAGTACGTGTTCTAAGCAAGTATAAACTGCCTATTTCCCGACTGTCTGCACCTAAAACAGCTCTAGAAACAGTCCTATTAATTTCATTTTGTTGACGTCTCTTATGTTATGTCAATACAAATGTTAAAAAAAGATTTTTTGAAAAAAAATTTAAATTTTTTTGGGGAAAAAAAAATTTTGAAAAAAAAAATTTTTTAATAAAATTTTTTTACAAAAATATTTGGGTCGCGGCCGTAAAAATGGGTCGGTCGCGTTACCGGAAACACAACACTTTTTTTTTACGCCTTATCTTCTGACAGTGGGTGTTGTAGGGACAGCGGTCAGAACACTAAGAAAAACTCTGATGCTGAAGCGATAGCGAGACAGAGAGAGAGACAGACATAGACAGAGAGAGACAGAGAGAGACAGAGAGAGGCTGATGACGTAACTGAAGAAGAAGAAGTAACGTGACATATAGGAATAAAGAAATGACATGACAGATAAGAAAGAAGTGACACAACGGATAAGAATAAAGAAGTGACATGACATATTAGAATAAAGAAATGACACAAGGGATAAGAAATTGAAGGAAGTGACATGAAAGATAAGAATAAAGAAATGACACAACGGATAAGAATGAAGAATTGATGTGACAGATAGAAAATAAAGCACTGGTGCATGCTGACGAAGAACAGAAACCATAACGATAATTACATAACGATAATTACATAACGATAATTACATAACGATAATTACATAACGATAATTACATAACGATAATTACATAACGATAATTACATAACGATAATTACATAACGATAATTACATAACGATAATTACATAACGATAATTACATAACGATAATTACATAACGATAATTACATAACGATAATTACATAACGATAATTACATAACGATAATTACATAACGATAATTACATAACGATAATTACATAACGATAATTACATAACGATAATTACATAACGATAATTACATAACGATAATTACATAACGATAATTACATAACGATAATTACATAACGATGATTATAATCAACACTCATTGTCATCTGCTCATTTAAGTGCTCAATTTATGTTCAACTGCATAGCCACACGAAAGTTAGTGTAATATCAATCAGGAACTTTGGCAGAGCTGCCTGCGATACATTCATTCATCTGACTATTTTGGTGTGCAGTTTGGATGATGCCTAGCTTATGTCACAGTTCCTGGGTATGGTCTGCGAAGGGCAGTGTGAGATGGAAAAATAACTGGGGAGGGGGTTGAATGTAGGCCTACTGACTAATAGGGACAGAACTGACCATTCCATCCCATGTGTACCAGGTGATCAGAAATGAATTGCCTTTACACTTCTAACCCATGGATGCATGGTGTTTCTTGCTGAGCCTTAGAGAACTGTATATCTTCACTTCTTACATTAACAACTACAGTTAATTGTGTATATTAATTATGTTAATTAGGCATATACGGGTCGACCAATTACTACATCCGGGCATCAACAGGATCAGACATAGTGGTAGCTTCAGTTTGATGACAATAGACATTAGCATTGCCCTCCTCCTTTATGCAGGCCTGGGACTGGCACTGCCAATATGTGAGCACGACAGTTTTCACCGCCCTCTTCTTTCAAACCATTGGCTTATAGTAGATCTCTGTGCTCACCTTGACCGCTGTTACTGCCTTTATATAGCTCTAAATCTCAATGGGCAGTTAAAACTGAGGTGTCGTCGTTATCCTTAGAACAGCTATAATTTTTTAGCCATGCTTTGTGCTTAGCATCAGACTTTTTCTATGCTGTTGTGATATGCATGTTTGTCTGGCCAGTGCCACAATATAAAGCCTCCCCCCCCCCGACATAGAGTCTGCACTCAAAACAGAGTCTCCTCTCGCTGAAATTCTGTATTGGAACAACGTCTTTTGAATTTTTAAAAATAATTTAGGAACGTATGTTCTTGTTAAATAATTAGCAACGTAAACTTGCGGTTTAACCTGCTTAGCTGCGAATTTTATGTGAATGTAGGCTGGTCTCATTGATCATGGACATGTATTACATTGGAAATTGCCTAAATTGAATATATAGCAAGTTATTTATGGCAATTTCGTATGGCTTCTCATTCTATGCTTATAATTAAAATGTTAGCATGTATTAGACTAACTTATATGTAACATTGGCTAAATTAAAACTTGAACAAAGCAAGGTAATTATGGCACATTTTCTTGTGGCATTCATGCTATGTTTGAAATCAGAATTAATAGCGTGGAAAATGTCTTTCTTTTTCAGTCTTTGATGATGGAGATGCAGTGGCTGGACTGACGGTCATCTATGAATCGCTTAGCGACTGGCGCTTTGTAAGTGTTCTCAGATTTTCAATAGTTAACTAGTTAAGCATTGACCAGTTTTCTAGTGAAGCTTTTCTCTTATCTGTGTATTATATGTGTATCTATGTTATGTTTATGTTATGTTATGTTGTGTTGAAATAAAACATGTTATGTTGTGCTATGTTAAAATAAAACATGTTATGTTATGTTATTAAAATAAAACATGTTATGTTGTGTTATGTTATTAAAATAAAACATGTTATGTTGTGTTATGTTATTAAAATAAAACATGTTATGTTGTGTTATGTTATTAAAATAAAGCATGTTATGTTATGTTAAAATAAAACATGTTATGTTAAAATAAAACATGTTATGTTAAAGTAAAACATATTATGTTATGTTGTATTATGCTAAACCTAAACATTGAAGTTTATTTCGATTACTTTCTTAGCACTGTTCGATTCAACATTTATTCTAGAAAGCGTGACCATTGTAAGCGAGGCTTGGGCCCTCTTAGGACTCTCCCTTGAGCCATACATTGTGTTTGCAACTTGTTACATCTGTTCAACTGTTCTACCTTTTGGCTTTAAAAACTAACTGTGTTTATGTTGGTTGTTATGGTTGTATTTTCTGGAATTCTTGGGAGAAAGTTGTATTACCCTGTCTCCTCTGATCCTCTGCCTTCCAATACCCGACCCAGATGACACCCGCCTTAGTAGCGCTGTTCTGCCCCTTTGATCCTATGCCAACCGGACTCGGACCTCCTTTGGACTACTCTTACGGACAACCCTTTTGACTCAACGCAGCGTTCGTGAATAAGCTGGTGCCCCACGCTTGGCTTTTGAGTGGTGCCTTAGAAGTTTGGAGATTACGATTACGATGGAATACCTCTAAGCTTTGTAAGTTTTGGTCAGGTCTTAATAGTCGTCGTGGTTCTAAAGCCTAGACTGTGACCATTTCTGTTTTTGTTGGAGGGACTTTGGAGTAAGAATTAAGTTTAATGTGGAAATGAGCCTCAGCTGATATGCCAGGTGCATATCGATTAGAAGTTTCCGAAATCGATAAGATTATTTTCGCAGAGCAGAAAGTGCTTCTCGTCTTGTAATTAGCGCCAGCTCCAAAAAGAGTTTTGTACGCGGTAACCTTCTGTTCTGTATTTTGTAAGTTTATCTGTTTGAGGTATGGATGTATTATATGTATGTCTGCCTGTATGTATGTATGTATGTACTTTTATGTTTCATGGATGCAGTATACGTGTATACGCACACGTATGTATCATGTGTGTAACTGTGTATGTATCAAGGCACTTGGTTTAGTTCCGTTTGACTACGTGACTATACGTAGCACCTGTGTAACAGATGTAAACAGGAGCTTGTTGCTGTTTAATGACACTGCCAATGTTGCAAAGATGATTAGTGTCACCCTCCTTCTTTATCCAGACTTGGGACTGGCACTGTCAGAGTACAAACAGTGGCCCATGGATGTAACTGTTACATGGCTGTGTTTCGGCACCATAAAAATCGCGTCATTGTTATTATTATTATTTAACATTGACGGAGTATGTAAGCAGGAGCATTAAAATGCCGCTTGAGTATGTTTTCTGAGCTATAAAATACAGCAATGATGTTCTCGTATCAATTGCAATGCAATATTTATGCTGCCCCAATATTTAACGACAAGAGTGAGCTGTTGTTGCCACTCAAAATCTTTCTATTGAGGGCATGCTCAAGTTCTCTACAAGTGCTTTTGTTTGACCATCTCAAACCTGCATACTCACATAGTACCTGCAATATTTTTCAACAAATCGAATTTTCCATTTTACACAAAATAGAAATTGGATCTCAGTTGGAATTACCGTAGCTAAAGACATTTGCAAATTCTGAACAACATTATGCTCTCTGAATTTTTTGTGATTGTTCCAGATCAATAAGCGTAGACTTGGATTCTATTTCATTTGTGCAGAGCAATTCCTCTGCTTTGTCTTTGAAATTGATCTGTTTGTGATAATAGTCTGATATGTTGCTACTTGTCTGTAGCAGTCCCAGATCTCAGATGCATTGTCTTGGACCTGAAGGATCATTAACGTAAAGTCCGCAAACAATGATGCAGACTACATTGGCACCCACACATAATCGCGAGAGGGGGACACTTGCCTTCCCCTCTGGAAACTTGACACCTATTTTTAAATACTACTTTTTTGTTTTTTAAAGAATTTATTTGCACTAAAAACAATATGATATTAATTGATACACAAATTGAAACTGATAAATTTACAGTTTGAGATCACTGTGATGAATGCCAATGTTCTTAAATTCTTGCTTTGTTTTTTTCAAGCTCTTGCTAAAAACTTTAACTGAGACCAAAAATGTTGTATTTTGCCCCTCCTGCAAAAAATAGCTGCGGATGCCCGTGGTAGACCATGATGTTTACAATTATACAGGAGTAGTATAAACAATTATGTAAAGTGGTGTGAATGATGACGTCAAAGTGGTGTAAACAATGATACAAGAATACACATGATTAATTGTTCTTTATGAGTGTTTTGGTTATTGTTAGACCAAGCATTGGAATTTGTTTCTTATTTCATTGATACGGGATCAACAACATGCCTCTGCTCAGGTGCTGAATTACCAATTCTAAATATAAGCCGGCCATAAAATATATCTGGTAGAACCTTTTTATTATTATCTCTCTTTGAGATAATGGATTATCCCCTTTCATGATCCGCTTCTATTACTGGCTGCTGAATATGACGTCAGTGATGACGATTAATGAGTTTTGCTTGTCTGCATACTTTTCCCTTCTCATTGTAATTCTATACTTTCAGTACTGCAGATATTTGCATGACTGTGAAGTAGGATGCTCAGATGATATCATAGGCGTACGGGAGATTTCAGCAGTGGTGGTCAAGATTTTACTTCTGCCCGAAAAGTTGAGGTTTTTTAGTCATCGGGTTGAAATCTCGAGGAAAACACTGTTTTTTCACTATTTTCCCGGGTCTGCTTGCCCGAAAACAGGCTTGCCCGAATGTGGGGGGGGGGATTTGCCCCCTCTTGACCCCACCTCGTACGCCTATGGATGATATAGATGTTTGACTAAGAATAATAAACTTAACTTTTAAATCTCAAGTTTTGCTTACAAGGCTCATTTCGACCTCACATGATATAAAATAATAGCATATAAATAGTGGTAGTAGCATGCTGAGTGGCAGATAAGAAGATGGAGAGTATTTATCCTTTAAGGCATAAAATTTTTCTGTGCCCCATCCAGTGCTCAGTACTGTCCGTGGGAGGGTGAGACAGCGAGGGAGAGGACTTACCACCCACCCTTATTTATTGAAGCTAAAAAAGAAGTAGCTGATACTTCAGTGACTTCACATGGTCAATGACTAACTCTTTGGCTATAGTTTTAGCTTTGTTTGTTTGTTTTTATGTGCACTTGTTATAGCGCCCCTTCAAGCTCTCTCTACTCAGAGGCGCTCCCGAATGCAGAGCGGACACTGCATCGGAGTTTCATGCCGAAGCGCTGAACAATTGTGAGTGAAGGACTTGCCCAAGGTCCTTATGCGGCGAGGTGGATTCGAACCTCAAACCTTCCGGCTCCAAGGCAACGACGCCACCACTACACCAAGGTGCCCCACTTTTGATGTTCATCAAGGACTTAGGATTTTCCATTTTTGTTTTCTATGAACCTTCGGGCTCACTTCTATCTTGATTGAAATAGTAAAAATTTATAATGATTATGTGTTCTTTTTCATGGGCTTTTGTCCGCTTACTTATTTGAGTTCTCTATTGTCCTGCTGTGACCTGCAGTGGCTTCCCATTTCTTGTTTGTCTGAGGTCCATGATGATGTTCTTGTCTCCTTTGTTGCTTGCAATACTAGGATTTCTCTGTTGTGGGCCTACCATTTGGAACGGCCTTACATGGAACCAACATTTGCCCCAAGGACAAATTGTCAAATTCATTATCCTCGGTTTTGATATCTTAAGGGAGCACTGTATCAAGTTGATTGATTGGTTGGTTAATTGGTTGGTTGACTGATTGATTGGTTATTTAGATTGATTGATTAATTGGTTGATTAATTGGTTGATTGACTGATTGATTTAGTGATTGATTATATAATGATTAGTTGGTTGATTGGTTGATTGATTGACTGATTATATAATGATTGATTGATTGACTGATTGATTGATCTGTTGATGTGCTTTCTTGTAGTGGTCGAAGCATTACATTGGATTTTCCATCTGCATTGTCGTTGGTGTTTTGTTCGTCATTGTCATGCCGATCGTTGGTCTGTCATTTTGCTGTTGTCGAATGCAACGTCGTTGTGGAGCGACACGTCAGAGGAAAACAGAGAAGTCGGACGGTTGTAAGAGAGGAGCATGTGCAATCACCCTCATCATCCTAACCACACTCATAGCGTACGTCAAAATGATTTTATCGAGGTTTTTAAAATTTAAACTTATCCTGCTAGTGTGTCGAAATATTTTGAACTCATAGCATACGTAAAAATTATTTTTGTAAGTGTTTTAAAATTTTAACTTATCCTGCTAGTGTGTCGAAATATTTTGAACCTTCATTCAGAATTCTTGGGTGTTTTTTGTTCTTATTCTATGCATTTCCTCTTATTAGTTATAATATGACTATGGGTGCCCGCGCATATAGCGTACGTCAAAATGAGTTTATCGAGGTTTAAATTTTTTTTTATTAAAACTTATCCTGCCAGTGTGTCGAAATATTTTGAAACTTCATTCAGAATTCTTGGGTGTCTTCTTGTTCTTATTCTACGCATTTCCTCTTATTAGTTATTATGACCATTGGCGTCCGCGCATAGGGGCACATAGAGGAGGCACTTAGGCGTAGACATTTTTTTGTGTTTCCGGTAACCCGACCGACCCATTTTTACGGCCGCGACTCAAATATTTTTGTAAAAAAAATTTAAAAAAAAATTATTTTCAAAAAAAAAAAATTCAAAAAAAATTTAAATTTTCAAAAAAATTTTTTTTTTTACATTTGTATTGACATAACATAAGAGACGTCAACAAAATGAAATTAATGGGACTGTTTCTAGAGCAGTTTTAGGTGCAGACAGTCGGGAAATAGGCAGTTTATACTTGATTAGAACACGTACTTTGTTTCAGCGTGCAAAAAAGACTAGTGGGGTATACTTTTTCGGATACGGTAGTCACTGCATAAAAATATTTTACCAAAATAAAAATATTCTCCGACCTACCTACCCAATTTTTTTTAGCTCTGTTACCGGAAACACAACATTTTTTTTAGGCCTTACCCTGTCCTGGAGACAGTGCTAAAAGTGTAAAAAGAAGGAGTGCATGGACGCCCTTACCTTTCCAAAAGAAGTGCCTGGACGCACCTTACATTTTCAGGTGTGCTGGCTAGAGAAGGGGCAGGACGGCATAGAGATTTGAAAATAAGTGCCAGGACGCCGTCCATGACCGTCCTGCCACACTTTAAGCCCTGCCTGGAGAATTGTCATGTATTATGTTTTAGCTGCTACTATGTTGTTTTATCAAATTTCTTCACACTAAAGCACTAATGACAGCCTACACAGAATGAAACTGAAATAATTACATTTAGAAACCTCTATGAAAAATACCCATGTTCCTAATTTCCTGCTTTTGTATTTTTCAAGCTCTTGTTTAAAATGTAGCCGTGACCATTGTGTTTTCTCCTCATGCAAAATACCTGCATGCACCCATAGTGTATTTATTGACTGTGGGTCAGGAAATACTGAGGTACAAGGATGTTCGGGTAGAGCGTGGATGGCCTGATGATGATTGAGAAGGCATCTCGAAGATATTTGGGCTGGAAATACTGTAGGAAGTTGTAGTCAAGCGGTTCATTAGCAAGCATTAGCAATCGGCCAAGCATTCGTGTAGTGCGGAAATCTTTTTCAGTCGCTGGAGCCGAGTTTTTTGTGGGGTAGAATTCTGTTTCTCTGTAGATTTCGTTTCTGTTTGTTTGCACAACTCGTGACAGCTTTATTTACAGTTGGGTTTGGTTTGGACGAGAGGCTGCCAGGGCTTGTTGCTTCCTTCTCTGGCCGGAGCCACCGGGAAGAGATGGATGGACGGAAGGAGAATGGAGTAGCAGTGAACAAAGGTGGGGAGAATGGAAAGAGGTGGAGAGAGGGAGAGGAAGGGAAGAGCAGGGAAGACTGGTTGTTTTGTGGGTGGTGGAGGTGGTGGAGAAATAGGAGATGAACGTGTGTCTCTGTTGTTGTTGTTGGTGGTCTATGCTACCAGTGTTCAGGAATTATTGCTACATAAGCTGTGGTTGCATTTAGCCGATCGAGAAAGTCCTTAACCTCTTCTTCTTCTTCTTCTTCTTCTTCTTCTTCTTCTCGGTTGGTTTGTGTAGTTATGAGCCTTTAGTTATGAGCTGCCTCTCCATTCCTTTTGATGCCCTGGATGTCTCAGTTGGCCTACTTTTAATACCAGGTGTGCAGCTCCTGCTCTGGCTAAATGGTCCTTTCTGCCAGGTTCTAAATCTTCTGTATTGCTGGGAGATGATATCTTAAGATGACCCACATTGACTGCTAGATATACCGTTGGATATCTATCCTGTCTTGTTATCCAGGAATTTTCAGATGATTGCTGGAGGTGTTGTCAGATGTATTTCCAGGGATATTATCGGATGACAGATTTAGATGTCATTGCACTGTCTGTTATTGCTTCTCCTTGTTTGGTTATGGATAATGTTGTAATTGTAATTGAACATTTATATAGCGCCACTCACAGATTCAGTAGCGCTCCAATGTTATCTTGAATGTTTCTGGATTTCCTATTTAGTCAAAGATACAATGCAGACCGATTTAGGTGGGGGGGGGGGACATCACGGTGGCCATAATGGCAGACAGGGTTAAAAGGTGGTGCTGAAGAAATATAGTAGTGTATGATTCATGTAAATCTTAGTGTGGCTGGAAATCTCGAAGGCACAGGATGTCTGATGTAAAGGAACTATAGATTATCTGTAATCAAATGACTGCGTTCATTTATTTTGACAGTGACATTACTGTCTGGATATGGGCAAGATCGATGTCAAAAGTAGTGATTTGAAGCATTATCATTGCATCACTATATGACTGCTTGTCACTCCATGGTGGCCTCCATGGTGGCCTCCATGCTGGGCATTTGGGATGTCAGGACGTGGTCCTGCACCCCTTTCCGGACTCATGGTCATGTCTCTGGTCTCTGGCTATATGCTGGATTTGCTCCACTGGCTCCCCCTCCAACAGCGGATCTCATACTGGCTGATCGATTTGGTCTGGCAATCCCTGTTGAGCCCTGCCCGTGCTGCCTGTCTAAGCGATTTCTAATGCCCTACCTTGAGTGTTTCAGGTCATTGCTGTCTCCGTTATGCTGAGTGGGGTGCTTTCCGACAGCTACTAAGCAGAATCTTGCCTCCCTTCTCCTTGGTTAGCCCCTCACTCTTGGAATGGACTCGCTTTTGCACTGCACTTGTTGTCTCTCAGAGACCAATTACACTCTTTCTGTTCTCACCTAGAAATCAGAATTCATGCCTTAAACAGAACCCTGTATAGCAAGGCTCCTGTGTAGTAGCAGGCTTTTCATTTGGGTGTACTTTTATCTATAATTTATAAGCCAAGCCATTGCAGACAAAAGCTCCCATTTATGGACCACAGTGTATTTGAGTAGGGAAATAAATCAAATAGGAGAATTAAACGTTATCCCTATTACACCAGTTAATGGGTCTGCTGCTTACAAAGGCCCCATTCATATACTGGACTGCTGTGTATATATGACCCTGAAATGGTGATAAAGATCTTATCAGTGCATCATAAATTATTATTGGTGTTCAAGACTTGGGTCAGTTTTGGGGCCAGTGTGTCAGAAACCAGGTGCACTAGAGGATGTTTATGGAAAAGGCCAGCTGGTTTCTCTTAGGAAGTCCTTCATTCGCCATTCTTCCTTGTTTTGTTTCCACGTCTGTTCCTATACTCTGTCCCTCTGCTTTTCCCTGTCTCTCTACCTTTCTCTGTCCCTCTGCCTCTTCCTGCCCTTCCTCTGTGTCTCACTTTCCCTCCCTCTATCTGTTTACTTCAGAATAATTACTTGGCCATCTGACATTCTGACAATGGCTCTAAATAGCAGTGAAAAAGGAGTCAAATATATAGCCTCTGATGAAAGGGAACCATTGCTTGGTTTAGCTGATCTAAAATGGCTACTGCTTCCGGAAATGTCCTTCCAACCGTCCTTTCATCCATCCATCCATCCTTACTACTATTCCTTTATTCAGCAGACTACACAAGTGCAACAAGGTACAAAATCTTCATCCACTAATCCATCCATCCAACCAACCATCAGGGCTTAAAGTGTGGCTGGACGGTCATGGACAGCGTCTATGCACTTATTTTAAAATCTGGACACCGCTCTGCCACTTATTGGCCAGCACAGACTGGAAAGGTGAGGGGCGTCCAGGCACTTCTTTTGGAAAGGTAAGGGGCGTCCAGGCACTTATTTTTCCACTCTTTAAGCACTGCCAACCATACATCCATCCGTCCATCCATCCATCAATTGAATCCTCCATCCAGCAATCATTATCCAAATTAACCCAATCATGCTCTAACCCTCTCTCTATCAATCAACTAAATATTCCACCAAACATCCTGTGTTCTGGGTTTAACTCTATGGCATGGAAAATGGGTGACAACTGAGTGGTTGGCAAATACCACCCATCATCACCATGCAAAGCCAAGCAACATCAACCGAGAATGATTAATATAAATTGGTCATTAAATCCAAATGTTGCTAAATGAGACAATCCATATATCTCTGCCCTTCATTGCCTCCATACATTCATTCATTCATGTTTGGTCTCAATTGGCTTTTAACAGCCTTTATTCCCCCAACCAAAACAAACCATTGTTTACTCCATTTCAGGATCGAAGTCCATTACAGCAGAGGTGCAGTCCGCCTAATTAAATCCAGTTCATTTGTAATTGACTACTCAGGCTGAACGAGTCGGATATTTTGAAGGCTTGTTCCAGGCCTTTGTTGCCATGCCACCCAAAGTGCTCCCGTGCGTCTGTATTACCCAGTCATTCATAAGCTATTGTGATGTTGATCAATTATTTGCTGAATATGGATAGTTAACAGACAGAATATTCAATGGGTTGTGAAGTGTGGCACTTTCCCTCTCCTTCCCCCACCCCGCTTTAGACCCGAAGTGCAATGGGGAAAGTTTCCTCATCCTGTCTTCCCCAAGTCTCTTCTTCTCCCCACCCCGCTTTAGACTCAGAAGTGCAATGGGGAAAGTTTCCTCATCCTCCTTCCCCCAAACCAGGTAAGTTTCCGTGAGAAAGGAAAATTTGGCTATTATGATCTGTTAGGACCTGCAGTTGTTCCATGGTTTCATAAAGCTTTATTTTATTACATTCACAGATCATTTAATCGATGGATAGAATAGATAATTAAGTAATCATTAATAATTAATAATAATTGTTAATTATTATCTTTGTTTGACTTAAAACTGACAGAATGATTGCAATAATTCATATTGTGACAGATGATCAAAAGTTATTTCAGGAGTCGAATTTAACTGTCCAACAGCGCTCATCACGTGTAATATTTCCCCCAGATTTTTTTTAGGTATGTAGTCTTTTAATAAGAACAAACGGAGGATGGCAAAGATTCTTCAAAGGCCTACTGCTGTTGCTACTGCTCTTCAACCTCCTTCTCTGCCTCCTTCTTCTCCTGCTCTTCCTCCTCGTCCTCCTCCTCCTCCTGCGTTTACCTACCAGAGATTCTTAGCATCCAGCAGATCTAAACAGAACTTCACAGCTAGGGTATAACTGCCTGGCTTAACCTGACTCTGTTATTACCCTCTTAACACTTAATAATGATTAAAACTGCCTTAAGATCCGGTTCTAGCATCTGCTTTCTGCCACCCTAATGTTCTGTTTCTGGGCTGTTAAATACCCACCCACCCTCGTCAGACTTACCGTTGGATAGTAGGCTACTTTTGCCACTGACCTTTAAGGTTTTTTGCTCTAGGTTAAAGTCGCAGTAAATACACTTTGATTGTTGTTTGTGTGTACGGCCAGATTGCCAGATCGGACCAACGAAGCAATGCACCCATATTTAGGATTAGAAGGCTGGATAAGTGGATATCAAGGAAAGACTGAGCTAAACAGACTTCTGCTGTTATATATATATATATGTATATATAATATAATATATGTATATAACTATATATATGTATACTAGCGTACCCGGCCACGCGTTGCTGTGGCTGAAAAGAGCATTCAACCATCCATCCTACCTCCCCCTCCCCTCCCCTCTCCATCTCCCTCTCCCCCTCCCTCCCCCTCCCTCCCCCTCCCCTTCCCCTACCCCTCCTCCTCCCCCTCCCTCTCCCCTCCGCTCCCACTCAGCTCATGGACTATGATGATGATGATGATGATATAATATTATATTGTGTGGCGCGGTGGTGTAGTGGCACTAGTGGGTATGTTTGTTGCCTCTTTACGTCTTACTACTGATCTTACCAACGCCATCTAAGGCTCAGTAGACCTTAGGGAGGGTTGAGGGAAGAGACCCCGTATTCGTAAGCTCTTCGTGCCAGAGTGTTAACCATTACGCTAAACTCCTTGTAGTTGTAGTTTCTGTTTTAACACACTGGGATGGAAAAGATTATTTACACCGCCCTCCTATTTAGTTGAGGATTTGGACTGGCACCGTCAGCGTTGTTGAAACAATGATAGAGTATCATTCATTAAGGTTTATCATTCTGGACAAAGGTGACTGACTATGACCGGACTTTGACTCGTCATCATCATCATCATCGTCATCATCATCATCATCACCATCATCATCATCGTCATCATCATCACCACCACCATCATCATCACCACCACCATCGTCGTCATCATCATCATCATCACCACCATCATCATCATCATCACCACCACCACCATCATCATCATCATCATTATCATCAGCAGGTCCTGGTGGGTGTTATGGTAATTATTAATGTTTATTCATACAGTCATTTGTCTGAGCTATTATCAATGTTGTCTCATTCTTTGTCATTGTTATGTTATGTTATGTTACGTTATGTTAAATGATTGTTAACAAGGATGCCTCATGAAGCGGACAATTAATATAATAATTTAATTTTTTATATTAATATCTCCCACCCCATTCTCAATCCCCCCCCCCCAACGCTAACCCCTCCTCATTGTCCAAATGATTGTTGACAAGGATGCCTGATGAACAGGAACAATGAGGAGGGCCGTTAGCGTTGGAGGGGCGCTGGGGAATGGGGTTGGAGATATTAATATGTTATTATAATATTATATCAGTTAACCCACACACACACGGGTATACAACAGCTGTGAAGGGACCACTTCTGATTTACAACAGTTGAACAGTACAGTCAGTGAGCCAGCAGCCAGATACCTAGGTCGGATTTCGGGCATAATGTGTCTTATAATTGTAGCCAACAACTGAGCTGTTTAGTTTTTAAGGGAGGCGGCTGCCAGGCTCGCGTGCGCTTGCCATATAATTATTTCCTCCATTGGACAGTAGCATGCACGATCAGACACACTCACCAAAACACCGGTGCGCAGGCACGTTTGCACACCCACACAGACACCAGAATCAAGATGCCAATCATTTGAAGGAATGGTGTGATAGCCTGCTTAGCTCGGTTGTGTCTCCTATAAATGACTTTAATGTAATGTTATGTAAATCTTCGAGAATTTCTTGGTGCCCACAGAAGCCAGGTCAGATAGACCAGCTTATTCACCGGCGCTATATCAAATAAAGTCCGCAATAGCCAGAACTGCCCTGTCTCTTACAGTTTCATAGTAAAGTCTGTTTTTCACACCCCAATTCCAACTGATCATAGTCCGAACCCATGTTATTTTTCCACAATTCTCACACTGATACCAGGACTCCAGGAGCAGGGTATTAAGTCACATTTAAGCATAGCTGAATAAAAACTATAGATTTATATAATTATGCTCTTAAAGAATGAACCTTCAGCAGTGTATACCGATTTTCCTATATCAGAAGCTGACTGAAATTCTGCATCAGAAGAAACAGAAAATAGTCGTTTCAGTCAGTACTAAAAGTGTAAAAAAAGAAGTGCCTGGATGCCCCTTACCCTTCCAAAAGAAGTGCCAGGACGTCCCATACATTTTCAGGTGTGCTGGTCAAATAAGTGGCAGGACCGCATAGGGATATGAAAATAAGTGCCAGGACGCCGTCCATGACCGTCCTGCCACACTTTAGGCCCTGGTTTCAGTGTTTATTCAGCTGTAGTAGTAAATTATTTTCATCTGAAATACTTTAATATGATCATTTAGATGATTATAGTGGAGTGTTTGTTTGCATACCACAGATGATGTGTGGAAGAGTGTTAGTATGATACTCTTGTAACTTGTGATGTATTGACCCTCTAAGGTTCTCAAGGATCATTTTGGTTGTTTTTATTTGCAACCTGATGCCACCTGCAGTCAAATCAAGTTCTACATACAGTTTATATGTTCAGATTGATATTCACATGCTCACAGCCAGCACGCAAACTATCTTTGATACCGTGACGCACACGCCCACGCGCACGCACACGCAAACAGTGGCACAGACACACACACAGTTCATGTATGATTCGAGTTTTAGAACTATAGTTTTGTCCTCATCAGGGTAGTTGTGGTCCAGAAACTGCATGGGTCTGTTTTGGTTTGGTTACAGTTTTGCCTATTCATTCATTCATTCAATCATTCATTCATTCATTGCGAGAATATACATGGCGCCCCTTCAAGGGTCTACTCAGAGGCGCTCACAACCCCCCAGCATGGCCAATAAAACTATTTTAAGAGGAGAGAAATGAGCGGAATGTCAAGGAGAGGCCAGTCCAAGTGGAACTGTCTACCACTGAGGAAGCACAGTTCTGCATAGTGAAGGGGTATGAGCAAAAAGGACAGAGAGCAGACATTGTTTATCTGAATGAAGAGAACACAAGTGCCGAGCACTAACAGTAGTGTTACAGAGCTCGCTAAGGTAGGCAGAAGCGAGGCTATTGTTGAAACCTTGCTAGTTTCAGCTTTTCCTTTGGGAAAAGCCAATGATCAGCATTGACTTTCATTTGCTTTTGATGGGGGGGGGGGCACGTGTGGGTGTTTTTGCTTCTGTAAAAATCTCTTTCCATTTTGCTGTTGCCACCAGATGTGTAATTATCAGCAGATGTCTGGTATTCAGAGAAATAGGATTGGCCTTCTGGTAAATCTTGAGTTATTATGTGCACAGTGGCCCATCTAATATCCTGGTATTCTTAAGTTATGGTCCATATTGCTTCCGTAAACCTTTGCTAACACTTTAACCTTGAGAGTAGGGTACTAAGAGTGACTGGGAAACCAGTGCAGCTTCTCATTAAAGTGTTAGGGTGGTACTGGTCTTCAAATGACGGAACCCCTTTGGATAAATTGATGCCCTGGAGGCCTGGACTTGCTTGTTTGGGGTCTGTAGAAATGTCGAGATCATGATTATGATTAATAGCATTTCCATGATCAGTTTATTGAGCTGCCCGTTCATGCAACAGTGCATGACACGCTACTATGCACTGTTTGTCAGTGTTTGTGAATGAAATTTTTGAGACATCTGTTCAGAGAGTTTGCTATATTAGGCACACAGGCTAATGTGCTACCTTCAACTTTGTGTTACCTTTAACTTTGTGTTATGTTTAACTTTGTGTTACCTTTAACTTTGTGTTACCTTTAATTTTGTATTTCCTTTAACTTTGTGCTACCTATAACTCTGTGCTACCTTTAACTCTGTGCTACCTTTAACTTTGTCATACCTTTAACTTTGTGTTACCTTTAACTTTGTGCTGCCTTTAACTTTGTGCTACCTTTAACTTTTAGCACTGCCTTTATAGTTCTTTCTCACTCTGTAGCACAGTGTTAATTGAGGTTCAAAAGTCAATGGTCACCGTCAGCCATGTTTGTTTGGTCTTTCAGGGCTGGTATGGTCTGTGCCTTTCTCACGAATGAACTGATTCACCATCAGACGTCGGCCATTGGAAGCAACATCCGCCCCACCACAACCGCCACCGCTGCCACCACCAGCAGCAGCAGCAGCAGTGGTTCGGATGACGATGGGTTTATTGCAACTGTCGCCGCAAGTCTTCGAAGGATCGAGACATATCGTAGTAGGACATTTGGGGTACGTCCTAAATTATGCCATTGAGATCATCATCATATCATGTCTGTGGTACAATATATTTTGTATTGTATTTTTTGTTTGTTTGTGTGTGCACTTGTTATAGCGCCCTTTCAAGCTCTCTACTCAGAGGCGCTCCCGATTGCAGAGCGGACACTGCATCGGAGTTTCATGCCGAAGCGCTGAGCAATTGTTAGTGAAGGACTTGCCCAAGATCTTTACGCGGCAAGGTGGATTCGAACCTCGAACCTTCCGGCTCCAAGGCAACGACGCCACCACTACACCACCGCGCCCCATTGTATTGTATTGTAACACAGACCGAGGGTTTTCTGAACCACTCAACCAAAGTGTAGTAAATGGTATGGGAAGTCCTATGTTCTTGGTCGGTAAAGGGTTAACTTACGATCTTGATATATGGACTAGACTAACCGTACTAAGCAGAGATGCATTGGAATGTATACTCTGGTTAGTTAGTACCTGCTTAGCAAAGATAATTAGCATTGCCCTCCTCCTTTCTCCAGGCTTGGGACTGGCACTTACACGTGTAGGAGAGCAGCTGAGTTTGGAAGGTACGCTCCAGCCATGAACTGTTGGATAAAAAGGGTTAATATATAGGGGGCCCAGAGATGAGCAAGATTAGTAAAATTGCTCTTATGTGAGCAGTGCAGGATAATAATAATAATAATAATAATAATAATAATAATAATAATAATAATAATAATAACAATGACGATGTCTATGACGCCGTAACACAGCCACTGCTTTGGATAAGCAGAGCAAAGGAGTTAGACTAGAACAATATCCCTTCTCTACGTTGTAAATTCTGTGTTCCATCTGATAAAGAGGTTTAGATTAGAACAAGATCCCTTCTTTAGATTGTAAATAATTCTGTGTTTTGTCTGATTAAAGACAGTTATATTAGAAAGAGATCTCTTGACTACATTGTAAATCATGTTGTCTGTCATAACACAGTGGCATGACACACATCTGTATCCCACGTTGCTTTCAGCAACTGTTCGTTGCTTTTATTATATTTGCGATTTATTGTTTTGTTCTGTTTGGCCACAGGAATTGCGGTCTGATGTCCTTTTACCGATAGCAGAACAAATCCAGATCATCGGCAAACGTCTTCTCGGTTGGTCTTTCCTGTTCCTCTGTTTTATAGGCCACCTTTGAACATTGGATCCTTTGAACATTGGATCCTTTGAACATAAGATCCTTTGAACATAAGATCCTTTGAACATAAGATCCTTTGAACATGGGATCCTTTGAACATAAGATCCTTTGAACATGGGATCTTTTGAACATAAGATCCTTTGAACATAGGATCTTTTGAACATAAGATCCTTTGAGCATAAGATCCTTTGCACATTACCGTAGATCCTCTGAGCATAAGATCCTTTGAACATAAGATGTCTTGAGCTTAAGGTACTTTGAACATAGGATCCTTTGAAAGGTGGACGATGGCGATTTATTTTAATTTTTTAGCTGTGTCCTGGGCTATTTTACATCTGATTTCTCATGTTCAGGCAAATGTGGATTTTTTTTATCTACTACCGTACTTCATTTGCCTGCTCCCTCTGTTTCCACGTTGGTAAAACGCTGCAATATAAATATGTTATTTCTTGATTCATCTAGTAGCGTAAACATCGTAGTTTGACCTTCGTTTCTCTGTGTTATTTTGTTTTCATTGGACTTCAACTTCTTTAGAGATGAAATTGACTGTGAATCAATTATAGCAGTGTGATTGAAGTCCATTAGATTAGATGTGATTAGATTGGATTGGATTAGATTATTAATTCATTCATTCCAACAATTTATATAGCACTCTTAGAAAACTACTCGGAGGTGCTCCAAGCCCAGCCACCGCTAAAGACGAAGGTAAGATTAGATTAGAGTCAAATGAAAGCTGCAGAAAATGTAAATTTCATGAACTGTAGGCTAAAGTATAAACAACTTTGCACAAATGAATTATAGTCAACATTTACTTTTAGCCATTGCTTTATGTTTACATCTTTCTGTTTATTATCTGGGTGTGTTTTTCGTGCGTGCATGTGCTTAGAGCCCTGGACAGTCTGCTGCCACTGCCAGTGCATCCGTGATTTATTTAATGTTTTGCTGAACGTGCAAGTCATTTTTTTCTTCTTATCGGTAGAAGTTTTTAATGAGAAGCAGTGTACTAAAATGATCCGAAGAGCATCGTAGTGCTGCACGCAGGAGAGTTTGATGAGGTGGGGAGGGGGGTGGCTTTAAAAAGGAGTGTGGATGAAATGAATAGTTTTTTCTTGCTTTGAAAAATAATAACGAGGAATTTGAAAGTGAAGATCAAATTAGAAAATGAAAATCAAAATTGCAGTTGCTGTTTCATTGGGATTATTCATGTGATGTGAATGAAAAATGTTAATTCAGTTCAAAACAGATATTTATTCAACCACAAGCAACTTAAATTTAATTAGTGTTTAATAAAGAAGCTGTTGCTTGGTGCTCAGCAGTTGAATTGAATTGAAAAGAAGTACATCCTTCTACAAACCTAGTGGACTTGTTACCTTACAAAACATAATTAAATTGGAATTGGAAATAAGGAACTGATATATCTGAATAAAATGAATAACAAATATCGTACTAGTATGTCCTTTTTATATATCGCCTTAGCTTTGGAGTATAAGTGGAGTATGAGTATTCATATCACGGGGCTGACTGCAGACAACTCTGGAGAACTGTGATGCTCGCTTTGGGAGAATAGATAGCTACAATCCAAACACACCAACAGCCAAAAATTGCAGTGAATTGGTGCAACAGTTACAGAATTTCAGAGCATGATTGAACTAGAGATATGTACCAGAGATTATTTTAAATGATGCAAATGTCTGCTATTTTCAAAATGAATAACATTGAAACCTCCTCATCGTTAGGCAGTAGAAGTACATAACAACTGATGTTATTCAGTGATGTCTGGGATATTATTATATTGGCAAATCTGGATCCATTTAGGTGGAGTCAAGGTTCATGCTTGTCAGATGTACCTGATGAATCTGGCAACCGTTGACACTAGTATGATTGGAATCTGCAGAACATGCCAATAAGTAAATGGCAGGGTGCAATTTACACTCTATAATTTTTTATATATATATGTATATATAATGTACTCAGTTGTATATATATATACATGTGTATATTTTTTATATGCAGAAGTATGACTGCAGATATACATGTATATATATATTTATATATATATATATATACCGGTATATCCATTTAGAATGAACTGTCATTCCCAGCACCGACTGCTCTTAGACAGCACCATGCTTTCTCTGTTACTGGCTCCATGATATGGAATAGTCTCCTACTGTTTTTGCCCCTTATGCCTAGGTTTTGCTCAGATGCACTTTTTTAGCTGGAGTTGGGTCGGAAGTACTCCTGAGTGGTAACCTTGAAGGATGCTATACAAATCTCCATTTATATATATACCGGTATATATATGTATATATATATATAATTATATATATTTATAGTATGTACAATAATCTGAAGTTTTATAGCCATCGACCATTCGGGAGCTATAGGATCATTTTAAATGCATCAGTGTCTGATATCAGTAATGATATTAGTCATAGATGTAAAAAACGATGAAAATAAAATAAAAAACGGTAAAAAACGACGTTTTTTCAAAAAAATAAAAAACGACAAAAAAACGATAAAAAACGGAAACCGAAAATAATTTTACTTTGCTACATCTAAAACCGCATTTTACCCTTGAAAACCTTGATTAGGAACCTACTACACGCCGGCTATCTCTTAAATGATGATGTTAAACGATAAAATAATGACTTTAGTTAGCTGAATCCTTGAGAGTTGGCGGAAAACATAAGGAATTTCAGAAAAGATTAAAATTAAGTGAAATAATAACAGATAGTAAATGAATAAATAAAGATAAATAAATAATAAAAAACGATAAAAAAACGATGGGAAAAATAAAAAACGAAAAAAACGACGTTTTTGGGGAGAGAATAAAAAACGGAAAAAAACGTTTTTTACAACTATGATATTAGTAGTGTTGTATGTGTGTGTGTGTGTGTGGTTATTTTGGTGACAGATTTTCCAGATCAGGCGAGAGAGAAACTGTCGACGTTGGCAGACTCGAGACCAATTCTTCTGACTGCAGAGGCACTCGCATCAAGTAAGAAATTCAGCTGATAAAGAAAACTTTAACTAATATGTAACTAAAGAAAAATCTGAAGACAAAAGGGACCTGAATGGTAGTTAGGTTAATGATGCTAAGGGCGTTAATTTTAACAGATTCATCGAAACAGCTTTATGCAAGACGTATGTTTTTGCAAAACCAAGCGCTTTGTGTTGTACGTGTGTGAACTGAGGGCGAACTAAGTGCCAATGCTTAGCTTTTTTTAAAGTATATGATTATAATTTTATATACACACATGCCTATATATAATTTATATAGGTATGATGTAAGTATCTTTATATATATATATATATGTATATATTTTATATATTTATAATTTTATATATAATTTAGAATTTACTTTGAATGGACTTCTGTTGGAGATGTGCCTACTCCCTAGAAATAATGCCATTACATTTTACAAGTTGCTGGAAGCTAAGTTGTATAACTTGTATTGCCGTGGTTGGGCTGGGAGCGCATCTGAATAGATTTCTTGAAGGGGCACTATTAAAATTTCTTAGAGGAGTGGATGAATTAATATGACATATGTTTCTATAAATTTATATATTATAATATATAAATTTATAGAAACAAGGCAATTTTGAAAGGTAATTACCTTTCAAAATTGCCTAGATGTAGTTGTATATGATTGACAGCATGGTATGGATGGTTGATTTTTCCACGACTTTGAATTTTTTTCCACTTAGGCCTGGAAGAGATCAGCTCCAACCTTGGACTCGTTCAGATGTACGTGGAATCGTTGGTCCAGCTGCAGAATGAGCTCAGCCAAAAGCTCATCCAGGTGAAGCAGAACGTCCTGAACGCACTTCCGGCCGGTTGTGAGCACTCCGACGAATGTCTACGTCTCAAGAACAAGGTCAACAGTCTCAACATCTCCGCCGACTTCTCAAAGGTACGAGATGCTAACGGTTGACATTTCTGGTAACTTTTCATTGGTACAGTAGTATTCAAGAGAGAGTTGGTTATTTTAGGTATCACTTAGTAATTGGCATTTCTGGTAGCTTTTGCAGTAGTAGTCGAAAGCGAGTTGGTCATTTTAGGTATCATTGAGTATTTTGTAAAGGTTGTGTTGTGGACTGAAGATCTGTGGTTTGTGGTTTGTGGTCTGGTGTTCTCATGAAATATGCCAGTTGAATATTAAGGATTACCGCAGTGTCTTTGATGAATGTTTATATATGGTACATGTAGAGTATGAGTAGATTAGTATTTGTAGCATCCATGCTCTCTTCAAGCCAGGGTGTTTACCAGTGCCCTAAATCCCCTAATAAGTAGCTCTAGATCAATAATGAGTAAAGTATGAGTGTTTAAGATTTAGCATCACAGGCCTTGTGGTGGAGGCCAAGATTTTATTTTTCTCCATGCATAAATAAATCTCTAATAATTATAATTAATGTCTGTTACCTGAAAACATGAATGCCCAAAATTTGGTAGCACTTGCCTCTCTCCCCCTGCATTCTATATGCCTGACACAATGGCCGGGTGTAAGGTAGTGTATTTGCTCTTCGTGGAATGACAAAGCTTTGGTAGAATTGTCCTGTCTTCATCATGTTTGTATGTATGTGCACTTGTTATAGCGCCCCTTCAAACTCACTACTCAGAGGCGCTCCCGACTGCAGCGCGGAAACTGCATCAGAGTTTCACGCCGAAGCGTTGAGCAATTGCGAGTGAAGGACTTTTCCAAGGTCTCTACGAGGCGGCTTGAAGTGGATTCGAACCTGCAACCCTCCGCTGCAAGGCAACGAACATACCCACTGCACCACAGCACCCCACATGTTGCATTGGTGATGTGGAGAAATTGCAGGCTGAGTAATTTTTATCTTTTTGATCTTGCACTGTAGATTGAAATTCAGTTTATTGTTTTGTTGTTGATAGGGCCAGAATCTTTCGAATCAATTGACTGTGATACGATCCGTTATCGACAACAACTTTAGGAAGATGATCGAAGAAGTAAGTCGTCAGCGCTGAATTCTTTTAAATGTCAGCAGAACGATAAACAGGTGGCATTTTAGAATTCTGATTTTATTAGATGATCTCTCCCGAAGAAGCAATCTATTGCATAATATGTCCATTGTTTAGTCATAATATGTCCATTGTTTAGTCATAATATGTCCATTGCTTAGTCATAATGTGTTCATTGTTTAGTCATAATATGTCCATTGTTTAGTCATAATATGTCCATTGCTTTTTGGATTGACCTGTAGAAGGAGAAGAACAACGCTTCAACCCAGATGCTTTAGTCTATTGTTTAGGATTGACTTTTATAAGAAGAACAATGCTCTAGTCCATTGTTTGGGATTGACCTCTGGAAGAAGGAGAACAATGCTTCACCAAGGTGGAATAATCCCAGCCTGTTGATATATAATGGTGGCGAAATGCATTGTGTGATACCTCAACCAGTCTCATATTGCAGACTTACCTTTGAGTGCTTGATTTTCGTCTCTGCAAGTGCAATGAAGTTACAACAATAATGGTGATAATGACAATTTATATGGCGTCGTAACATGGCCATGCCGCTACAAAAGCACCTCACAAACAGCTAATTGTTTGATCAATCAATCAATTTTCGTTTAATCAAAACTTCAGGCTGGCAGAACGGTGAGAACGCAGCATGTTACATACAACTAATATTAATTTTAAAGGTTTTATATATAAGTTCAGTTTATATAAGCAACATAAATAAATATTTTGCTTGAATTAATATTAATTGATCTAGGTTTGCTAGGTTAAAAAATGTTTTTGAATAGTATTCTCGAGATAAACCTTAGCAAACAACTAAGATTTAAGCATTGATTTTAAAGAGTCCACTGAGTTGGCCAATATGACACAAAGACGGTTGTACCATGATTAGCATTGCTTTCTTCTTTTTATAGCTGTGATCACAATGTTTCCAGATGAAAATAACAATATCATATTGTTTCTGTTTCTTTAATAGGGTAGACTGCAGTATTTAAACACTTCCGAACAAATACTGAACGATGCAAGGGACACTATCCGAGGTAAGCGCTAGATCTCGTTTCGAGAGCTGTAACTCTGTTATTTAAGTGCAATTGTGAAACTAAACGTTAATATTTTAGACTATGAGGACAACGATTTAATTTATTTTAAATACCGGTAAGCATTTGTGT
This sequence comes from Lumbricus rubellus, assembly GCA_945859605.1. Classification (NCBI taxonomy): domain Eukaryota; kingdom Metazoa; phylum Annelida; class Clitellata; order Crassiclitellata; family Lumbricidae; genus Lumbricus; species Lumbricus rubellus. The sequence continues at coordinate 14,841,245 of OX243828.1, forward strand.
ATTTTTGATTCTGTATTTGTTTTGCCATTATGGTTAATTGTGAGTAAGCCAAAGTGCAAAACTGGAAATAGTTACTGGTTGAAAAGACTTGAAATGATTTCTTCCGGTGGTGCCTGCAAAGTATACGACCCACAGAAATTGCATTATTAAAAATATTATGATATAATATGCTCATTCTTGTGTATTGTCAAGGTGTAAGATTGCATTAGTTGTTAAGAGTTTACTGTAGTGCAGGATGTTGTAGACTATAATTAATTTATTGAACCATTGTTACTACTAGCATTATACAAATAAGTAATAATAGAATTTTTGGATAGGGTTGAGGGTTTTGTGTGAACAACTCTCAGGTTATAGTGTCACAAGAGACCTGTCCCAGAACCAGTCACAGTACATGATTGTAGAAGTTCTGCTGTTATGTATTTTTTTCCTTGAAAGATGACAAGGCATCTGCTGATGGTACATGCAGTTATGTGTTAGGTTCCAAGGTGACCAATGCACGAGTGGCTTGAACGTGCTCTGTGCACATGCGCCTAGGCAAACTCTTCAGTAGTCTTATTGATATTCCAAGGCTTATGACACTTGATGACATTGAGAGGCCTAAGTATATGCTTGTGTGTTTGTGTGTATCTAGACATATATTTTACTCTAGCACGTTTTGAGTACATCTTAAGTGTGCGTGCGTGTGTGTATGTTGCATGTGCATTGTGTAGGTGCGTATGTGTATTCACATGCTATCTGATGTGGGTGGGCGTTTATGAATCGTGCAAGTATGGATATTTCTTCACGGACATTTTAGCTGCCTCTTCGTGTACGATGTTTCTCGTTAAAAGGAATGCTGCAATGGAAAGCGTTATTAAATATATTTTTAGGCGCCCCCCCCCCCCCGACTACAGCGCGGACATTGCATCGGAGTTTCACGCCGAAGCGCACGAGCAGTTACAAGTAAGGGACTTGCTCAGGGTCCCTACGCGGCCGCTTGAGGTCGATTCGAACCTGGAACCAAGGCACCGAACCCACCATCACGCCCCGCAAATTGATTTGCTAAACAAACCATTGAATGCGATGATGAAATAAGTCAGCAAGTATGCAGTCAAATAAGACTAATAGACAAGTTTTTCGATTTCATTTCAATTTCTGTTGTCATTTTTCGTCGCGTTTCTAGATAAAGTGAGCTCATTTCTTAAAGGTAAAGTATTAACCACGTAAAGGCATGCGTAGCTACTCGTGCTTCTTCTTGGTGTTAGTTATTAGAAGGGCTTGCTTGCCGATTAGTTGGTTGCTTTCTGCATGACATTTTACCGGAACCACACCCCCTTCACATTTTCAAAGCTTTATCTAGTTATCTAGTCACTTGAGTGGTGAAGGATTAATCTGTATTTTTATTCAGTAATTAATCATCTTGCCTGTGTTGATAGTACATCACGTACACCGATGCTGGTATATATATATATATAATATATATATAATTATATATATATACATTTATATATGGGTCTATATGTGTGTATATATCCTATGTAGGCTATATATTATATACACGTATACGTCGTATATCCTCTTATCGTATATATACATAGTATGAATTATAATACTTGACGTGAAGTGTGGCATAGAACAAAAATTTATATCCCACCCTTCGATAAGTTCACATGAGGCTTGAGTTATCAACAGTGATCCACCCACTCACACAGATGTTTTGTTGCCAAACTAATATTGGATTTTCATCATTTACATCATGCTCAGAATCTCTGGACCAAAGTTGCATCGCATATATTTATGTGGTGGCATCGTCTTTGACCGCAATATATCACTGCATCTTCGGTGAATGTTGACTCACGTCTGGATATTTATCAATCCACTGGTGGCATGTTGAAATCCACTGGTGGCATGTTATCCGGCATTTGTCGTCTGCTGGTTGGTAAAACGACTGATGGGAGTACCACCTGCGGCTGATTGAAGTAGTTGTATGACTGCATCTTCTGGCACAGTCACATGGTCTACGCTGGTTCCCTGTTCTAATTGCCTGTAGACTGGTCCCGGGTCAACACCATCGTAGAATAATGATTGATTTATTTTCCCTGGACAACGTGGCATATGTATTGCAGTGGAAGGCTCATGTGGCCATTAGTCTGAGACCTGACTGTGAAGTCGTGTCTCGGACTATGGACCACATATCCCCATCCATCTTCATGCTGTCACGTAGGCCAAGACAACGTGCAAAGAAAAATTGCATCAAAACATGCAAAATCTTACAGAAGCCACGAATAAGTTCAGTATGTTGATTTAGGATCCGTAATGTCCAACATGTTAGAAACTAAGGGAAGTGGCAAAATTTCTGCATTTAGCACTATAATGATGAACTCATTTTCCCAGCTGCTTTTAGTTCTTACTGGCCATCAGATAAGTACTAGATGGAACAAGCGACAGAGAAGGTGAACCTACCGACTGTAGCCAGTTAACCCTTTACCAACCGAGGGTTCAGGATCTCCCATACCATACCATACCGTTACTATACTTTGGTTGGTAAAAGGTTAACATTTATATGTTGAAATTCTTGTTTCAGTTTGTCCTAAAATAAATGGCTTCTGTGGTATTCTTTTTCCCCGACCACATTGAGAATCTTTCTGTTACTGTAAGTTATTTTTTTATAGTTAGCTAAATGTCGTTGATCCATCACTTGAATTCCTTAGAGTAGCTTAGTGCATGCTCTCCTTCTTTGAAGATTTATAGATTTTTAGTTAACGCAATTAGTATTGATTTTAATTAGAGAACCTGATCATGAATTGCTTGTGACTTTTTGTGGTATTTAGTTAACTAGTGTGTACTGTGTAGCTGCATTGGAGTAGTTGTCTTAACCAGAGTTGCATGGATTGTGCATGCATCCACATTCATATTACCTGTTTGCATGGTTCGGTTTCTCTAAGGAGTTTTCTACTACATGAGTTTCCATTAAATTTTAGCTGGAGCTGCTTTAAATTTCAAAGTTTGCTAGCAGTGACTAATTAACTAATCATATGAATCAAAATTTCTGTAGCTGGCTTAGTACTTGGCAGTGCTTCATCTCAGGAAAGATCCTGTAACATCTAGTGAAAACATTTCAAAGGAAATGTTTTAAGAAGACATCGCAAGCTCTTCTTTAGACATGTACTTCACTTCTTTTCAAGTATGCACTTTATTGATCTGCCTGCAAATGCACTGAGGGAAGGAACATACTGTATAAGAAGAATCTAAGCAAGAACTATCATAAAAATAATCACAATATTTGGATTGCTTCTGATGAGTTTTTCTCTCTCCGGAAATGGTGCTACATAAATTTGCAACTTAGAAAGATAGAGAGACTATCTAGCTATGGGATATGTTTCTATGAATAAAAATTAAAAGTATTCAAGTTTTCACTTAAGATGTTGAATTATGAATCTTATCCAATGAGTCAATGAAAATTAAACTTGAGGATAGTGATATCATAACTTAAGGTGAGTTTTTTGTGTTAATTTCATCTGCTTTTCCCTTCGTTTCTCTTGTAGGACTCGGGCGGATCCAGGGGGGGGGGCTTATCCGGCCATGGCCTCCCCCCATTTAGGAATGCCATGTATCGTGCCCCCCATTTGGATTGAACATGCTGTGGAACAATGTATATATTGCACATTTTGGCCCCCTATTAAGAAATGCCCATGCATTGTGGTCCCCCCATTTGGAAATGGCATGTTTTTCCAGAAGTTAAAACCTGAGGACTTAAAAAAAGTCATCAACTTTTTTTGGGCAAATGAAATAGTAGGATTTTCTCGATTTTTTTAAAAAAGGTCATCAACTTTTTGGGCGGACACGAATTTTTTTCCCAGACCCAAGGCCTAGAATTTTTTGGCCCTCCCCCCCCGTTAAAAGTTGCTGTATCCGCCCTTGGTAGGACTGGACCAGAAGCTGTACTTAGGTCACTGCCAATCAATGATTAGTATTGATTAGTAATGATTAGCCGTAAAGAAGGTCTATAGTAGAGCCCCTTTAAAAAAAAAATCCTGACATGGGCAGATGCTTTTGGTTATTTATGTTAGATTTTATTTCTGATTTTTTGGGCATTCGAAAGTAATTGAAATATTTTGTTGAGTTGAATTCTTGTATCTTTTGTTTCTATGTTTTAAGACTTCAACGAAAAAGTAGAAGGGGTTGTGAATGATTCAAAGGAGTTAATTGATGACCTCAATGAGGAAACAAAGGACAGCGTATGTATAATTGAGTCAACATTCTAATAGTTTGAGTTGCATGTTGAAAATAATACTGTACAAGCTGCCACCTATGTCATACGTTACATTACTTATTACTGTATGGCCACTAAATAAGCATCTTATTGAGACTTTGCTGACTTTGTCCTGCATATTGTCTGTGTGCTGGTGATACTTAAATGTAGGCCTATACTCTTTTGTAATTATTTTTCTTCCAGCTCTGTTATTGAATTATCTGATTGCTTTGAGTGATTGTAGAGTGCACACTGCTCTGGAGTATGTCTCAAGGTCTGAATTTCTGCCTTGGGAATTATGCAGTAACTGAATAGATTTAACTCATTGAATTCTGTAGAACTGGACAGAGCTGCTATGATGTTCAAGGAAACTTTGAAAATGCCTGTGAACACTGAACAGCCAGTAGGCCCTACATGTGCAGAAAAGACAAATGTTAAATGGCAGACTGTTCACAACCTTACTGCTTTGGTCAGTAACAAATGTAATGGGTTTATGACTGCTGGCATTTGATGTTTGCTATTCAACAAGGGACCATGAGAGCTACCATTTCATTCATTCATTCATTCATTCACTCACTCACTCTTGCAGAACATCAGTAAAGCATCTCCAGTCTCTACGATGGCTAGTTGAAAGCGCTCTCGGCGCAACTTCAGTGGAAAAGAACAATAGTTATTTATGCATAAAAGAGGAAGGCTTTTGTATTAATTACGCTCAGCACAGTTACGAAAGTTTTGCAATCTGAACATTTATTTATTCTTATTTTCAGTTACCAATTAACGGCACCGTCAACGTCCTACAGCGGACTGTGATGCCAAAAGTGAAAGAATACGGCGATTACCGGTATGACGTCTGCACTAAAACCATTTAAATTAAACCACAAGGATTGCCTGTATCTTGCATAAAAAATAAATATTTATAATAATAAAAAATTGTCTGTTTAGCAACAGTGAATACTAACATGTTCTTACTTATTAACTGTGCCTCTTTTCACTGTCTCAAGACCACTTTTTTGTTTCTTGGCCTAGCACACTGGGAGCACTCTGATTTGTGTACACTGCAAGAAGCACCACAAAAAATGTATCTATATAGATACTATACACTACAAAACTAAGCGTTTTTGAGCACTGATGGTGTGATTATTATTATTGCAGGCTGTCTGTCTACATGTAGTTAGTAGACGTATAGTGAAGATTTGTGTATTCTGTGATCTCCGTTCTTGTAAATCGTTCAAGCTGCATAATTGTACACTGTAACCGGTTGCGGTCTGTCAACCAGATTGTTGAATAAAGAGAATATTAATTTTTTTATTTTATTTTAGGTATTATGTTGGTATTGCCCTCAGCTGTGTTCTGATGCTGCTCGTTCTTTTCACCTGCATCGGTCTCTGCTTTGGACTGTGCGGCGAGGCGCCAGGCGAAGATGCTCGGACATGTAACCGAGGGGTTGGGGCATCATTTCTAATGGCGTGAGTATTCTTTGTGGGGAGGGGGATCAACAGTAATGTAACTTAGTTTGTTTGTATGTGCACTCGTTATAGCGCCTCTTCAAGCTCAAAATCTACTCAGAGGCGCTCCCGAATGCAGAGTGGACACTGCATCGGAGTTTCACACCGAAGCGCTGAACAATTGTGAGTGAAGGACTTGCCCAAGGTCCTTATGCGGCGAGGTGGATTTGAACCTCGATCCTTCCGGCTTCAAGGCAACGATGCCACCACTACACCATCGTGCCCCACAGTTACAGGACATTAGCCTTGTGGCAATTTGTTTGACTGATTGAGTTAACGGTTGATTGATTGATTGACTGACTGATTATGTAAATGATGTTTTACTGGATTCATATTGATTGTCCAATGTTGTTCTCATTTCAGGGGTGTTGGCTTTACGTTCCTCTTCGCTTGGCTGCTGATGGCCGTTGTTATTGCTCTCTTTGTTGTTGGTGGGGCGTCATACACTGAGGTTTGTCGACCAGCGCTTCACCAAGAGAACAAAGCATTTCTGAAGGTCTGTCTCAGCTCCTTGTTTTATCCATTGTCTGTGGAACCTATGTTATCTTCATATCTAGGGGAAATGAGTTAAATTTCTTTTCTAATGATATCAATAAAGTTTCATATGGATCAACCTGATAGTGACATGTAATTATGCAATAATGATGATGATGATGGTGATAGTGGTGGCGGTGGCGATGGCGATGACAATAATAATAATAACGACAATTTATATTGTATTTAGACATTTATATGGCATTATATTATATTGTATTTAAACATTTATATGGCATTATATTATATTGTATTTAAACATTTATATGGCATTATATTATATTGTATTTAAACATTTATATGGCATTATATTATATTGCATTTAAACATTTATATGGCATCATGGCACAGCCATGCCGTTGCAAGGGCACATTACTATGTAGCTAACAGGTGGGATAAGCCCTAGACAACAAGTGTGTTTTTTCGGATAGATCTGAAAGAGTCCACTGAGCCGGTTGATCGAAACCAGGAGGAAGTCTGACCAATCTATGAGGACCAGTGGCCGAGGAAGGGGGGGGAATGGATTAATTTGCATTTTATGATGATGACAAATCCTTTTTTTCATTTGCATCACTGACAGTGTACCATTACCTTTTTGTTGGTTTTTATTTGGAGATTTGTAAGAGTGGGTAATAAATTTGTTGATAAGTTGATATTAATGGACAGTAGTAGTTGGTTGAATTAGTAGTATAAATTGCAAAGATGATGTTATATCCATGTTATTATCATCATCAGCGGCAGCATTTTGATCATCATCTTTGCTACTTGCATGGGACTACTGTTAGTAAGGTCTTTGCTGTAGAAATGGATGTGCCATCATGAAATGGAATTTTGATCGCTCACAGTTTCTTTTGGTTTATATTCTGGTACATGCTTTAGGTTGGAGAAAGACTGCTTGCCTCACAGCTGAATAAAACGAAACTGAAATTCACCATTATGTCCTTACTCTCGTGAGTTGCTTTTTGTGTTTTCTTTGCTAAAGACCAGAAAGAGGATATTATTGTTTACATGTAAATGGGTGGATAATGGATATGAATGTGTGCTGCAAAGATGTTAATCGCTTCATGAAACCACAGAAAAACCCTTTGAGGAAAACTTCTACATGTATCGTTTTTCTGCTGGCTAACATATGTAAATAGAACCATAAATAAATTATGGCTAATTACTTGCTTTTGACAATTTAAACTGTTATGCAATCTGTCATAGCCTAATTTGTTTTAATTTCTTTCTTTTCAGCTATCTTTGTTAATTTTTCTTGGGAATTTTTTACTTGGGTGACCCTTCCCCAGCGGGATGTCCATCCCTTTAGGGCTGCCCTTTGTAGCAATTACGTGAATATTTTCTACTTTTGCTGTCATCTTGTGTTTTTTTGGTTGCAGTAAAGTGAATTGATTGAATTGATTGATTGATTGAATAGAGATTAATTTCCTGTGTGAGAACAGTATTCCATTTACTGTATAACTGGATTGGTAATATTTATTTGATGTGCACTTGAAGGACATTTCATCACTTTTCTTTTATTTTCAAAACATTTTGTTTAGTCCTTGGTTTTGTTTGTATCGTTTAGAAATTGCAAAGAGGACGAAGGCATTTTTCAAGCGTTCAACTTAGAAGAAGCTACAAACTTAACGGGTCATTTCGACAGTCTGGTAATTTGATCTAAATACTGACATCGAACCTCAAATAAATATTTATAAATCAGTAATTGAAACTTAGATTAAGATAGCTGTTGCATAGTTCCAAGCCAGATTAGTTGAGGCTTTGCAACATCTTGTCTAACTCTATAATATGTGAATAGTCTCGTACTAAGTGGAACTTTGTCACTTTTGGAATGCCTATTGCTCACAAAACTCAATGTTATTACCAAATGTGGTGACATCATAATACTCAACACTTGTGTAGCACAGTACTATGCATGTGTACTTACTTTGGGAACAATAAATAATTTTGAATTTGAATTTGTGTATAGATAATGGCTTGCCATTACTTTGCAGCAATGTTGCAAGACATTCTTTGGCCTTTTTAGAAGATTTGAACTTTGAAGAAGTCGTGATTCGTGCGATGCGTAATAATCACGACAGGACTGTTTTTTATTCTTTAGCGAAGTCTTGTGAGAAGCTCAGTTCTGTCACTTAGGGACCAGATCAAACCAAACCTCTCGGATGTCATCATCGCCCCCAAAAAGGTTTTTGATCTTCTTAACGATCTGAAAAATGCGGATCTTGAAGACATCCGCTTCGCTGATTTTGATCGGCTGGTGAGTTGAAGCCGTACACTGGCTGTTGGTGTTTTGTTGTTGTCAGGCTTGTCTTAAATGATGATGGTGATGATGATGATGATGATGATGATGATGATGATGATGGCGATGGTGGCGACGACGATAATGAGGATGATGACGATGATGATGATGATGACGATGGCGATGGTGGCGATGATGATGTTGATGATGTTGATGATGATGACGATGATGATGATGATGATGACGATGGCGATGGTGGCGACGATGATGTTGATGATGATGATGATGATGATGATGATGATGATGATGATGATGATGATGATGATGATGATGATGATGATGATGATGATGATGATGATGATGATGATGATGATGATGATGATGATGATGATGATGATGATGATGATGATGATGATGATGATGATGATGATGATGACGACGACGACGACGACGACGACGACGACGACGACGACGACGAGGATGATGACAATTTCTATGATGTCGTGACACAGCCATGTTGTTGTTACAAGGGTGCCTCACGTGTAGCTAACTGCAAGATAGGCCATGCAAGATAAATAAGTCTTGAGAAGCAGTCTACCACATTATTATTATTGGGTCTGTTCAGCCAGAAAACATTTTCAACCGACAAGTGTTAACAGATTCTAATGGTGCTTATTAGAATTATTAGAAACCACAAATTAATGCAAGAATGATAATGGCTAGGCAACAACATGCTTCAGTGGATATTTATGCTTTTTAACGCTTTTGCACTTACACATGCTTATGTGAAGTAGGGACACCTTCAATGTTTGTCTTGTGGAGTGTTGCCTAAAGACTGCACAATTTGAGAGTAAATGTTTCATGTGATGTTCATGACTGATTATGAAGATTAAAATTCTGATTTTATGGCCTTAATATTCGATCTCCCTGGTCCCTGGTTTGCAGCATGTAATGCAGCATGTAAGATGTAGCTTTGTATACTTTTTATGTGGACATAATCACCTTGTCCACTTTCAGACCCGACCCCCTTTTTGCTCGGGCACTTTTGGCATCCTAGACTATCACTTGCTGTAAAATATTGTCACTGTCGCACCATTAAAAAAAGAGATTTGACATTCCTGATGTTGAGCATGATTGTGAACTTCACACGATGAAATGCATCTCCTTCTTTCATGCACATTTCTCTGTTCATTAGGACAGAATATACTGATACACTAAGAAAGTGATTACTTACTTACTTATTTATCAAAGTGTGCTTTTCACCATTATGTACATGCTAGTACAGGGTCTTTCACAATGAGTTCTTTATTGTACGTGCTGATATTGTAATCATAAGTACCACAGTTCTTTGTTGTTATTGAGTTAATTAATCGTAAGAAGAAGAACAGTGGGTTAAGGGAAATCAGAATGACAGTGTTTGGTATGAAGTATTGGTGATATTATTTGCTTTGTATTTTGTAGCTGAATCAACCGATAACAAATGCCAATGTGTCATCATTGGCAGATGAACTTTTGGAAGCTTCCGAAAATCGGGCTCTGGTAAGCATTCTGAATAGATCTACAGTCTTATTTAGAATTACTATGATAAACATGTAGTAAACACGTACAACTGAAAATATCCCTTTTGTAATTTATTAGCCAATGTAGGTACTATAATTTTAATTAACCCTTTAATTTCGAATTAATTTTTCGAATTTATTTCGAAATTATTTTAGCGACGGGCATACCCGCTTTTATAAATCCGACTTCTATTTAGATAACAAATATTTCTCATCTACCATTTAGGCCTAGTCAAGAAATCGTTTAAATTTTGTTGAAAATATACGACATTTCGCATGCGAAATCGCCTTTCAAATCGCCATTGAACCACAACATTTGACCGGAAGTTGGGTACGCGTCCAAACCATCGACGTATAATGGTCCATGCGACAATAAATAACGTGTACGTTCAGACTGCGATCCTAAGTTCAAAATACAATCACTGGAAGCTGGACTGATTAAAATATTCTTACCTAAATTGAAGCTGGGTTAATGAAAATATTCTGGCGTAAATTGAAGCTGGATGGCTGAAAATAATTATTATTGAAATAGAAGTTGGGTGCAGAGTAAGAATTTGTTCGATAAATCCCGCTTCTATTTCGTCACCAAATATTTCTCATCGACTTTATAAATTATTCATAAAACAACTGATGCAATTGAAATATAAGCTGGACTTTTACTTACTTACTTATTTTTGCGTGCTGTCTTATTGCACACTTGGCGCACGCAACTTCCGGAAAGGGTGGAAAAATTAATTCGAAATTAAAGGGTGAATTAAAATTATAGTACTCCAATGTATGTTGCTTAGCAATCTACTAGTCCTATATAATTAAAATAGTAAGCCGTTATCTCGCAGGAAATGCATTTTGGAGATTTATCTGAAACATGTTGCTCCTCTACAGAGGCAATCTACCATTTTGTTGTTTTTTGTATGCCCGCTGGTTCCTTTTGCAATGCTGAAATTAAATTCAGAGAATGTTTTTGTATCTTTACAGTCGCCGAATCAGAAAACGACTCTGGTGCAAGAATCGCAAAGACTTCGAAATATTTCTAGTTCAATTATCGTGCTCATGATGAACATCTCGGTAAGTCTTATTTGAAATTCCAGTTCCTTGGTTTGAGTTAAACAAAAGAATACATGTGGTATTTGACAAAATGGATGAACAATCTCTTTTGCAAAAACTCAATTTTTCAAAAAATCTAATGGTCTTTGTCATTGTTTGCCCACTGACCAACATTGCATGCATGCATTTTTTCAACGTAGTTTGCATCAAGACACTTCACATAACACATTTAAATTCTTCACATAGGCAGTCTGTGAAATATATTAAGCTTTGCATTCCCTGTGGTCATAAACGTGTTGGAGAGATATAAGTGATGAAGCCAAACAGTGAATGCTGTGTAAATTTCTAGATGTGTTGTGTTTGTTTATTGTGTATTAGAGTTTTTGATTATTTTGAAACTGTGTTTATTTGTAGACAAGTCTCAAGGAAGTCCTAGGAAGGCTGAAGACTGAAATAGAACCAAGTCAAAATGCAACGGTTTGTATTTAAAAGATCTTGTCTTGAACGCAACTGTCACCAATATCTAGCAATTTAAATTGGTAACTTGAATATTTTATGTGCACCGTGGACTTATTTATTCATTAATATTTAATTAATTCAATGGACATAAATAGCGCCTCTTCAAGAAATCTAATCACAGGCGCTCCGAACCCAGCCACAACAAAAGAAAAAAAGATTTCAGAGATTTATGAGATGAAGTTTGTTTGGTCAGGTGTAATAAATGTAGCTTTGAAGGGAGGTCATTCCAGATGGACGGCCCGACAACCAAAAATGTGTCTGTGTACTCCATGGATCTTATTTATATTTGTGTATTTTAATATGTATGTAGGTAGGCAAGTAGGTAGGTGAATCCTGAATATGTAGGTAGGCAAGTGTTTGTTGAGAATGGTCACATGTGGCTAATACTCGTGTGAAACGTCTTGTTTAACAATTCGTTGTAAAGCTGTTTGATCCTACTGTATCAGTAAAATTCAGCATGCCATGCAGAACCATATCTTGACGTTAATTAATGGGCGAATTTAAACTTTTACCACAGTTTGATCAATGCTTCCACACAACGATCATTTTGAGGGAATCTTGATGTGTCAGTTTCGCGATAAATCCTCAGTCAGTCTCCCAACGTATCATGTTTTTACCTAGCTGCTTTTCTTCGACGTATCATGTTTTTATCTAGCTGCTTTTCTTGAGCGTTGCAGACTTTTGCAAACCGTACGCAAGATCTGATAAATGCGTTGACTCAAATGCAGGACTACATTCGGTCGAGTCTCCCAGGACTTATTTCAGATGTACGTAAAAAGATATTAATTACAAAGATATTCAACTAATTCACATATAGCTATATTCACTCACTTATTCATTCATTCTTTTATTCTCTGTTGACTTGTCTAATTCATTGTTCGACTCATTGTACTTTGCATTATGAAGTTATTTAACTTTTAGGCTTTGTTCTTGGCTGACATCGGATGACGAGAATCAAGTTGTGTGCTCTTAGTTCAGTTATCAACCATTGGAAACGGATCCTAGTTGTTATTATTATTATTACTTTATTTATATTTATTATTATTATTATTGTTATTATATTTATTATTATCATTGATTAAATTTCTCTTGTTTAACAATTCATTATTAATATCGCTGTTAATTGATATATTGTCCATGAATGAATGAATGAACGAATGAATGAATGAATGAATGTCTCAAAGGTATCAGAATGAATTAATTAATTAATTAGTGAGTGAAAAAATGAATGGATGAACAAACGAGGCAAGAAAACGAGTGGCTCCCAGATATCTCACTAGGATACATTAAAACATAGATTTCTGGTGATGTGGTTAAAATGTGTGGCATATTAAGCTGTTATTTTTGCATTCTTTTTTTAGTATATACTGAACTTTATGCAAAACATCTGTGATGGTGCCGTAACATTTATAAACAGCTTACAAAATCAGGTAATTTTGTAAAATATATTCTTTTATTTATTTTGGGTTTTGCAAATGCTTATGAATGTAAACCAATGAGGTTAGATTACAAAGTTTTATTTAGGTGCATTGTTCATTAGTTCCATTGTATTGTTAATCTTATTTTTATTGAGCAACGCTTTCTAATAATGGAACTCATTGGCAGCTCAAACGTAAAATGAAACTAGGAAAAACCAGTAGGGGATGTCTCAAAGGTATCAGAGTTCACTTAAGAACATTATTACAATATTCAGCAGTCCTTGAAAACAAAATGTTGTACAGTCTAGCCTAAACGATCTCTTTGTGTGGGTTATTCCACTCTCACATAGACCTTACTGCATGGACAAGATGTGCAAGTACCAGTATATACAGGGTGGCAAAAAGAAGTTAATGGTCGGCAACCCAGCCTTGATGTAGTGAAGAGACGTCTCTGTAAATAGCCACGTGGTTGGTTGTTGTTTAATCATGCCATCTCATAAACGTCGTCACCATAGTTTATGTGTCTAACGATGGGATACTTAATCCTATTACCTTCGGTCGGTAATGGGTTAAAGATCTGTTGTTAATTGATTTTGTTGTTCAACTTTAGATACAAAAAAACGTCGGACGATGTCGCGTTCTGTACGATGAATTTAAGGTCGTCACCGTCTCCGTCTGCCAGTCGTTCCTCAGTCCATTTGTAAATATCTTCTTTTTCTGGAATACTTTCAAAATATTACGGCTATAACAAGTAGTGCTTTATTGAGGGAGCTGAAGAGTTCGGTGGCATTGCCACAGCAGGGGTTGGCAGATCATATGCCCCAGTGATAAAAAGCCTGTATCCTGATCCTGATCGCTGCCCTGCTGGAATGTTTGCCCTGCCGAGAATTTATTTGGGGTGTAAATGGTTCCTCGAACTGGTTAATAGTATGTCAGTGTACCAGTGCTCTGGCAATGCCCTAGTTACAAGAAATGTCTGAGAATTCCCCCCCCCCCCCCGAAAAATCGAGAGGTGCTGTACACATGTATATACGGACCATTCCCCCAGAAAAATTAGTTGCGCAACATTCCCCCACCCCTAGAAAATTTGACAGCTATTTTTGCATGCACGTATGCCAAATTTCCCCGCCAGAAGAAGAATGCTACTGCACAGCATTGAAGTAATAGAAAAAGATTATCGTTTTTAAAATTGCGTAATAACGTAAGTACATATTGGAGGAAAAACACTGACTCTCTGTGATGGGTTCATCTGTAACTGATGTGTAGATACTCTAGTTGCACTGGTATATCTTCTTCTTCTCTTCTTCTGTCTTCTCTTCCGTCATCGATATGACGATGAGGCCTTTATGAATTTCCTCCAAACTTCTCTGCTTCTGATTTTTTCTCCGATCTCGGCTAAGCTGGTGCCCTTCTCTTTCAGGTCTTCTTTGATGTTAGTGTTTATCAAAATATGATAGTTTGCAAAATACACGTTGTTTCTTGAACTCTTCTTTCCACAGTCATATCCAATTTTTGTTTTTCAGAATGGTTTTTGGTTCAGCTTTGGCTGGTGCCTCTTCTTTGGCATCCCAAGCATCATTTTCTCCGTCAAGCTCGTCGAACTTTATCGCAAAATCGACGAGGGTTACATTGCGGACAGCAAAAGTTTTGATGACCCGTAAGTACACTGGAAGCATACTTGAGTAAGACTGAGCTGTCTGGAAACTAATTTATTTGTTCTACTAATACCTGCATGGCCTTATAGTTCACTGTTTGTCGTAAAATATAGTGTTTTTTTATAAATGTGTAAGTATTAGATATCGAGCTAAAGTTTGTGCATGGCCTTTATAATTATATTACCTTAAAATATGTCAATCAATCAATCAATCGTGATTTATATAGCGCCTCTTCAAGGTACCTACTCAGAGGCGCTCCCGGTCGAGATCAAGCGGAAAAAACAGTCTTCAACAGTTTGTGAAATTGAGAACAGCTTGAAAGGTGTTGCATAGTCAAGGGAATATACATATATATACACACACATGATTCTTCTTCTTCTTCTGGTTCTCTGCCCCTAGGTAGGTCCGAATGTCCAATGTCACCACTCCTCATTCCGCTAGGCCTTCTCCTTTAATCTTTGATATCCCATTTTTCACACATAATTACATATGTATATATAATATATAATCTGTATTAGAATGCCAACGAAAATTAAAGTTTGCATTTTGTAATATCCCACCCCAGCATTTTGTCCATTAGTTACTGATAACAAGGAGACAAAGTTTGATGACAATCAGAGAATATATATATATATATATATATATATACTTGTGTATATAATAGTATACTTGTGTGAAAGAGAAAGTCTGTCAAATGGTCAAGTTGTCCTGGAATGATGGCCCTAGTGAATTTTAAATGTTGTGATGCACAAACTCTTTCAGTATATGTGTTTCATTCTTATGCACACTCTCATTAGTTATTTTCCCTGGCTTGGTCTGAAGGTTTTTTTGTTGGGTGTTGCCTTCTTCCCATAGTGGCCTCCAGTCGTCTGTGTGTGTACATAACAATCTACTACTGAACACAGTGAATTGCTGGTATATGCCTGTATGTGTGTATGCGCATGGATGTAGTAGCCCCTTGTTAGAAGTGCAGAAAAACAAATTGCTGAAAGCAAAATCATGGTCAGATAGAAGGATTTTCAATTTCTGATGGAAAAGAAGAACCTCCATGTGACTAGAAAGTGTAACGTTTAATCAAAAGCTGTTCTTAAGAATGCAAAATGGAGGCGCTCCATCTGTATCATTGCTGGCTGTTGTCCTAAAGACTGTTACATACAAATTTGTCTCACTGCATGTGCTTCAAAGTATTTTAAATGGTTTTTGCCATTTCCTGTATACCCACTTACCTTTGGATTAATTATTAAATAAAATATGGGGTATGTTGTTGCTGTTGGATTGCCCTGGATGTATTTATGTCTCGGCCACTTAACCCTTTTTACTTTGAAGGATAGGGATTTATGGAGGCATGTAAACAATTGTATTTATTACCCAGAGGTTGACCTTTACCCCTTTTCCAAGGACAGCCATGACTTCCCTTTTTACATATTTGTGGGCTTGTATGTCTGATATGCGATGTATGTACCACATCTACCAGTTTGCATGGATATCTCTTAATATTTTTAGAGCTCCATTATGTAGTAACAACCCCTTTTTAAGCGTTATTACAAATTTCTGTTTTAAGAAGATGGTACAATTTTCTGTTAATTTTAGTTTCAGTTGTTGTTAAAGATTGTGATTTGTTAGCTTTGTATGATTTTGGGTTACTGTGTGTCACTGTGGTGCTAACACAAATGGAGGGCATACCGGTACCGTAGATGCCTGTAGAGAAGCCTGTTCAACTTACAGCCACCCACCGACTGACTGAGAATATTTACCACAAAATTGTAACATATATACAGGAGGCTCTATGGATGTTAATGCCTTTAATGGTATTTTAAAACTTACTGCCTTGATGAAATGTCTCAGGAATGTTAATGGCATCATATTAAGTTTTGGAATAGGTCTCCTGTTTGAACTCCTGTGATGAGTTTGTAAACTAGTTAACTTTTGAGATTGATTTAAACTTACGAAACCAGTTGAACTAAACCAGTTTTGACACTGTTTGCTTACTTCTGGTACTTTAGTTTTATGGAAATGGAGCATTGCAAGTTTTTTATTTTGTTTTTCTTTTCAACAGAAGCAGAAGTTTGCTGCGGAAAAGAGGATTTAAACGGACTTGAACACCTAGCAAATTCGCAATTCAAAATTCTAATAAAAATTGTATTATCTTCAAAACAAAGACTTATTTTATGCTTCTAAGTAACCAGTGAATCTATGAACACTCTTTGTATAGTGAATTCTTTGAACTTTAGCAAACTACTAAGATGAAGTATAGTTCCTACTGCTTGCACCTTTTGATAATTTCCTGGGAACAGTGAATTCTTAGGACACTGAAATTAATTTCAAGCATGGGCATGGTCAAATAACTTTTTAAACCACTGTCAATTTTTGCAATGCTATGCAGCAGATTACCAGTACTTATTTTCTTTGCACTTTACTTAAGGGGAGTTTTATTTTCATGCTTGCCTTTGAATTTGTTCGTAATGTTAAAGGATGATACTGTATATCTAAATTATGGAATAAACATTTTTTCAACATTTATCAGCATGGATTTTCAATCTCTAAGACTAGGACTGTTTGACGGATTTTAAATTTCTTTGTAAGACAGCTTGAAAATAAGTGAAGATTATTGAAAATTAGCCACATAATTTGTAAATATCTGTTCTTGGCATTCTCAATGAATGTCCTGAAATTATCACCCTGCTTAAATTTCTTCTAATCATGAAGGCTTTGACTTCAAAGCAGCTTCTCTTGTCTGTTTGAAATTCCTCTAATAATTATTGTCTTTGTGCTTTACTGGAATTCTGTATTTATGTTTCAGCTTTCCAGAAATTGACTTGCTTTTTTTAGTATTATTTGCTTCGCCGAATTGTTTCTGTTCTATTTCAATTGTGCCTAAATTTGTGATGACATATTGAGGTATTAGAATGCTTGTATCCATTTGTGTACTTCGTAATAATGAAATTTTCTTTGGTTTCAATTTTCTATGAAAATCTAAGACTTCAGCTACATTAATATCTTTCGTAGTTATTAATGTTGGTAGTTAACTTTATAGTTACCGGTAATGCTTTTGGGTGACTCTATGGCTAGCTTTACAGTTAATTCTTATGGTTAGCTTAGGTTAACCTTGGGGCGGTTAACTTTGTAGTTGATGCTGGTGGTTAGCACTGTACTTGACAGTGGTGGTTGATAGTAGAGGTTCATGGTGGGTGTCAGAATTTTGATTGACAGTCATGGTAAATGCTGGTGGTTGATTGGCCTACTTGGTCTTAATGCATGCCTGGGTAGATTAAGTTGATGTAGTAATTCATATGCATGTTCAATCATGAATCTATATAATGCATATTCATGAATATATATGCATTGCATATTCAAGTATCTAAATAATGCATATTCATGAATCTGTGATTTGCAGCATTATGTAAACTCAGATGTCACTTTCCTACAGTCAGATGTTTGTAGATGCTTTGAATTTTTCTGCTCTTGTTATTGTACATGATTTGTATTGTTTAGACAACAAGTGGTCAACATGATTACACATAATTGAAAATAGGTTATGACAGTAAGAACATTTATCTGGAATGCAAGGTCCCTGTGATTCCCTCCTGATTATCATTGTTGTACTGTTGTTGTTGTTGTGTATTGTTATTGTTGCTGTTGTTGAGGTCATAGTCATCAATGTACTTATCAAGATACTAGATTTTTTTATTAGAATTCATTTCATTTATTGATTTATTCCAAAGCCATTGAAATGACATGGGATTAAAATTCAAATAGAATGCACAGACAATATGAAATAATATTATTTTGCATACATTAATTTTTATCCCTGATTATGATGTGAATGTTGAACCCTCTTGCAGGGTCATGCATAGCTTAGCCGGTGCACCCACCATCCACCTGTTTGATCCAATGCACAATGAATTTGATGTAAATTAACAAAATAATATACAGACTGAATGATGACTGAATCCTTAAGGTTTCTGCTGCTTCGTTGTCTTGCAAGACAAAGCTTCTTCATTTCTTTCAACCTGTAGCACCTTGATTTGATTTATCAGATCCAACCATTTACACATTCATTAGGCCTATGCATTTTAATTATGGTCTTATCAAAGTATTCTTCATCACATGTAGCTGTTATGCTTTGAACAGCTCCAGTAGTTTTTATGTTAGTTTTAGCACTAGAATAAAATGGACTCCATTTCTATTGTGTCTTCGAAATGCCATGCATTATGATGTTTCTGCTGGATTTAGCTATCGTGTTCTTCATAATATGGCTCTGCTTATCACTTTTTTGGCCAACAAATCTTGTTTTCACAAGCTTGAATTTCTTTAACTAGCTACAGTTCTTCATTTGATCACGTTAATTAACTTAATCTAGAATGTTCCATCTCACATTCACAGTAGTCTACAACTCAGCTTTGCTTGGAAGACCAGATTTAACTTTACTATTTTCCTTTTGTTACAATTAATTAATTGACTGAATTGAAAAAGATTCCCTGCTAAACTTTTCAGTTGCCTATTACATAGCTTTGCTTGAAAGAAAGTATTTCATTTCACTGTTTGACATTTGGGATGAGAAATAACTTTCAAACGGATATTAATTGACTCAAGTTATCGTAATGTGCTTGAATGCTGGAAAGACCTCGACCTGTGTCTGTACTAAGTGATCTCATCGGTGGCATCTTGCTGTGTGTAAGTAATGCTGTTTATCTGCTGTTGGTTTTTTTTACTGAGGATCGGTCTTACACTTTCTTGCAATAGCAATTGTTTTTACTGAAACTTCAAGATTCTTGTCATTCCTTGAAATCACTAAGACTTTATTATTATTATTATTAAATTTTTTAATAGTTATATTAGAATATCATTTGTTTTCTTTTAAATTTAATTTTATGCCCCGAGGTATTTAGGATCCCTAAGGAACTTCATTGCTAACTCTTATTACCGGTATTATTATTTTTGTTTATTTTTAATTTATTACTTTTTAAAGCCTATGGTATAAATGGATAACAGTTGAATAATTTATTAGCAGAATAAACAAACTGTGCGGGAACTCGTAGTGTTTGGTGAATCAAAAGTTCCATGGACAACATACAATAAAACATTGAATTATAGTAGCAGTGTCACCACTCACCAGCACCAACACTGCTCTTGTAACACTTGTAACTTGCAACTCTAAAGCTCCCAGGACCTCTGACTATGGGGCGCGCTATTGAAAATTTTCCATTGCATTGTACAAATGACAAATGATTAGGCGCCCTTGTAGCAGTATGGCCGCATTACGGCGCCATATAAATTGTCGTTATTATTATTATTATTATTATTATTATTATTATTATTATTATGATTTAAATGACCTACAACATTAGACTTTCCTGTTGAGGTAGATTTCACGTACTTAGCTGTTGACTGGGGTACTAACGAGGTAGCTTGAATGGTGAATGTGTGATGGTTATCAACGGCATGTGCATCATGTTTGCTTTAGTTTGGGGTTGGCTTCTGGTTTGAACATTTGCTTGACGTTGGTTTGCATTTCTGTCTAACAACAACTGTTGCTGTTTCCCTTTTCATGTTGCGTTGTTTAACAGGTATTACGACATTAATGCTGATGTAAACACAGACGATAGTATCCCGCTGGATGAGTGAGTAGTGTTCTACCCTCTTGTCACTGTGTCATTGTCACACGTCAGTCAGTCAGATCATGCCCTACACGGCTATTAGGTGCACTTTTGTTTTCTGTGGAAAAAAGAAAGCTTCATGTTTATTTCTGATGCAAAATGGCCACCAGAGCATAACTACTGTTTGCTGATTATTGTTCCAATCATCTGTAGTTAATTTCTCCTTCCTTGCCAGTGAAGTGAAGTCATTTGGCAGTTCATATCGATAGCTTTCATGACAAAAAACCTACTGCTCATGACGTAGGCTAAATAAATTATTACTCGTGCACATTTCCGCGTGTCAAGTTCAATCAGAAAGTAAGGGAGATATTGTAGTGCTATCAAAGTTTTTCTTTTAATTGCAGCCTACGGGTTCTGTAGATTTCATTTTCTTGCAACAATCACTCATTCGTTTGCATTGCTTGGCATCCGAAACCAGTTTCTTTTGTGGAGACGTGGAGTAAAGTGAGACCTGGAAAGAAACTCTCCTCTCTATGTTTTTTGCATCTGTTGTTGCCTCTGAATGGTTTGATTTGTGTACCTGCATTGAATCTGACCAAATAAATTATGATCGTGTGCATGCAGAAGACGTTAACCCTTAACCATTAAAGGGTTAAGTTGCACTAAATTGGATCAAACAGTTCCGTCAGCTGTACTTTGAGACTTTGAGATATGCAGCAATTTACATTGAATTAAGATCGTTGCACAAAATTGAGCTAAAAGCCAGTTTATTGCAAGTCTTTCAAATATACATTGTTTTTGAATCAAGACTGTTCTTGTATCTTATGATAAAATAAATAAATAAATAAAATAAATAAATATTCAATTGACTCATCACTTTGTGATCGTGCAGAACAATTTGCATTTGAAAATTTACAAGCAGACATAATTATTACAGAAAACCTTAAACCTTGACCTGACAAGTATCTCTTGAAATGATACTTTATGAATTTCGTTTTTTTAGTTTGACAATTACTATTGATGAGATTGTTAAAAATTTAGAAATTTTATTGATCGCGTTTAATTATAGACCTTAGAGTATTCAAATCTGATCTACATTAAACTTCCTAACTGACATTAGTAGCATCCAATAAACAAAAGGAACCTAGAAGTAGCTGAATCACCCCATGTGATCGCACGCTGCAGAAACCGCTTTATAAATATGATCGTAAATTTTTTTTAAATCAATTAATGCAGGCAGCAGAAAATTTTCTGCGACTGGTTTTTATGACGGAATTCGTTGATCCATTTTGGTGCAGCAGCGGCAGCCTGTTTGTTTTGCCAATGTGAGTTGATTTGATTTGATTTGATCCGGCTTTCACTGTTGGCATGTCTGTTCTATGGTCAGCGTTCCGCAACGGAGACATGAACTTCCGTACCGTCAAGGTCACCAGAACCCAGTGTTCGATAGCACTGATGACCACCACCACCAGCAGAGGTCACCTTCGTTCACCGGTAGTCAGTCGAGTACTCCGCTTTGCAGGGCTCTTGGTGACCCGGGCTTCATTCACCCTCTCTATAGTGGTCAGATTAGCATTATCCGACCGGGTCATCGGCATCCCCAACGCAATTCCAACACGTCAAGATATTGACCTTGAATTTCAAATCACGTAAGCAGTCTAGTTTGAATTGCGTTTCTATTGTACTGATCTCTCTTACTGCCACTTTAATTGTAGCTCTTTGTACTGGGACATTTCAGCTACAGCTAAAGGACTTCGATCTACAAGGGATGTGGTCTATTCTTCTTCTTGGACAGTACAGCCTGCTGGTGTTTGTTCATTGTCTTGGAGTATAACAATGACCTAATTCGTGTGGTTCTAACATCGTAATCCTTTTTTCCTGCTAAACAGAAGTTTTGTAAATAAAACTTTAACTAAACATTTGGCAGATTTGTATGCATGGCTTGAAGATTTGTGTGTTGTTTTTAACCTATAGATGAAAGCTACTAAGGAGATTTTTAAGATACTGCTTCAGAATCAGAGAGCTATAAATGTTAGGCAGTTGGGCATGGTATTGAAATTACGGGTGCATTGCTTTTAAATCATGTGATCTAACAATTGTTACTCAAAGTTCTTGTTGTGTCTAATATGTTACTCACGTGATCTAGCATATTATAACAGACTTCCACTTGTTTGTTGTAATAAATGTATGTTGATCGGACCAACGTAAAAATGATGCCACATAATTATGCACTGTCCACAATGGCTAAAAACAACGAGCATTTTTTAACGGATTGAGAATCTTCTTTGGGCCTCTGCCTTCCTAGACAGGTTCGTATGTCCAATGACAGATTGGTACAGATTCTTTAACCCTTTAATGCCGAAAAAGTAGTGAAATGTATGGGAAATCCTATACCCTCCGGCATTAAAGGGTTAAGTTGCGTTATCAGGTGTTTAAAAAGGTGGCTGTTCCAGGGAAGTGAATTGTTTTCCCATAACCGAGTCAAAATGCTTTCAGATCACAGATAATAAATTTTTTAAATATTTTTCCTGCTCTTTATTGTGTCATTCTATTAATTATTTCATTTTGTTGGTTTGATTTTCCAGCTTAGCGTATCACTACTTTGATGTCGGGCCCCAACACAAGAAGATGTACGGCCGTGACTCTTAGACGAATGGACGCATTCAACGGGAATACCCATCGTCGGCCGTTGCCTCCATCAAACATTCTGCCGTTTGCTACATTTTCAGAGATGAATTTAGGAAAAGGGTTACTACTGTTAATGCTGGAACTCTTTGGAAGATGGACACAATGGAAGTGATTGTCTTCAACATTGTTTTTGTAAATGTTGCAAGTCATTCTAACGGATGTTGTCACATATCTTCAACGTTTGAATCGGATCGTGAAAATTCAGCTCTCGGGCAGTTCATCCAAAGTAAACATCTTGCCGAAGAACTAAAAGAAATTTGATTGTACGCAGTAATCATGATTTTTATGCTCTTTGTCATCTGAAGTCTGAGATGTCCTGTTGTAACTGCTTCGCTGGTGTGTTAAATAACTGCTATGGTTCATCAACTTGCTATGATTGTGTTCAATCTAATTTTTGTATGACTATCATGATACTTACAGTTTTTGTCTTTCATGTCAACGAAAATCTTTTTCTGTGTTTTTTAAGCGTCACAATTCATACATGAATGCCCATAGATACATTTTGTTAAATGTAATGTTCGTTAAAATTGATTGCTAAAGCATTCTGCGCTATTATCAGATTTTCACAATTTCCTGTCAAGGAATGTGATGTGTTGGAAATGGTTGGTGTCATACTGGATTGCATTTACACCTCAACCAATGTATGCTGCCCTAAGAAAGGAGCTGTCCAGGATTGGTTGAGAACAGTCACTGTCAGTTTCTCATTTTATCAACGCTGTTTGCCAGTTCGAGTCTAAATGCCTTAGCTTGTGAACACTCTGCTTTCAATGCTTTCTGATACAGTTTTTCATTTGCATTGTGTTCTAGATGATAATTCTTAAAATGATGCGTGATAAACTTAACTTTTTGTTCATGATACTTCACCAACCCAGCATTGAAATGCTACTTTATGCCATATTTAACATAAAATCTAGAATGCTTTATCGTGCTTTCTTTCGCTTGGACTGGGCCGGGAGCGCCTCTGAATAGAGATCTGGAAGGGGCGCTATATAAATTCTGTTTGATTGATTGATTGACTGATTGATGAGATAATTTTCATGTAGCATTAGAATTTTGGCATATGACAATCTGTTAGGGAAATATTAATTTTTTTAAATTGTTCTTTTCCTACTGATCGTCACCATCTGGTTTCAGGTCAGTTATAAGTAGGATCCCATGTAATCAGATAAGTGCTGCAAATTTGTGTTTGCATGTGCGTGCACGCGAGTGTTGTCTCATGCTTGTATGTGTGTGTCTTGTTACTGAGTGCAGAACACTTCAGGGGAAGTTTTATTCATACTGACATTTTGGGCATAATAATATTTGGCTTGACCTTCTCGAAAGTATTTGAAACAAGATCTCACATTGTGTCATAACTACCCATGATACATGTAGTCTAGTGCAGGTTATCTGTAGGGAGTTAGAATGGCATTAACACTGTTAACGAATGACATTCTAATTTTATGAGATCCAGAGCGATATTACAGCTAAGAAATTGAGACACGTATGAATGCCTAAGTTCGGATGAATACTAAGGTCTTCCTGCTCACTACACTGTCTCTGTGTTTTATGTGTGTCTGTGCAAAGGGATGTTGCATGATCTTACTGCATCTGATGCCTTTTGCTCTGTTTAATAAAAACAGTACCTTTTCGGTTTGTCATGCTGCTTTTGCATGACTTAACACTTTAATAACAAGCTGCATTGGTTTCCAAGTCACTTTTAGTACACGCTAGTCGCTGAAGGGTTAAGTTGTTCATCGTTCGGTTAGTATGGATTTTAAAAGTTTTGTCACACTAAGCCGGAATCTTTATAGAGTAGCGTGTGTAAAAAGCAAGATGTCTACTTGATGTGATATTATTTTGCTAGTCTGTCTTGCCAAATGTACCACCGAAAATTCTGTGGCAGCATTGTTATATTGGTGTGCTGTTGTGTAACCCCCATAGAACCAGGTAACCCTGCTGAAATCAATTAACCACAGGAATAATATGAAGAGAAGTTGGAAGATGGAGCCCAAGTGGTTTGTTAAACCCACACTTTGTAACAAACTGTGTGGTGACGTCCAGCTTGGGAGGTTGAAAATGGAAAAGATAATAATTCACCATCACATGATTTAGCGCATTCCACTCTGATAAGGTACATGATACTTTACAACTTAGTCGATGACTGTTACAGTAATTTACAATACAATACAATTGCATTCAATATTGTCCTTCTTCTTCCAAAGTTCAGAAGTGCAAACGCCTTGAATCCCCCTTGATAGTGCAGATGCTATTGCACCGCAGAGCAATTGTGTGCAAAGGAATTTGTTCACCATTCCTACACAGTAGCTGCCTGAGGCGAGGATTGAATCCATGCTTTCTGCGTAACAGGCCAATCACTTTGACCAATCGGCCACCATGTCATATCTGTACAGTCGTATCTTTTGAGCTAGAAGAATTAATGCAAAGTGCGATTATATGTACGTAAGTATCTGATTACATTACGTACAGACATTACATGCGAAAGAGTACATTGCACACACGTACATGTAGAAGAGTGCCTACCTAATGGTTGCAACGAAACTTTTTTAGTTTATTAATGGTTTGATTTTCTATTAGGCCTCTATGTCTTGTATGCTGATTTGTATCACTTTGGTTAAGATATTTTCAAATGCTGCTCACTGATGAGGTCCCAGCTTTGCTAAGAAGTCCGTGTTGATTGAAGTTCTATTTTTGTATGGCTTAAACGAAGAATTATGATTCTGTTCTGCTTTTCTATTAAACGAACACTTTGCTTGCGATTGCCAGTTTGAGCTTTTGTGCTGTTTTTTAAGCTTATTTGGTAATTCTTTCACGAGTGTGCTGCAGACCAGTTCATCAAAAATTATGTAAAAATTATGTATAAATTTATATATGTTTGTATATATCTCTATGTGCATGTGTGTATGTGTGAATATGTTAGTGTGCTGTATGTCTGTTTGTGCCTGTATGCGTATTGTGTTTGGATACGATTAATGACACATAATGTATGTGCCATGTACTTGCATTTTTTGTACATGTACCATGCGACTGCATGTATTACATGTCTGTTACACAGACACTTATTGTTGGTTTGTTTTCTCGAGGTTTTTTCTCATGGTATTCTGTGCTGCTAGCATGTTGGGTTATGTGTATTCCTATTTAGGCGTCTGTGCTAAGCACAATGCTTTCAGTTAAGCCGTTATGGTCACTTATTTATCTAGACCAATGGTGTTTGTTTGTAACTATCTGGATTAGGCTTAAAATGTCCGAGTGATAAGAAATTCCGGTTCAAAAGCAGGAATGTATGATCCACACATCTCTCTCTCTCTCTCTCTGTATAGCATTGTTTGTTTTCTTCAGTTTGGTCCAGGCAGTTACCACAAAGTGGATGAATTTTACTGAAAACCAAAATGCTGATCTGAATGGGGAACTGAATACTTGTAACCTTACTTGTTAAAAATCCAATCCTGCTGTCTGCTGGGTATCTGGGCTTGGGGTATACCTTCATTTGTAAGATGTTGTAAGCACATATTGTAATATATATATATATGACTTGGTCAATTTGTAACCTACGCATGGCTCTAATGAAGTAACAAAGTCTGTGCTACTTAACCCTTTGCCAACTGAGGGCATAAGATTTTCCGTACCATTTGCAACATTGTGGTCGGCAAAGTATTAAAGTGTGTGATTGAAATTTTCGGTCCTTAAGTTCAATAAAGGTTAATAACGTGCATTTCTTTTTTGCAGATGTTATAGGAATACTTTGTGGTACTTGCAGTTATTTTTTTTGTTATCAGATGTGGTGTAATTTATGCATTTCAATCGTAACTGTCCAAACTTCTAAACCACCATTATGTTCACGAGTGCTGTATGTGTCATATCAGAGTATTGTCCAGAGATCAATGTCCATTGTAGGTCCAAGTCCTGCTTGAAGGAAGTTTCATGATACGCTGTTGATTCTGTTATCGATTCAATTGAAAGAAAAACTGATGTTTTGTTCAAATGGAAGTTTTTAAGTCCTTTTGTGTGTTTCTTTTTTATTACTGACTGCAGGAGCTCAGGTTGGATCTGTGATTGCCACCAACTTTGTTTCTGTTAAAAAAACTGAACTTGTTCGTATTAAATTACCTTGTTTATTTTAAACCATTTTATTTTCTACAACAACTTTTATACCCTGAATAATTTTGCAAGCGTTCTGGTTTATTTTCGGAAATAAATTTAAAAAACACTGTAATTTGACTGTGTGAGCTAAATTACATAATTTTTGTGATCTGAGCAGTGTGTGTGGGGTGTGTGTGAGGGGTGGATGGGTGGTGAATGTGTGTGTGCGTGCGTGTGTGCAAAAAGCACTACAGTCTACTGGGAGAAGCAGGACTTTGGGAGAGGTGTAACTTGTGTGCCACACGATTACCTCTGACTAGTGACTACCATTCAGAATAGCAATCTCCAAATTTGGTAAAGCACCACCTAAAAGCCAAGTGCAGGGCACCAGCTTATTCACGAGCGCTGCTTCGAGTCAGACGAGTTGTCTAAAGGGTAGCCCAAAATGTCTACATCCGGAAGCCATTGGATCTATTAACTACTAAGTACATTAACATTAATCCTTGATTGTTTCCGAGTGGATTGGGGGTATGCCAAGAGTTTGTGCACAGGTGGGGCTTAAAATGCACCCTACAAGCTTGGGTGGGTGATGGACAGATTTTTACCGTGCTTTCCATGTAGACCTATTCCTACATAGGCTACAACTAGCTATTTGTATCCATGTTAGACTAGGCCGAGGAACTGTCAGTAAGGTCACAGTATAAATTAAATACTGTGGTAATATTTAAACTCCATGACAAACCCCTATTTCAGCTCTGAAATTTACAAATGCTCATTTCCTCCGTTGCAACCATGATTGCCATTCATTCACCATTATCTAGGCATCACATCTATGTCTGCTCCCCTGGGTTTTCAATGAAAACTGGAGTTTCACCACTTCAGAAATACATACTTCAACTCATCTGATCCTCAGCCTTACCTTCTAATTCACAGGATGCATGGTCTTCATTGTATTGTATTGTATTGTATTGTATTGTATATGAGAACTTATAAAGCGCTTCTCACAGCAAAAGCCTTTCAGAAGCGCTGGTAGTGCATGCAGCCCCCGAGGGTAGAGTCTGGTTTTGAGATGAGAGAAAGATGACGAAAGACTACCAGTGAGCATGGCAGAGCGAACTGATGAGGAAGTCCATGCAGTCCATAGGTAGGAAGTCCATTCCATATGCGGCCTGCCCAGCAGGCGTCATGCCGATTCCAGGAAAGTACACTGATTATTATTCATTCATTCACTCGAGAATTTATATAGCGCTCCTTTAAGGGGTTACTCAGAAGCACTCCCGGCTTTAGCACAGCAAAAAGTTTCGAGTTTAATAATTATAGAAAAAAACCGGCCTCGTTAAGAGCCCTAGGAAGCAGATGTAGCTCCTGTAAGAGCCCATTCCAAACCGCTGGGCTCATCACAGAAAAGGCTATTCTATATGGTTGCTATTCATGAGAATGAAACCAAAAGCATCCCTTATGTGCAGAATGGAGGCTTTGGATAGGCCTACCTGTAGCCTAGAGCAACAGAATTCTTGCAGGTTTTCATAGAATGAAAAATACTTCTTGCGCAATAATTATTGATAACAGCATTATTAAGGATAATGGCATTGAAATCAATGAAATATATAGGTAGGCCTATGTATGTGCTCGATTTATTTATTTATTTTATTTATTTCAAGTATTTATACAGCGCCTCTTCAAGAAACTACTCAGAGGCGCTCTCTGCGCTAACAAGCCGACGTGATGTTAAGTGTCATGACGACAAGAAAATTTCATCAATTAGCAAAATAAGTCACAGTGATAGGCCTATGTATAGCGATATACTCGATATAGCGCCCCTTAAAGATATCACTCAGAAGCACTCCCGACTACAGCGCGGACACCGAATCTTAGAGTTTCACGCTGAAGGGCTGAGCAATTGCAAGTAAAGGACTTGTCCAATGTACCTACGCGGCGGCCTGAGGTGGATTCCAACTTGCAACCCTCCGACTTCAATGCAACGAACATAATCCACTACACAACCGCGCCCAGAAATGTCTCACATATAAAATAATTCACTCTCCTTATATTAGACTTATATTAGACTTCTTGGATCGGCGAGAATGCCTTCTAGAAATTAAACCTCTGTATAAAATTTAGTAACAGGCCTTGTTATCATACCCACCAAGATTATGGACTGCTCCTCCTACTAAGATTATGGACTGCTCCTCCTACTGACCAATCACAGGCGACTTCTTAAACTGACAAATTACAGGCGAGCTCTCATGCCAACTACAAAGGCCCACATGCGACCTCATCAGCGTTGCCACTCCTTGGGTTTTTTCACAAGATCTTGGGTTTTTCGATCCGAACTTGGGAAATGGGGTTTTTTCGGGAGGAACTTGGGTTTTTTGCTTGGGTTTTTTTCGACCAAAAAAAATCTTGGGTTTTTCGATCCGAACTTGGGTTTTTTGGGAAGAACTTGGGTTTTTGCCTGTTTTTTTGGTGGAAAATCGTGAAATTGTGGACATTTTGGAAAGATTTGGACCGGATGACTAAAAAATAGGTCATCAGAATTTTTTGGACAGGAAATTGGAAGATTTTTTGGTCAGGACGACTAAAAAAATAAGTTCTTCAGAAGTTTCGGACGGGAAAATGAAAGCTTTTTTGGTCCGGACGACTAAAATAATTAGGTCATCAGAATTTTGGACGGGAATTGTGAAAATTTTCGAAGATTTGGGTAACTTGGGTTTTCTTGGGTTTTTCGACTCTCCGACTTGGGTTTTTTTTTCATTTTTTAGAGTGGCAACGCTGGACCTCATCAATCAGTGTCAATATTAAGTTGAATGTGGTTATTCTCTCGTGGTTATCAATAGGTTTTTCCGCTTAAACGTTTTTAATTATTTGTTTGCATTGTTTTGCATTGTTTTGCATGCAATGAAAAAGCTGGTTTACTTTGGCGGTGAATATGTGCTCTGAATTTTTTGCTTTTGATCTTCTATAAAGAACTCACGCTGATGTGGATTATAGAATTTATTATTGGGGTTTACCCGAAAGTGGTGAAATGTTACATTAAGTAAGCATATTGTTTATTGTGCCAGCTGTTAATCCGCGTTCCATTGCGCAGTATATGTGTAATACAATAAACAGTAAGCTTATTCGTGAGATGCATTTTAATCCTGAAAACTTGTGAATGGATCCGGCTGAATTTGGTTTGGGGGGATTTCCGATTGCGGTTTCGCTACCTACCACAGTGGCCCCCAAGTAATCGTTATCGTAAACTCAGAAGTTCACAAAAGCTAAATCGCGGGAACCAGCTTATCACAGGCGCTCAATCAAAACAAAGTCGATAGGCAGAAGTCAAGATCCGGAGTGTCAGGCGAAGAGTTCGATTGCAACCTCGGTGGATAATATAAAACTGATAATTACGACAATTTATGTGGCGCCGTTGCACGGCCATGATGATGTTTTGAGTTGAAACGGCGTGGGAGGTAAGAGGAAGTAGAAGCATGGGTTAGGATCTGTGAAAAAGTGTAGCGTTTTGAGTTTTGAGTGAAAGACCTGTGGGGATATATAGGTAGTGGCATATGAGGGGTAATAAAAACTATGGATGAAAACGTCTTTCCAATTTTGGTCAGGAGCATATTATAAGAATCTACTGTTTGTTTATGTTTAAACTTAAGCATGAAATAAACTGCATTGGATTCTCAGTTTCTGTGCTGTTGGCAATTGAACTAATGCACTCTTATTTCATACTTAAGTTTTCATTCTTTTGTTTTCAGTTAAAAACAATCCGTACATGTATTGAAATAATGTCGTCCACGGCCCAGTCGAATGGGTGTTACGAGTGGTCTGTGTGGGATCGATGAATTTCACGATGCAGTCAGCGGACTTTGTGGCCACTGTTCGGACATCTGCCGTGACATTACCAAGCCAGACAGCTGCCTTTATCTTTGTGCGGGTAAGGCTCTTCACTCTGCATAGACACATCTATTGGAAAAATAGAGCAGACCATTTAAGATTATATTGCAACCAGTAATAATTTTTAATATGTTAATGATTAGAATTGTACTATGCAGGTAAGTAAATCTGGATGTTGGGTGTGTCAGCAGTCAACATTCTACAATTTCTGTCAGACAACGCCAAACCTTTTCGTCGTTTTCGATAGTGGGTTCTT
>OX243828.1:14872651-15000258 GCA_945859605.1 Lumbricus rubellus
CTTCCACCTGGAATTAGCCTGGTTTTTATAAGAGTCGCTTAAATCCTATTTTTTAGCTATGGCTTGAGCACCTCTGAGTAGATCTCTTGAACAGGCACTGTATAAATTGATGTGAATGAATTGATGTGAAATGAGACTCAATTTCTGCTTCAGAATGTATCCTTACCCATCCACTAGCTTCATGCAATTGATTTTCAATACACCTTCTGAGGTACACTGTACAGTGTACACTAGTCAGTGATAATGATAAACTGTTCACATTACACTTCATTGTAAACAAGAACCATTCTCGGTTTCTTTTGTGCAACCCTGTACGCTTGATGGTCAATGAGACTTTAACCAGCAATTTTTTACCAGTATCTTTGTAGTGTGTACACTGTACAGTGTAAAGCAGTTTTTTTAGTAGGCTACTTTCAGCTTAGACAACAACTTTTGCAGTGAGTTAAACATACACACAGGTGTGCCCGGTAGTGCATAAGATAACACACTGGCTTCGAAATCAGCGGACCCGAATTCGAGCCCCCATAGGGCAAACGTGCTTTGTAGGCTGCTATTAACGCTGTGTATTGCAGGCTGTCTGTTGTGTTTGTAGTTAAGATTTATGTCTTCTGTGATTTGTGTTCTTACAAAATTTTGGTTTCTATTGCATTACAACTGTACACTGTAACCGGTTGCGGTCTGTCAACCGGATTGTTCAATAAAGGAATATTATTATTAGATCTGAAATTGTTGAAGACATCATATTAAATTTTAAATTTTGCTTCTGTTTGCAGATTATTACAATCGCCATTTGTCAACAACTTCCGCCATCTCTTTGGAAATAGGTCAGCCAGTAATATTAGTAGTTCTGATACCTCTTCTGGTACTTGTCATCATCTGTTTGATACTTACCATTATCGTAATTACTTACCGGTTCTGGTACGTGCCCACGCAAACTCGCAATCGATACAAGTCTCCTGGCAGTCAAAACCGTGAAAGAGAATTTACCGTCGCCAGATTTCGACCCAGACACAGGGTGAGACGCCACCACAGCGTGCAAGAAACTCGAGATCCAAATAAACAGGAAGGTACAAATTGCCAAAATTGTAATGTAAATTTTAGATGTTATTTTTTATATTACTTCAACAGACCGGCTTGAGGTTTAGCGTTTTCTAACTGGACTGTTCTCTAAATTTTAAAAATATGATGTAAAAAAATTCATGTATCTACAGTAGGCCTAAAGACTTTCAAGAAGTAAAATAAAGTAATTCCTAACACTAATCCAAAGAGGCAGTCTTGGGCATGAAGTGCTACAGCTGAGCTTGATTTGTCAAATTTCTGAAAGCGTACATGGTCAGTCAAGT
Source organism: Lumbricus rubellus (assembly GCA_945859605.1). Lineage (NCBI taxonomy): Eukaryota > Metazoa > Annelida > Clitellata > Crassiclitellata > Lumbricidae > Lumbricus > Lumbricus rubellus. The sequence continues at coordinate 14,873,995 of OX243828.1, forward strand.
ATTGAGTGCGCTTGTAGCAGAAACAAACGTATTCCTGCCGGGGTGAGGATTTGAACTCACAACCTCTGTAACATGCTAGCCCATAGAATATCACTCTCAAGAACTGCACAAAACTGTTAAACTTATCAAGTGCCTCGTTTCTCAGTATAACTGCTGTATCAGGGACATAGATATTTTTTGGCACAGCATCTTCAAATTTTCTCACACAACTTTCTGAATATTTAGGTAGCTAGTGTCAACACTGGTGTTACGAATTTTTATTTCTCAAAGATAGATCATGCATGTTTAGTGATATACCTCTAATTAAAAATCTCCAACTTGTCACTGTTTTGATATATTATACAGCTGCATCTATAGATAATTTTTGAATACACCAATAATATTTACAAACATTTCATTCATTTTATTTAGATATGCAGCTGTCGGTGCTGTGCATTTCTCAGTGTTCATCGCTTATACTGGGAGCTGAATCGACAACAGAAGGAACAAGGTTTCAATCTTTACCACAAGATATGAACTCCATTTACCTGAACCGAGGTTGGTCGCAGCACCACATAAAAACGAATGCAATTGTTTCAGCAGAGGATGTCCCATTGTCCAGTGAATTCGAAGAAACACAGCTAAAGATTGCCGGTGAGACTGAAAGCAGGTCCTCAGTGTTAAACAATGAAGGAAGTGGAGAACTAGTGAAGCAGCAATCGAGTATTTGTGAAGAGACTCGCATCTCAGAAACTAATAAAACCCACCCAACACTGAAAGGTGAAGATGCAGCGAAACATTTCAATGTTGTTCACGACTCAAGACTATACGCTGAGCGTCGCGAGTGTGAAAGTAGTGAAACTTCAAGCGTTGCAGTTCAGGAAAGTTATAAATTGGCGAGCTGCAGAGATGTGCGGAGTGAGCATGATGACCAAATGTTACGTGCACCACTTCAGGAAACTTACTCAGCCATCTCCAAAGGCGATCCTAGCTAACGATGAGATTCAAATGGTGAAGTTACTGAGCACTACACGATGATCAACATAAACAGGTTTTGTTTCAGTCAACTAACTGTACCGAAGTTGCATTGTCATGTGTTGAAATTAGTTGCTGCCACAGCTATAACTGACTCGCACACAAGAAGTACCAACAATTGATGTTTAACCCTTTACTCGTTCATTTTTCCCGTTAAGCCCATGTTTTCAGCGAATATTCTCGGGGCAAACGGGTAATTGTGAAAACTAAGTTGCTTCGTCTAGTTCAAAACAGATGAAGAAATTAAAATTGGTAATCAACTCCTGCTGTCTCAACCCAAAGAACACGGCTCTAAGAATATTTCTGATAAAGTCTACTACTAGTCGATGGCTGAATTGTATTTGTATTTTGTACATACACTTTGTATAAGCAAGCACAAAATGGTTCCACTACACAAGACTTCTTAAACACGACATGTACTGAAACATATTTAATCTCGAGCACGAGACCAGGGCTTCCAGTCCACTGGATTACGTACAATGACAATCATCTACAGACACCTTCAGCTGTGTGCATCATTGCAATATGCGGTCATGCATAAAGGATATTTGCAAAAAATTATGTACTTTGAGCTTCGATCTCCTTGTTCACATTAGGCATTACCTTCGGCGCTCTAAGAAATATGCCCTGTTGATCTTGCATCTTGCAGGGCTAAATCCGTTTGGGTTGGGTACTTTTATATACCGGTCTTCCGGTTTGCTTGGAGGTATTTTTGTACTGCCATGCCCAGCATCAGCGCTGCTGGTAATCCATTGCCAAGAGACTCTTGTCTACCTGTAGCTGTTATTTTCAGCATCCTCTGATGACGTACTGCAATGTTTTATACTCAATTTAATAATGTCTCTAAGCATGACCCATTGACTGCTTCAGAAACCCCACTCCCTCAGGTCCAGATGTTTAAATTTTTAATAGACAACCCATACACATGTACAAACTTGAGATTCCTCTTGAACTGCAAAAATCACTTAATGCAAGCATCTTCGTTGGTAGCAGCTGTACGAGCCTTTATTCGAGACTAACCATATAGTCTTCTGATTGTAATCATAGTCAATTGTGTTTATTATGTATTCAAGGTCAGTGAATCTGAATCCAAGGTGCAAAGCAGCTGTGAGCAAAGGACTTGCTCAAGGTCCCTACACCTCACTAAAAAGCCTGAACGCATACTAAATATGTTTCAAGCCGCAGTCTCTGGCCTGTCAGTTTTCATGCATTTGTACGCTGTATAATGAGAGATATTGACACACTGCATAACACAAACATTGGTTGGCACACAAATTTATTTGTATTTGGTAACTCATAAATAGTCGCAAAGTCTGTATTTGGTAATGCATAATTAATGGAAAAATCTTGATGTGATGCATCTTGGCCAAAGTGTGTCATGCGCATAATGCATTTTGCTTTTAAGTTGTGCAATTTTTGGAAATTTATTTGTATTTGATAATGCATAAATAGTCGCAAAGTCTGTATTTGGTAATTAATTGCATAATTAATGGCAAAATCTTGATGCATCTTGGCCAAAGTGTGTAATGCGCATAATGCATTTTGCTTTTAAGTTGTGCAATTTTTGGAAATTTATTTGTATTTGATAATGCATAAATAGTCGCAGTCTGTATTTGGTAATTAATTGCATAATTAATGGCAAAATCTTGATGCATCTTGGCCAAAGTGTGTCATGCGCATAATGCATTTTGCTTTTAAGTTGTGCAATTTTTGGAAATTTATTTGTATTTGATAATGCATAAATAGTCGCAGTCTGTATTTGGTAATTAATTGCATAATTAATGGCAAAATCTTGATGCATCTTGGCCAAAGTGTGTCATGCGCATAATGCATTTTGCTTTTAAGTTGTGCAATTTTTGGAAATTTATTTGTATTTGATAATGCATAAATAGTCGCAAAGTCTGTATTTGGTAATTAATTGCATAATTAACGGCAAAGTCTTGATGTGATGCATCTTGATCAAAGTGCATAATGCATTTTGCTTTGAAGTGCAATTTTTGGCCGTGGTCTGAATACCATGGTCCATAACATTTACTCTACAAAACCTTCAAGTTATGATATTCTTTGAGCCTCCAGATATTTGATTTGTACAAGAATATCTTATCGATCATTTATACAGCATGTGTTTTAAAACTGTCAGGAGCAACATAGTTACATCCACCTCGACAGGTTCTTAGAATGCCTTCAAAATGTTTGGATATAAAACCAATGGAAAACATCTAAAACGTATTAGTTTAAATGTAAAAATTAACACATATTATTAACTATATAAATGTACATCTCATTTGTGAAATGTTTGGTGTTTTCTTCACGTAACAGAATATATGGCCATCTGTTAAAAATAACATAACCACTTGCAATATTAACCGGTTGTATTAAAGGAGCATAATTAATTTCACTAGCAAACCACAAGAATAGCAACCCCACACATCACCTGCCTAAATTAAGTTTGTTATTGTCATAATCACGGCAGGTATTATTAGTATAAATAGCATAACCCTAGCAACAACATTCCTAATTATAGAAGAAAGTTCTGTTCTGAAGAGGTCTACCGGTCGCTGGAATCGTAAGTAACCAATCACCCTCATTTACTTTTGACTGCATCAAAAAATTTCTTCACTTGTTCGAAGACCTACAAATAACACAAAATAAAACTCAAGTGAACATTCGAGACAAAATGTAGCTTCACACAAAACAAGAAACAAGTTATGACTGATACTAACTGCATAAAAGATTGGCTAGCCAGATGTACTGAAAACTTTTCACTCATTCAACAATTTATATAGCGCTTCTTCAAGGGGACTACTCAGAAGCGCTCCCGACTCTAGCACAGCAAAAAGGATAGTTTAATTTTTAAAATGTTTCAGTAATTAAAAAATGACAGCATATACTTGTATTCTGCAAAGTGTGATCAACACTACAAATGCTTGTATTCTGTATGGTGTAATCTCAACACATCAACCATACACATAGGCGTACGGGAGGTTTCAGAAGTGGGGGGGCAAAGATTGAACTTCTGCCCGAAAAATTTATCCGTCCGGCCAAAAAGTTGACGACCTTTTTTTTTTTAGTCGTCCGCGACTATTTTTGCCCGAAAACCAGACTTGCCCGAAACTTGACGACTTTTTTTTAGTCCTTTGGGTATGTTTTGCCCGAAAAAACCACCAAACTTGCCCGAATTTGGGGGGGCAATTGCCCCCCTGCACCCCCGCCTCGTACGCCTATGACCATACAAATTTGCAATGGCCATAATATATATAGCACCTCTCACATAATGACTATTAAGAGCACGTAAAACTCGGAGAGGGGGAAAGAAATGCCTGTAAAAAACAAGATTCAAACGAGTCACTAGTTTAGCCTTCAGTGCATGAGGGAAGATATTCCAAATGTTAGTATACTAACAAAGAATTTAGTAACCATACGTGATCAGGTGATCCTGCGGCACAGACTTTACGAACCAGACCAAGATCATCGTAGTGGTCAATGATGGGCTTCGTGCTGTCAGTGTACGTTACAATTCTGAAATAAAAGCATAAACTCCTCGGTAAACATCAGCTGTGTAGGTGTATCGTATTGTATCTAAAAAAACTCTTCGGTAAACATCAGCCGTGTAGTTGTATCATATTGCATCTATAAATTTATATAGTGCATCTTGCAGTGCACAGTAATCAGAGGGCTCTAAGTGTAAGATACCAAGAGACAAAAGAAAAAAGTGGTTAATGGACATTCAAAAACGATTTGGCAATCAATAGCTTGAAAAGTTCAAAAAGATGTTCTTTTAAAAACACGTACATCGTTGGTCAAGCAAAGTAAGTAGCATTTACCGTTTCTTCAAGCTTTCCAAGTTATCATCAGTTCTTCCACTTCCGGCTTCACCTCTTGAGAGACATCGCTGTACGCAAACCTACAGACAATAAAGACTGCTATAGCACATGGATCAATGTCAACTACCCTTGTGCTATGTCAGGTGGATGGCTTTCTGACGTTGAGAATGCAGCAATACATGCTAACATACAGAGAACCGTCAAGAAATGCAGACAGTCAACAAGCTGCATAGATTTAATACGGATGGTTAAGAATGATGGTGAAGCTGCTATGCTGCATTGAGGAGGAATGGATCAGAGGAACAAGAGGGATCTACAGCCTGATGCAAATTATGCCAAGATTTGTTGAACCCTCTTTGGTGGAAAGGTGGAGTGCAACCAGCCACAACATGCGCAATTGGACATTAAGATTTTAAAACTCAGACATTGCGAAGGGCGTACAAAGCACAACCTTAGATATATACTCAGATTATGTAATTCCATGGCCCATCAGATCATACAGAGAGAGTACTCTGCACCTGGCATTATAGTAATCAAATGCGTGGTTGGATAAATGCACATCCAAGAGTTGCACAACAAAGAGAACAGGATGAGGAGCAGTGGACTTTCGTAAAATATTTGTGTGCACCTGAGTTGCAGCAGTTCGTGTAAGGAGGTGTGTTTTATGCTTTGCTCCAACACTCGGAAAGGTTTCTAGCATGTCTTCAGTTACTTGCGGCAACACTTCTTTGAAGGAATTTAGAACTGCACAACCCCTTCTCTTTACCATCCTCTGTGGTAAATTATTTAAAATCGGATGACAGTAAACATTTTTAACCATTCTAACTGCAGAAAAAAATGCTTTTACAGCTGCAAAAATTCATTTAGAACTGCACGCTTAAAAGTCCGCACTCACGTCTTCCGTACAGTCGAAGAAAAGGATGAAGAGCAGATGACTTTTGTCGGACATCTGCTTGTTCCATCCGTCCAGATTGTTCTTGTTGCGCGGAAATCCATCGATCAAGAAACTATCAACAGAATCGTTTGCAGCCATCGCCTCCTTCATTGCCTGGATAAATACAGCGTAGCACAGAAGTCAAAATAACAGCTAAAGTTACTCAAAGCTCAACAAGTAAGCGAATAAGTAAGGAATCTTTAAATAATAAGAAAAAACAAACACATTACAGCAATAAAGCATTCAAATAAACTCTGCAAATAGGCTTACAAATTCATTTGACTGAAAAGTAATCCTACAACGTGGACACAAACATAACACAAACATTTGATAGTCCGTAATAGTTAACCCTTTAACAACAAGCATGTACAAAAAGGAATTGGAAACATATGTAGCTGGTAGTTAAAGGGTTAAACAGCATTTGAATTAAACATGAGCGAAGCGCCGGATTTAACAAATGACCATTGACCCAACAGAAATTCTATCGTGTATTGTATGGTATACATGACCATTTATAAAGTGCTTCTCTCAGCAAAAGTCTTTCAGGAGCGCTCCCAGTGCGATCGACCTGGACAGAAAAGATATGTGTGTCTATTCACTCTATTGCCACCAGAAACTGAAGATAATAATGGAAAATTATAGGCAATAAACCTTTTAGAAAGACCTTAATCAAACACAGATGTTTTACAGAAAGACCCACAAATAAAAGAATCAAAGAAAAGTTTTCCAGGTGGTGCATAACCTTACAAAAGAAAGAGGCATCAAGGTGTGTGCACAGACTCGATTGATTAAACTGACCTGCTCTAGAAGACTGCAGGTAATTTCAACAGGTACAATGGTTCCATCTTTGATGTGCTTGTTGATGAGTGCTCCAGTATAGGAGTCTGGCTTGCCACATTCCGCACGAAGGAGGTCACCGGCCGAGAGATGAACATAACCATATTTCTACAGAAGTACAAAATAATTTTGCATGCACAATGCTATGTTGTTTAAATGACATATATGCAATTGTTATATTAAAAGCCATGCATGTGCACTACAATGCGTTCATGGCTTTTGAAGGCACTCGAGATATTTACATCTAGACTGTGTTTTTCTCACATTAGTCACATAATTTCTAATATTTAGAAATTCATTATAACAGTAGTGAACAGAACTGGATCAGATAACAGACTGTAAAACTGAAAAGAATTGCAAAAAATATTTGGAGGACCAACGCCTGTTTATAATTACTTGATCAGCTATATAAATTCATTCAAATTCAACTGTAAGTCATATGCTGTAGCATCACATTTCTTAGCTTCTCACAGACCAGTACTATCACCAGCGCCAGCTACACCATGCCAAGGAACAGTTTTAACGGTTTACCCACTAGTCTAGCTTTAATATTTATACATTATACTCTGCAACCTCTGCTGTAATTAGTTTTGAGCAGATTTTATCTGCTGACCTTGACTATCATTTGGCACTGCGTTCCTTTCCCAGCGCCTGGGCCACCCAAGACAAACACCACCTTTGGCAAAGCCATTGCAAATGCAAATTGATGCTGAAATAAAAATGCAGAAACAGTCAAATAGGCAATATAAGCATATAGGTATAAACAAATTACTTATAAGAATAAAGTTAGCATATATTTCCTACTAGAATCATTATGAAAAGTTCTCAAGATTTGATATTAATGCTATTTGTGATTCCTGCCTTTTTATAAAACATGCATATAAGCATTGTTTCTGTAGTGATTCTTTGGTCTAAATGAAGCCCACTTTAATTAATTTTTCAAGTGACATCTTACACCACCACTGCCCGTTTGACTGGATGCAGAGATTAAAATCTCTTCAACATCCCACGACAAGTATGAGAACCAATTTATTATAACCTCACGGCCAAAGGCATCTTGATGTACGCTTATACGTAGACTACTGCTTGATCAATGGCGGCGGCAGCTATACAAGCGTAGCAGGTCGCGACAGGGTCAAGTGTTATTCAGTAGATCGAAGAAATTAACTGCAGAGAAGATATTAAAGATTGTAAAGAATAAGGCAGGTCAAGAGTAAAATAGGCATGCCAAATACGGCTGCGCCGCCACTGTGCTTGCTGTTCATTTATACGTCATGCTATAAAAGTGTCAGGACTTGCGTGGTTACCATTAATCTTAACAGTTAATGATAATGCGATAACATGTCGCAAATGGTCGATATGATCTCAAACCCGCGATCCAAATGCAAAGCAAAGGACTCCCCACTACACTGAATCGTGTCACCGAAAAGCGACTGCCATGAAACCGGCAGAGGAAACTCGACAAACCATACTCGTCGCTTCGTCGACGACGATAATATTTTCAAGAAGCGTTTTAGGTTTTATAGATCAATCAATCTTGTGCCATATCAAATTAAATTAGATAATTTTTAGGTACTTAACAAGTTTTTTAAAGCCCAGAGCTTGACCCAAGAAACGTGAAGCCGGAAATGCCAACATGCGACCTGTGTATTGACAACGTACAGCTCGTGTTACGTATAAAGTGTCGCCATCTACCAATGAAACTGGACGCGAATAATCGTCACAAACTCTGCAAGGTCTTTCACATGCCATGAAGTTAAAATCTTTAAAATCAGCTTCTTCAGATGCACTAAACATGATTCACGGTGAACAGTCTTTGATTCAACTATATTGTGTCATATTTGAATTTCAAATGCCAGTTTTAATAGATGTAGCCCAAACGGCACATAGGCTAGAGTCGCTAGACCTATAATAGTCCACTCGACTAAGTTTGTACCTACAGTACAAAATCGAAAGTAACAGTATGGGACGACCGTTATTAAGTTCTCTGTTGCTCCTGCGTTCAAACTTCGAACATTTTTATTCCTGACTGATGGATATTCGGGGCAAATCAACGGCGAAGCAAATGGTAGAAATTATAACTACAACGATAATTGTTTTTTTTATCATTTTAAAGTCGACTCAACCTTTTATTCTTCCGATGGCACTAGTACAATTAGGCTAGCAGTAGGACGTGGAGAGCGTCCTGCATGGCTGCCAAACTGTTGAATTTGCCACTAGTAGCAACTTCTAATCATCCGTTTCAAGTTATGAACTGTGATCATACACTGCGGTGTGTCAAATAAAAACACAATGATCACTATTAGAGTCACGTAACATAACTTAAAGATGCGGTGATGGTGCCACAGCGAGGACCGTTTATTTAATAAATGACAAATTTTGTGTTTGATGCACCATGCACGTTTGATATATCTATGGTGTAATGCCCTGAAACATTATAATTGCACAGAGTAGAGTAAGAATCACTTCTCGATTGAGGTCATTGCTCCGCCGCTTTAAACACGTTAAAGATGCAACGGTTGCCATTGGTTGCGGTGCGCTGGCAAATGACACATCGTATGTAAAGCGTTCGTGTGACACGCGGTGCGATTAGGACGAATCCAGTTGATGGTCTAGTGGCTTTTGTAAACAGTCGTTACATTTTTTTCGGCTGAGCGGCACATATTATTTACGAATTGTATATGTAAAATTCTGATATGGTGGTTTTCCAATTGCACTTCACGAGTTAAACTTATAAAGACGTAGAATCGATTGATTATCGCATATTGCAATGGCATAGAAGTCTTGGTTGTGTGGATGAATTAGACGATTGACCGGGCATCTGAGAGCTTCGACCATTTACGCCCACTACACTCCCGAGTGCGCATTGACCAGCGTACGGTGTTATGTTATCCCATGATTAGAATAATAAAATCATTGTTATCAACTATTACTGAGGTCGTTTGAATAATGAAAGATGGATAAACAACAGACTCGCCGATAGCGTTTAATATCCCCTTGTTTTCTGCACTAATGCGTATGTTGTGTGACGCCGTGTAAGTTTAAACTCGTTATATCATAGCCTGTTAGGGTAAGCTGCCTGCACGGATTGGATTTATCAGAGGGTGCGTACCAAACTGATTGGATGACTTCAGAGACTATCAAAGCTGGAAAATATGATATGGCAACGACACAGGAACACCGTCCATCGGTTGGTAAGTATCAGTGCGTCGTTACTTATTGATTCCTTGCTTTTGCTGCTTAAACAGAAATATATCATACTTTGTGTTGTCAAAAGCAGCTGAACAATAAATCTGCTTAGGTACACAAGTGATTCCACACTGAACTGTTCAGCTCATAGTTTGTGGTGGGTGAATTCGCTTTTGTGTGTGGATGATTTGTGATTCACCATTTCCCAGCAGTGTTTTTGTGTATTTAGAAGATATATGACTGCTCTGACCTAGCAGTAACTTGCTGCATGGTGGGTTTGATAGGGTTTTTCTGATCAAATTAAGATTGGAACAGCGGTCGTACATCTGCTGTAAAAACGTTTCATTGGAGGCATGCTAGAAAATTATGATACATACCAGAGAATCAAAGTGACTTGCCATAACAAATATTTTTATGTCTCACATTGTTACCCTGACTCTGAATGCCAGTGGACACTGAATGCCGTGATTTAGTGCCAGGGTTCTGAATGTGAGAGACTTGTCAGCGGTGGAGCAATATTGCTGTTCAAATGGTGTTTACAGTTGCCAACTGTTGCTGTACATAGGGTATGATAGGGGCGTCATTTGATTCAGACTGGACTTGCATTTCAGACTTGATGCTAAGGTCATGCTCCCCATTGTGCAGCATGTCTGTGCTTGTAAGATAAAATAGGAAATTTGAATTAATCCTGCAAAATCTTACTTACTTGCGTGGATGTATTTAGAAAGGCTTAGGAATTCAAATCCCCTGCAAATAAATTGCCAAAAGTTTTGTAGATATGCGTAACTAGATGTGTGAAACATTGAAAAGCTTAACTCGATTGGAGAACACCAGAAAAGTTTCCAGACTTACTTACCATTCCTGCTCACTTCCCACATGTTTTTGTTTACTCAAAAAAGTGCATTTATTCAGATTTATTTCAGTACCTGAACGGCATCTTATTTTATTGCCAAGTGCATTCTATGCTAGTATTATGCTTGTGTTTGTCCAGATACCAGCATATACATTTATGTCTTAAAAGTATCACCACTACTGCTTAAAAAGGTGCCTCAATTTATTTCACTCAGCTGGTGTAGTAGTGCCCTCTTTAAAGTTTTCCTTTAAATGTGTCACATGTGCAGAGCACTATATAATGTACCAGGAAGGGTGCAGGGCTCAGAATTTGCTTGGCAAACTTTACTACTACTCTTTTGGCTGTGATTCGTGCATAATTATCATATGACAGAAATTATGGCATGTGAAGCGTAAAACGTTTTATTTGTTGAGTGTACATAAACATGCTTTTGTTCGGCTGAGAATGGGCCTACTTCTCCATTGTGTTGCTACTCTGTGTCTTTTGTGCATAGTCAAACATTTGTTTAGCGGTGCTGGCGTCTCAATATGGCCAGGACGGTCCTAGATTCAGTTTTTTGCGGCATTGAAACTTGGCCTGAGTAGTGTACAGGCAGAAATATAATCTGTTAGTTTTTCCCAGGCTGTTGCCATACTTTATCATATCTTCTCTGTTCTGGCTAAGGTTGTTAATATCAGAATCCCAGTTATCATGTAATATCTGTAGTTCTGGCATATTATAAGGTCTTTCTGGAATGATCCACCTCTTTGTCATTGCCTTTCGAGTTATGACTCAAGTAGTTTGTGATGGTGCCATTTGCAGTAAAGTGAAGAATTTTCTGTTTTGCCATGGCTGAGTTAAATCTTGAGCCTTTTTAAAAATAAGATGTTGTTTGAAGGATGCTATATGCTATGTATATGCATAAAATGCAGTAAACACAATTTTTTACATAATTTTTGATTGATTGTCAGTTTACCCAGTCCTGAGGCCAGAGGTCCCACAAGCCAGGGCCACCTGAGACAGTTTGGTTGAGAAAGAATGGATATATAGAAATGGGTCAATGGAAGGTAGCACAATCAAGAACTTAGGAGTGAGAGCTGACATAATGAAGAATCAATGGCTGGTCATGCATAGTACTGCTTGTGGGATTAGTGTTCACTTTTTTCATGGAGCTTGTCATTCAAGGCTAGCGTGTCTGTATACAGCAGTCCTTGTATTATTTTGATTGTATACAGTTCTTCAGTCACCAGCTTTATGAAATATGACTCAACTGTTTAGCCCTGACATGCAACTTTTTCTCTGTGCACTGGTTTAGCTCATAGGGGTTTCATCTGAGCTTACATCCTATTCTGAGAAACTCAAAACCTGTTTAGTATATTGTGTATTGTCAGGATCTGTTTGCTTTTTTGCCAATGAACAATGAACCTTTTGAAAAGTTTCATTGAGTGCTTCGGCACTTATTTTGTCCAGTTATGTACATTGTTCAGAGTGTAGGCCGTGTTCTATGGGCCTCTGCATTAGACATTAGAGAGCTTGTGGATCCCGATTCATGCTTCCTGATGCTGGCTTTTAAATTGAGAGATTTAAGGCATGACTCCTGCTTGTGGACCTGAAACTGAGCAGAGTCAAGGCCATGAGGGAGCTATATAAAGATGTGAGAAGCACTTTATAAATTTTCCAATACAAGACTTCACATCACACTCTCCTTTGTAATTTGAAGATGCCTGTCTTTTTATATGTACTGGGACTTAAAACACTGTTCAACAAACTTCATCATCCACTCAGCAAAACTTCAGAATAGCAAAGAACCTATGAACCATGACCGGGACGATGCTGTAGGAAGCAATGCGATGTGATGAGGATTGCAATAAATAGAGAAGTGCTCGAAAGTGCGATTGGCTGCCCCATAATTGAATCAAGACTTTAGCAATCTGCAGTGTAACAAGGTTTTGAGATTTCACTGTATGGGTACAATGTGCATTCTAACTTATCCGTCTGATGATGAATCTGATGAAACCACTGTGCAATGTGCATTCTGCAAGACATGTTTGATTCAATCTGATGCTTACATCGCATGTCTCACTGGTGGAAATAAACTCCCAGAGGCATAAATTGCTTCATCCATCTGCTGCCATCCAATCCAATCCAGTCATGTCTGGTGATTGCAGATACTGAAGTCTCCCCACCTCTAGTTCACTTGCTGTTTGAGATTCCTAGGGCGGGTATTGAACATTGAGGGATGCTACAGGCTTTGAGACATTAACCACTATGGATTTGGGAAACGCTACCCAAGAAACCAATGTATTTTAATGCATTTAGTATGAAACTAGTTAGAAAATATAGTTAGTCTACATGGGCTGCTCTAGTGTTTACAAGTGCTGTTCATATTGAAACTCCAAGCAATGCCATTTCCATTATCCATAATGAATCTGAAATAAATTTATTGGGTTGAGTATAACTATCTGTCTTGTTACCAGCGCTTGTCAGATGCATACAAAATCTAATATTTTCTTATTGCTTAGAACATGACCTTCGTTTGGTCTAGTCGTTATGGTGCCATGGGCTGTCTGTCAGTCAGAGGTTCATATCCATATAAGGGCAGCCACTAGAGATTTTTGCACCATCTGTTCACTGTAGTGCACTCAAATATAAAACAAAATATTCTGTATGTATGCTGCCAGGGGGAAGAGAAAGCAGGTGTAAGTCTTGGGTTAGGTACCGTATATACACCCATTTTCAAGGCTGGTGTAGGTCTTGCGTTGGGTATATAAACCCATTTTCAAGGCTGTTACGTGTTGATGTTTATTGCGAATATATCCAGGTTTTTTAGAGAACAAGACTGATTGTCCATAAGTCCCTGTGATAGGTGTTTCTATTCCACATCCAGGCAGAGAGTACATATCCCACTAAAGGATACACTACGTTATCACATAACAAAGGCTACTCGGAGAAGTGAAGTCACACACTCATGAGTCATGACTGCTTAAAAATGTCTTTTCATGCTGAGCACATGAGAATAAACTGGTAAATTTTGAGGCGCAGTTGTCTGTGGCCTATACATGTAATAATTCTAGTATATTTATGTTGCAATGCCCACCAATCACTTGGCCTTGTTTTGGGTCTTGCCTATCTTCAAGACCTCTGCTGCCTTACCCTGAGTGCACCGTGTCATCGCTCTTTGCGCTCTGCTGAGCAGGGCACGCTCAATCGTCTTTTGCCTGCACCGCTACTTAGCAGAATCTTGCCTTCTCAGTGGTTGGCCTTTGCTCTGGAACAGGCTTCCTTTGGCACTGCACTTGTTTCCCCAGGGTCCACTCTGACTATTTTATGAGCTCATCTCAGGACTGTTCATTTCAGCGGTGCTGGGGTTGAGAGCACTTCTGAGTAGTAGCCTTGAAGGGACGCTACATATATCCTGGTAATGGTTGAATTATCATGCCTCAGGCTTTCCACTTCATATTGAAGCCTCTTCGCTTGAAGCATTCCTATTCCTTGATCCATCCGATTCTGCACCTTTGAAGCTTTCCATCCACACCAGAACCCACCTAAGCAGCTGGTCTGCCTCTTCTCTTTGGTCTCCATGGCAACCGGACTTGCATCTCTACTGGAGCATCTCTGGACAACCCTCTGACTTGACGCAGCGATCGGAAATAATTAGTTAGGGCTCTGCACACTTTAGCTTTAGAGTATAGAACTTTAAAAATCTGGAGTCTGGATTACAATTTAATATGCAATCATGGCCATGGTTGACGACGTCTTGACAGTGACTGTGATGTTCACGTTAAAATGAGCAGTATGCTATTATGGCATGCCATAATTATGACAGTTAAGCTCATATTATTATTATTATTATTATTATTCACCGACCCTTACATTAAATCACAATTCAAACTTTATGACATAATTGACATATGACAGTTAAGCTCATATTATTCATTACTATTCACCGACCCTTACGTTAAATCACAATTCAATTATGACATAATTGACATATGACAGTTAAGCTCATATTATTATTATTATTCACTGACCCTTACATTAAATCACAATTCATTTAATAGTCTTTGGCCGTTTGTGTGACACATTTGATCTGTTTTATTATGAGATTGCATGTCAACACTGGGAATTCAGGTCACTTAAATACTGTTTGCTGCAGCAAGCAGATATATATATATATATGTGTGTGTGTGTGTGTGTGCGCGTGTGTGTGTGTGTGTGTTATTAGTGTCAATGCTTCAGACACTGAGGAATATTTATTATTCCTCAAAGTAGTGTATGGCCACAGCCATAAACACTTGCACACATTGTGGCTGAAATACACTTAAAGGTCCCAGGGCTACCCCTTGATGCTTTTAAATTGTGAGTAAATAGCAGACGGCCAATGGGTCACATTGGACGGGGTTGAGGGGCTTGGGGTTTGGGGGGGTCAGAACTTGTGACCAAATGGATTCATTATCTGATATAATGCAAGTTTCTTTGTGTGGATTGATCTTGGATTGAATGTTTACAGGGGTTAAGGCCTGCTTTTGAAATTGAATGGAGGGTGGGGGAGGAAGACAAGGTCAGAGAGAAGGACAGATGCCAAAACTTCAATCAACCTGGTACTTGTACACTGTACAGACACAATGAATCTTGGTACAGACACTATTGAATGCAGGTTCATTTGGGATGACAATTATCAATGATTGTTGTTGACACATTATCACCCAGATCTTTCCACTCACATCAGATACAGACCATGGTGTGTAAATGACCCTGACGTGTTTGTGCTACATGTGAAAAGTAGCAGTTTCAGTGTAATAACAAAGATTGTTAGTGTTACCCTCCTCCTTCACCCAGGCTTGGGACTGGCTCTGGGGCACGGATGTGCTTTGTGGGAGGGTTCTATGGGTCAACAGATGAAGGAGGTACTTTATCACTAGGGTGTAGGTTTTCCCATATTATTTACTACACTTTGGTTGGTAAAGGGTTAATCTTTCTTTTTCTTCCTGATGATCCGCCAAGGTAAGGTATTTGCCATCTTAATAGTGGCATTAAGAGAGCGAAGGGACAGTAATTATTTCTAACCTCCTATCCAGTTGCCAATTTCAAGTGTTGACATTTCAAGAAGACCTGTCAACTTCTGTTTGATGCCCACAGTGCATTATGGTAACATTGCTGCATGCGTAAATTGTCTGACAGCACAACACAGTTTGGTTACTTACTGTTTGTGACGTGACATCTTGGGGTCTATAATTCCAGTATACATGCATTTTCAGCATGCAGACAATTGTTTTGAAGTCAAGGAAACTTGGGTATAGTATCGAAGTGTGCAGTGTGAAGACATGCAGGACATGGTTGATTTAATAGGCTGGTTTTGGATAGGTTTGCATTCCAAAGGTCAGATGTTTGAAGTCAAAGTGATGTAGATATATTATATAATAAATACGTTAAAGTGATACAAATCAGGCATTTATATAGCACCAGGAAAGGCGTAACTGTCTAGCTCGAGAACCCTACAGTTTAGAGGCCTACATTATTATTATTAGCTTGCCGTGTGTTTTCCAGGCTAAATGATTGGTTTCTGTTCATGAGAAAATGGATTTACTTAGGATCAAAGTGGGTCGTCTGGTCGACTGAGAATTGATTGATGTTTTGGTTCATCAAGTAAGCGATGATGAAATTTGCTATCCTCAGCACATGTCATTGTACATGCACACGTATCGTACGTACATGCATACATGCATACGTACATACAATTCTAGGGGCTGAACGCACTGGGAACGCTTCTGAAAGGCTCTTACTGCAAGAAGCGCTTTATAAATGGTCAGATACAATACATGCAGGGTATACAACTATACATGCATGCATGCATGGCACATGCACATGTAAGCAAGCACACTGTACACACGTACATGCACACACTGCATACATACATGTACATATTATATATGTCGATGTATATACCTTTATACATACATTTATCATATTTATATATCATATTTATATGTGTTGCGTGTGTTTGTTTCAGACTCTGTTGATCAGAAATCCCGGAAGTTTTCTCTGGAGGTAACACTAGAATAACTCTCAGTCATCATATTTTTTATTGTTTTATCATTTAAGTGCTACACGCATAAATCTGTCACACGGTTAATGGCGTATGTGACTTGAAACAGTAATGCATGATGAAACAAGCGAGGGGGAGAGGGGGCACATCACCTCATTGAACACAAATGCAGGCACTCATACACGCACATACACACACAAACACATGCTTGTGCACCTACAGTCCTACATCAATCCCCCACTTACACTACTCTCACACCTAAGTCCTGTCAACGCCTCCCACAAGTATGAATGTATGTATGTGTCTATAAATATGTCTATCTACGGTAAATATGTATGTATGAATGTATGTATGTATATATCTACTGTAAATATATTCGTATATATGTATGTATATATCTACAGTAAATATGTATGTATATAATATATACTATATGTATGTATGTATGTGAACAGGTGTACATGATGTCCTGATGTAATGGTAGATTATCTGGCTTATCTGAAGTGGTGCTTGACAAGAACAGCTAAGCATGTTGTGTAAGATGTTTCTGTCACTGTAAATTTATGAATTTATTTCACAGGGGGGGGGGCGGGGGGAAGGACATACAAATGGACTAGACACACACACACACACACACACACACACACACACACACACACACACACACACACACACAACCATGTTGCATTCTTCTTCTGGTTCTCTGCCCCTAGGCAGGTTCGGCTGTCCAATGTCGCCACTCTTCCCTCCGCTGGGCCTTCTCCTTTAGTTTCTGATATCCGATCTTCTTCATCAGAGTGTCCAGCAACATCTGTCGGGGTCTTCCTCTTGTTCGTTTCCCCTCCATTTGTCCTTCTAACACCGTTTTCACCAGACTGTCTCCTCTTAGAATATGCCCTATCCAATTCTTATGCCTTTCTCTGCGGTATAGTTTCTAGATTGAATTTCACACGGGGGGGGGGGGGATTTAGTGTGTCCATGTATATAATAATGTGCAATGTGTTTTGCATGTATTTTTAAATGTTTGCATGTGTGCTAGCGATATAGGGTATAGTGTGGCAAATATTACATAAACATAAAATTAATAATTAATATTCCTGGGTAAATAAGGTACTTCACTTTCATCTTAGGAAAATCACAAATTAGAAATGCAGGTTAATTACATCTGCTGGTGTTAATTAGTTGACTAATGAACAAACTGAAATTTTCAAGGAGGATGTTGCCTTTCCTGTAATCCGGTAATTTGATATTTAATATATGTCATTATAGACATATGTAGGCCCTATGCCTATAAGGCATGTTATATATAAAATATAGACATGTACATTTAAATTATAGATATATATAATTACACATATATACAGATATATATATATATATATATATAAATTAATGTTTATATAAGGGTAGGAATAATTCTGTATGTACTCACTTTCATCTTTTTAAATCATGTATATATATAAACATACAATTACTCATGCATAATAAATATTTATATATATATATATATATATATATATATATATATATATAAGGGTAGGAATAATTCTGTATGATGCATAGTTTAATTATATACTGCTTATAATGTGCAATCAGTGTGAAGTAATTATATGACTGGTGGCAGTTGTATACATGTGTTGTTGACATAATCAGGACAGTTCAGATTCAAACCAGGATCTCTTTTGCCCTTGCCTTTGTACAGTTAAATCTCTTTAGTACCCACACTTTGATGCAAAGGTGGGAGGAGAGGAGAGGGGAGGGAGGGAAGGGGTGTGGCACACGGATGTCTTTTGACCCTGGTGGCATGGGGTAAAGTGGGGTGCAGTCAGCTCAAGTGCTTCAGAACTGATCTGCAGTCTAAGATCAAGGGTCAAAGTGCAAGCTATTTCTTGAAGCTGATTTAGTAGGCTTCTGTGAAATAGTAAATGGTCCCAAATATGGCAGCTGCTAGTGCCCAGTCTTGTAAAATTAAACCCTCCTCCCCGCTTGTTATATCCAGTTGGGTTGGGTTTTTTGAACACCTTCAGAAGAGGCATCTTCTGTCTATTGTAGTCAGCATCCTTCTCTTTTATAAGAAAGAGAGATATCTCTTATAATTATTAGGAAATTAGTTTAAGATGGTTTGGCTTGAATTCTACATTTCGCATGCATGCACATAATATTGTGAATGGCTGTCATGTCATGAATATTATATTAGACAATTATGTTGCATATGTCTGAGTGCATTTGAGATGTCATGCATTGGCTTCCTTTCCCAGAGTGCATTACATACAGGGTCTGTGCATTGGTGCATTGAATGACTGACTCCCAGCATCCAGCATCGATCCACCCTCCAGTTGGCGCAACAACCTGATTGTCTGCTCGCGGACTGCTATTGGACAGCGCCTTTCTTTTTCAGTTGCTGGTCACATGACCTGGAATGGCCTCCCTGCACTTAGAGCTCAGGGGCCACTCTTCTTTGTTCTTTAAAAATCGTAAAACTGTTATATTTATCAGGGTTTTTGCGGGTAGCTCTTCTGAGTACTAGTCTAATAAAATCAAATAAATTTCTATATTGGTCCGTTTGCAACAACGAGCACATGCACAAAGGCAAAAAACTAAAATTATGAACAGCATCACAAGTAGCACCAATTGATAGAACAGTAATTTCTCCGATAACCTTATTAGGTGGTTCACATAATGTCTACTTTGGTGATATATAAAACTTCAATAAGGATATTAATGATTTGAAAATTGGTGACACTTGCTTATTCATTCATTCATTCATTCATTCATTCATTCATTCATTCATTCATTCATTCATTCATTCATTCATCCATCCATCCATCCATCCATCCATCCATTCATTCATTCAAAGCACTTGAACAGTACTGTTCCAAGACATCCACTAAGCACTTGTAGACATAATCATCGAAACGCCAGCAAAAGAGGGAGCAGTTTCCAAATGCGTGTGAAGGGTGTATGAAGAATCCCTATGGTTAAAAAAATATGCAAATCTGAGAAAGAAGGTTATCCACACAATAGACCAACCAATGAGATGACAGCAGATTGCATCATTGAAGAGCATGCACAGTGAACAAGGTCAAATTGAGATGCCCAATGAAAAATTCCCTGTCCAGCCAAATGTAGGATGGGGCAGCAGAGCTTGGGTATTCCCCAAATAGAATCAACATACCCTGACTGGTACATTAAATTCAATATGCTATAGAATAGGCAGCCAATGGATCATAAGGAGAGACATGATGAAATTTTGAAATGCCACCAATACACAACAAGCCTAGCAACTGCAGATGGTATGTGTGCTCAAGTTGCCCATTGTGCCCCAACTGAGGCTCATATGGATGCCTCTGCAGTACTAGTCGCTCCTAGTGGTCGCTGGTTGGAAAAACGGATGTAGGACATTTTCCCTTCGGACATATTCCCCCTGGACATATTCCCCCCAGACATTTACCCCCCCGGATGTTTCCCCCTTCCCGACCTAGGACATTCCCCCCCCCCCTATAAGGGTCCCTATGTTAATGAATGACTGCACTAACCATATCACTAACCCTAACCGACCCTCACGATGCCTAACCTAACCCTAACATACCCTCACGATGCCTAACCTGAACCTAACCAACCCTCACGATGCCTAACCTATGTGTACAGAGGGGGGAAATGTCCTAGTCAAGAACGGGGGAAAACGTCCGGGGGGGGGGTAATTGTCCGGGGGGAATATGTCCGGGGGGGGGGGTAAATGTCCGTTCCCCGGAAAAACAGTGGCCTTCTAAGTTCTGTTGTACACTATCAGTTGACTGCTTGTGCATGGTCAATGATCATGTATGCTGGGGGTGGACTATTTCAAACATATTGTCGAGCACAGTGAAGCCACTTAACCTTCGCCATACGCGACCAAAAAACTACGTCTTCTATGCTTGGGGGTCCAAATGACCCCCAAGGTATACATGTTCCTGGGCATGGAATTTGATAATTTTTGTTTCGTTTCTTATGTTTTATGGGTCAGGGAATTCATTGCAGCTACTGCCAAATGCGTGACCTTCACGGATGACCTTGAAATTCAAGGTCACATGACTTTTCAGACTGTGTATCTCTGCTTCTTCGCATGCTATCAAGGTATACCTGTTCCTGGGCATGGAATTTGATAATTTTTGTTTCGTTTCTAATGTTTTGTGGGTCAGGGAATTCATTGCAGCTACTGCCAAATGCGTGACCTTCACGGATGACCTTGAAATTCAAGGTCACATGATTTTTCAGGTGTATCTCTGCTTCTTCGCATGCTATCAAGGTATACCTGTTCCTGGGCATGGAATTTGACAATTTTTGGCAACAAGTCATAAACAAATTATGAGAAGTGAAACGATGTAACATATTCCAGTTGTGTTTTGCTTATATTTTGTTGAGTTCCTTGTACCAAATAACCAAAGAAACCAAAAAACTTCGTTGTTCTAACAGGTATAGTAGCAGAGATAGGTATGGTCATGTAAAAAATCATGTGACCTTGAATTTCAAGGTCTTCCGTCAAGGTCAGGCATTTGTCAGTAGCTGGAGTGAATTCCCTGACCCCTAAAACATTGGAAACAAAAAAATAATCTTCAAGATACTTTGCGTAGAAGCAGAGATACGCCTCATTGTATGGACACTAATGATATGGACATGAATTTCACTCTAAGATCTCACCAAAATGACGTCACAGCGTCAGAACTAAGCGTCAACGTATGACGTCACTCATACCATTTTGACAAGGAGGAATTTTTAGGAAAAGTCACCAAAGGAAACTTTTCGGTGCCCACATTTTAGAAAGTTACAGATGAAAATATACCCCTGGGGGTCTATTTGACCCCCAAACGTATGGCGAAGGTTAAGCCATGTTGTCTAGTTCTCTCATTGCAATGGAATTTGCAGGTTATTGCGACATGCAAATGATGGTGAATGTAGAATGAAGATTGTCTGCATGCATAATTTGATTAGATACGCTTGTGCCTCTTGACGACCATGAAGAAGAAGAAGAAGATTAATAGAAGATTAATACAGTGAATGTTGTACTATATATGTATATATAATATATATATATATATATATAATATTATATCTATAGAATATATATATTTATATCCATATATATTAGGGTGGTTGCATCTCTAATGGAAAATTTTCAACTTAAGATCTCATATTTCTCCAACCCGCCCTTCCGTGCCACTTGGTCTAAAACCTATGTAGCCCAAAAATTATCAGAATTGAAAAATATTTAGGACTTGCGCAACGTCGTTGAAGTTTAGTATTTTACAAATAATTGTCGTAATTTTGAGCATAAGTATTATTTACTTCAAAGTCTTAGAATTATAGTTTTCTGACAGAAATACTTTATGATTTTTACTTAGGCACAGCTGAAAGGTATATTCTACAATGTTTTTGTCATCAGTGATTGCTAATTATCTATTTTTATGAGCATTTTAGCGGTAATTGACAAGTGAGGGAATTCCTGCGAAAAATGATCTATTCTGTCCAATGTTATGATCTTTTATTAGTTACATTCCAAGTCATCAATGCACTACCGTACACAATACACATAGTCTTACATACATTAGGCCTATTATTATATCTTAGGCTGTATAGTATCTCGTGCATTGTAGAATTTATCATGTATTAGGCCCTATAAGCTTACAGTGTTATGATGCAAAGGTTCTATGTAATTGTTTGTGTTTCAAACAACGATATCCTTGCTCTCCCTTCCTGTTCGACCTGTTGTATCGGCTTACAGACATGTTTTTATCTTCACCACTTGAACATGCTTTGCTTGTTCATTGCTGAACTTGTTTCCAACAACGCCATGCATAATTATTATTATTAACATATACAGCATTATAGGGGCATTATTTAAATGTCTGCATCTAATAGTGAGAAGGCGATGCCGATTACAATAGCGTTAGTGGTAATAGCGCATGCTAGAGGACAGAGGAGAGCTTCAAAGGTTCCAAGCTCCCATCTTGAAGAGACGTTCTAGCAGAGTACTGCTCAAAGTACTGCTCCATCATCATAAGCGTGAAAAACTTGGGATCAGGGACAGTATCATTCAGACTACTAAGCAGCTTCTTTGACAAAGTTCCAACTCAGGAGACTGAGAATATCTGGAAGCTGCAGACCGGCAAGGTTTAAAGAAGCTACCATCTGCTGCAAACCCTCAATAACAGTAGCCTAAATGGATGACGAGAGCAATTTACTGCTTGAGGATGTTGCTATTTCAAGACAAGTATCCTCTAGGCTACAGCAGCGATTATAGTCAAAGAGTCGGCTCATCTTATGACGAATATGTGTGGGAGCATCCGGAAATAATTAACTAAGCTTATTAGACTATTTGGGACATGCATCTACATGGCCGCCATTAGTTTCAAACCCCACCAGCATTCAGCAACCACTGATCCTAGGAACGATCTAGTACTGCTGTTTTATCTCTCTTTATTTCCACGGAGGGTCATTGCTGATGCCGCTGTGACACCCGTTGGCCGAAATCTCTGGTGTTTATCCAAGCTGTTGGCAACCTTAGGTTTCTTTCACAATGACATGTCATTGGGAGAGAAGAAATTGATCATAGCAGTTCTAGTGGACAAAGAAGGTTCTGAGATCCACAAACGTATACAACAACTCTTCTCCCAACCATTCGCAAAAAAGGCTAGATCGACATCATTTCGTGATAAATTTAACCTATGACCTGTTCTGCATCTTGAATTAAACTACTAGATGCACTTCTGGAACACGAACCAGTTAAGCGGTCGTATAAAGCATGAAGACTGCATGAAGAGCTCGACAAGCTGGAGATCCATAAAGATGATCAGTGATCTAGCTGAGCGAGGTGTTACCCTTATTCAGCATTTCAATGCCTCAAGTACAAGGAATGAACAACGAAAACAATTTATATGAGAAGTTGTAGAAGAACATCGCAACTCGTTCTCAGCACAAACAAAAGAGAGTGCCGCAGAGTCTTCAAGGTCACATTGACATTGATTAAATACCTAAGCAGCAATAAAAATAATTGCAATCTTGATCACCAAACAGTGTAATGATTGGTAATCATGTATGCAATAATATAGTCACATTGTATTGACTTCTGATTTGAGGATGCATGTTTTATTATGCTTGCAATTCAAGTTTTCGCTTCTTTGGTACACGGTGAAACTTTGATGGTGTTGCGCAAGTCCTAAATATTGATATTTTCTCTCACAACTTTTTGTGTGATGTTTCTGGATGGAATGGCACCAAATGGAAACTTGGAGAACAGTAGATTCCAACTTTCATTTCTAACGACCACCCTAATATATATATACATATATATATCTATATATAATATTATATCTATAGAATATATATATGTATTTATATATATACATAATATATATGGTATTGTCTTCTTGCTTATAGGGTAAGTATACCATGCCCAGTTTACCTTATTGTGGTGCTTCTGTAATGGAATATTCCACCATGCAACAACGTGTGCAGAATACGTTGAAAGGTGTTTTCGACTTATTTTGTAATGACAACACTCACTACTCTGATCTTAGCCATCCCTCACAGCGCACACAGCACAATTTGATAGAAAAACAAAGGACTGTGCTAACAATTCGTTCATTTCAAGCATGTTTTGAAAATAATGTGCATGCAGTCTTCAATGCTTGCGCTTGCAATAGGTCGAAGGTTTGTGCCCAGAAATCTTTCGTTTGCGCCTGCTTGCCATGGAATGCTCCAGTAATCATAATCACAATCTCCAAATTTCTAAAGTGCCACTCGAAAGCCACTCACAGGGCACCAGCTTATTCACAAGCGCTGTGTCATGTCAGAAGAGGTTGTCCAAAAGAGTAGTCCGAAGGAGGTCGTAGTCCGGAGATTTAGGTTTATCTTTTCTGGTATTCGGTCAACCCAGACCTCTCCCTGGCTTGTAGTTTTTGGAATACCTTCAGTCATCAGGTCATTTCGTTGGAAGAGTCTCTTCTGGATTCAAAAGAGAAACTTCTCTTCTGTTTTTGGAAGAGACCATAAAAGATGCAGCCAAGCTTTCATCTGTGGCTAAGGCTTGCATACAAGGTAGACATGGAGAGACTGTTCTTGAGAAATCCAACGCTACTTCTGCGTTTACTGTTTTCAAGATGTCCACTGCTACTTCTGTGGTTACTGTTTTCAAGAAGTCCACTGCTACTTCTGTGATTACTGGTTTCAAGAAGTCCACTGCTACTTCTGTAGTTACTATTTTCAAGAAGTCCACTGCTACTTCTGCGTTTACTGTTTTCAAGATGTCCACTGCTACTTCTGCAGTTACTGTTTTCAAGAAGTCCACTGCTACCGCTCAAGTTACTGCACTGTAAAACAATCCATATATTTTTGCCAGATCTGGAATATTACCAAACGTATTACACAGTGGAACTGCGAAAATTGAAAGAGACAGTTCAGAGGATCATGTGATGGCTCTCAGCCTCGTTGCCAAGCAGCATCAAGTGCAGCTCTTCTACGTGTATACATGTCTATGGTGTATCCCATGGTGTATCCTATGACTCCTCCTTCTCCTCCTTTTCCTCCTCCTTATCTTCCAACACCATTGCTGCTTCCATTTCCACTTCCTGTCCTCTCCATTCATAGTTTTGATGCTGACTGACATTTTGCCGCAGGGAGGAACCATACAGAGATGGGTGCATTGGTGGGAAGTGGGTGGCAGTGGGTGGCAGTGGCATGGAGTATATATAGGCAAGGAGGTCTGGATAAATAGGAGTCCTTGATATACGGGTGATCTTTTTCACTTAGAACTGGAAAGCTTCAGCTGCATGCGCTGGCTGCGTGTGATTATTCATCCAAAGCGACTTAGAGTCGAAGAAATATCCATCTAACACTCTGCCGACACATCGTCGTGGTCGTCGTCGTTGGCAAATCCATTATCACCTGCCATAAGACATCAATCAAATACCGAGAGTAAATATCAGCCTCTCCCCCCCCCCCCCCCACATCCCCCCACCCCCCCAACCGAGATCTGCAGTTTTGAGAGCCACACACACACACAGGACTCCACCAATCCAACATGGGCTAAACGTTTACCATCTAAACTTCTAAAGCCTTAAGGTGATCTATTTCAACTGATGCAAGCAGCAGCTGGTGAAATTGTTGGTAACCGAATAGGTTATGTTGAGCTGTACAGACTGCTTGAATTGAGACCTCCGTCAGTGAGCCTCGAAACATGTATGTATGTATGTGCACTTGTTATGGCGCCCCTTCAAGCTCTCTTCTGCTCAGAGGCGCTCCCGAATGCAGAGCGAACACTGCATCGGAGTTTCACGCCGAACCGCTGAGCAATTGTAAGTGAAGGACTTGCCCAAGGTCCTTACACAGCGAGGCGGATTCGAACCTTCCGGCTCCAAGGCAACGACGCCACCACTACACCACCATGCCCCACATAGGCTAAACGTTGTAACTTGAATTATGTATTACAGTAATGTGTGTATGCTTGTTTATTTACAAAAAACAAACAGGCAAAATGCTGTAGGACAGTGTTGGTGTACAATAATGCTGTTGACAGTACGGCTGCTTAGATGTTCCCGCAGTGCGTTTGCAGGCGGTTCATTAAAGTATATACTTACTTACTTACTTACTTAGTACTTGAGGTTGAGTTTGTTAGTACAAATTTTTAAATAACATTCTTGGGATAAAGTTCTGTTGAGTCTTTATTGGAGAGAGGGGTAGAGGGGAGGGGTGAAAAGTTATATACTGGATCTTGCTGTATCTAGCAAACAGATTTTCTTGCTATTATTGGGGAAAATGCTTTAATACTGAAGATAATAGGATCTAAATAAATGTGAGTCGTTGAATGTCTCAGAAGGGAGCTTTTCATCGTCAGCAGTAGAATGCTGAGTGAATGAGACAAAGATATATGTTGACCAAAAATGACCGAAGAAAGAATTTACCTTTGACCATTGGAAGGAAATTCTGGTGGTCGGTTATTTTGAAGAGCTGGATGTTATTCTCAGCAGCTCTGTACAATGTTGTTGCCAAAGATAATTTGAAGACAGCACAGTTGTTTTTGATGAATGCTAGGACTACAGTGGTGTCTGTCGTTGTGTCTCCAGGTGCTGGTTTTTGCAAAGCCATTGTAATTTTTTATGTTCCGTTATACTGGACAGTATGAAAGACAATGAGCATTGCACCAGTGCATTGGAAGAGAGACGCCACTCGTAATTGATTCCCAAATGGCCGCAAGATATATCGTTCTTGTTCCCGTGGCTTCCTGCTTCCTTTCTCCTAATGTAGAAGTGTTGTCAGGCACATCATGTAGTGTCACGCTTGCAGGCACGCTTGGGCGTGTCGCACACACACACACACACGCACACACACACACACACACATACATGCACTCACGTGCACACACAGTTACACACACACAAGGCAGATATACATACACACATAAACACCACACATAGTCACGCACACACACATGCACACATATACACGTAGTCACACACACACACACACACACTCATACATGCATGCACTCACACACGCACACAGTTACACACACACAGAGGCAGATATACATACACACATACACACATAGTCACACACACACACATGCACACATTGCACACACAGAGGCAGATACATGCACACATACATTACACACCCACACACATCAGAAAGTGATGCTTATTTAAATAATGAAAGATGATGAAATAGAAGAAGAGTCCTGCCTAAGTTGTGAGCCCCAAGACAGTCATGGATGTGAAATTAGCGCCTTCATTTTCTTGGCCAGGTTGGCACACTTCGGAGTTGGCCAGTCCTCTTACTTGCTGTCCAGTCTGCCCACTGACCAGTCTGGCCACTGAGTGGACGATGGTCAGTGTGTTTCTTATCAAAGGAAGACGGTGAAAGCCAGACATATTGTTCCGTTCTGCCATTATTAAGTAACGTTGGAGAACAGAAACGACAAACTAGACAAGTATTTATTGCACTCCACAGATGTAATGAATATTGTTGGACTGCACAGCAGGAAGTCGCAGTAAAATGTGGAACAGCGGGTTCTTCTGTCTTGGCGTAATCGACTGGATGCATCGGAATATATTATGCATAGCATTGTTTGTAAGAGTGCTGTAATAAAGATTTATGTAGTCCAACATCGCATGAGAAGGCTGACTTCTCATCTGGTTCTCTGGTTCTATGTTCTATGAAATATAAATCAACGACAAGAATGCTTGAAGTGGTGCTCTGCGAATGTCTGATTACATCACCGAGTGTGGCCATCTCGGGTGATTCACAGATTCACTCAGTTGCTGTGTTCAACGCAGTGGATAACACGCTGGTCTAGAGAGCGAGAGGTTGCAGGTTCGAGCCCCCGTTGGACAGATATGCTTTGTAGGCTGCTATTAGTACTGTGTAATTGCGAAGCTGTCTGTTCAGTTAGTACATGTAGTTAAGTTTAATTAAGATTAAGTACTGCATAACTTGTAGGTAGAGCGCAGTGCATCTTGCAAGCGCTTCATTAAAGAAAAGATTTTTTTATGCCCCGAGGTATTTAGGATCCCTCAGGGACATAAATATTAATTTAAGAACAGAATAAAAACATCTGGAACGGCACCTAATTGTCGTTGAGATCCTGCGCTGGACATTATTTCATAGAACATATACATGTAATTATTATTATTATTATTATTATTATTAATAATAATAATCTTGCCAGTGTTTGTATTAATCCAAACTGCCTCTCTTTTCTCCAGTCCGTTCCGAAAATGGCTTCCTTTCAGTCCAATGCACGGAAACTCCTTCTCAGCTGAGAAGACGTTTTTCTTGAAGACGTTTGTTTTTTAGAAATCAATTTACACCGACAGGTCGTTGACCTGCACTTTGTCTTTTGCTGAACTCTTGAAATTGTTTTGCACATGTATGAGTTTTGATAGATCATCCTATATCTTTGCATCACGTTATATAATCATGTGATGCTCAGTTTTATCAAAATGCGCTTTTGCATGATTATTAGCATTTGCATGATTATTAGCCGCCTGCACAGACTATTAAGTAAACACGTCAAGTAAACATGTGACTTATTGAATAAGCAATTTTTTCTATCATGTGTTGTTTCATATCTTCATTGTTCTTTGGACTATTTTTTATATGATGTTAAGCTATAAGGGTACATAAGAAGATGGTAGATTCACAGAGTTGTTGTTGTTGTCACAGTGAAAACAGTAAACACAGAAGTATCAGTGGACTTCTTGAAAACAGTGATTTGGTATAAGGGTATTGGTTGAAACATGTGAGTTTGGCATAAGGGTTTTGGTGGGTAAGTTGGCAACAGGGTATTGGTGGGTAAATTGGCATGAGGGTATTGGTGGGTAAGTTGGCAACAGGGTATTGGTGGGTAAGTTGGCCAAAGGGTATGGGTGGGTAAGTTGGCAACAGGGTATTGGTGGGTAAGTTGGCCAAAGGGTATTGGTGGGTAAATTGGCATGAGGGTATTGGTGGGTAAGTTGGTCAAAAGGTGTGGGTGGGTAAGTTGGCAAAAGGGTATTGGGGGGTAAATTGGCATGAGGGTATTGGTGGGTAAGTTGGTCAAAAGGTGTGGGTGGGTAAGTTGACATGAGGGTATTGGTGGGTATAGTTGGCCAAAGGATATTGGTGGGTAAGTTGGCCAAAGGGTATGGGTGGGTAAGTTGGCCAAAGGGTATGGGTGGGTAAGTTGGCCAAAAGGTATGGGTGGGTAAGTTGGCCAAAGGGTATGGGTGGGTAAGTTGGCCAAAGGGTATGGGTGGGTAAGTTGGCCAAAAGGTATGGGTGGGTAAGTTGGCCAAAAGGTATGGGTGGGTAAGTTGGCCAAAGGGTATGGGTGGGTAAGTTGGCCAAAAGGTATGGGTGGGTAAGTTGGCCAAAGGGTATGGGTGGGTAAGTTGGCCAAAGGGTATGGGTGGGTAAGTTGGCCAAAGGGTATGGGTGGGTAAGTTGGCCAAAAGGTATGGGTGGGTAAGTTGGCCAAAGGGTATGGGTGGGTAAGTTGGCCAAAAGGTATGGGTGGGTAAGTTGGCCAAAGGGTATGGGTGGGTAAGTTGGCCAAAAGGTATGGGTGGGTAAGTTGGCCAAAGGGTATGGGTGGGTAAGTTGGCATAAATCTAGCGCTCGATGCTTATAATCAATAATTTTTAAATATATGACAGTTTCGGTCCACTGTGGAATTGGGTGTAAAAAGAAGACCTAACTATGGGGCCATAATAAAGACTGGGGGTTGAAACCCCAACCTCTGCAATTCTCACCGTGATGCGCCTTCATGATGGACAGTCTAAGAGCATGACATTGATTGAAAATCTTTTCGCTGTGATTGCAGGACAGCATGTTATGGTTGTTGTTGTTGTTGTGCTGTAAATCCCGTTCCACATCAGTTAATTTGATTGAAATAATATAATTCAATCAACACGATTGATATAATATAATTCAATCAACTTGATTGATATAATATAATTCAATCAACTTGATTGATATAATCAATCAATCAGTCAGCCAATCATGATTCAGTTTGTGAATCAGTGAATCAATAAATTAGTCAATTAGGCCAATCTGTCTGTCTGCCAATTAATCAATCATTCTGTTATTGAACTGGTCTCGCCTACATGTGAAATGACATCACTTGAGTTGATGCAGAATGGTCACAGATGTTGTCTGACATGTGACAAAGTCTTTTGAGGCTAAACGAGCATAGAGGAGATGGTATAATAATATGATCAGATTTTAACGGTTCAATTGAGTTAATCAAATTCTTGCGTGAGGGAAGATTTGGGGTAGGGAATAAAATTTTCAAGGACTTGCGGTGGAACGATTGTGAAAGGAGAGATTCAAATCTTCAACGTGTGAAGATTGGACATGTGACATCACATCATAGTGGCAATAATCACATAGTCGGTGTAGGCAAGGTAGGGTTAGGTATGAGCTAAGGTATTAAAGTATTAATGAATGTATTTCATGACTCGATAATATTATAATCTGTAGTGTTTTTTTCTATTGATTTTGTGTGACTTTTGTTCATTTCCTTGATGCGTTGTTTCCGTGTTAGTCTGCAGTTTAACCGGATTCATCTCAGATATGATATCGATTCCTATTGTCTGATTGGGGTCACTTACTGGTGTTAGAGGCCATTTAGTGATGCTCAGTTTATCATTGTTATGGTGCTATAGAAGTTATTCAAGTAGATCTAAAGGTTGGTGACACAGTTATGGGGTTAAGTATCTTTCAGCCGACATGGTTCTTCGGTTTAAATATCTTTCAGCCGACATGGTTCTTCGGTTTAAATATCTTTCAGCCGACATGGTTCTTTGGTTTAAGTAACTTTCAGATGAGATGCTTCTGGGGTTGAAATATATTTCAGTTGACATGGTTCTGGAGTTTAAGTATATATTGGCTTTAATTCTTGAGGGTTGTGACATCATCTTGTCAGCTCCTGCACATGATGGAAGCTGATTCCAGAATTGAGAAGTCCATCTTAGCCAGATCTGTGCATGCAATGAGACATGTATTGTATATACAGGAGTTGTTTTAGATGTGCTACAGGTGTTTAATATTGAATTCATTCAGATGCTGGACAAGAGACGCCCCTCGATGTCTGGAATGGCGTTCGGATCAAAAGCAGACAAGGAACGAAAGATCGGACATCGTCGTGTTGATGGAGCTGGACAAGTCACATACAAGAAGGTCAGTCGATGACTCTGGTCCAGTGGAGGAGGAGGAGGAGGAGGGTGTTGGTGATTTTGTGTCGTTGATGGAAGTTAGTGAGTAAGTAAGTGAGGCATTGAATACCCAGTTTGTGCTCCATCGTATTTAGATCTTTGCAAAGAATCCATTCATTCATTCATTCATTCATTCATTCATTCATTCTGTGGACTTGTATAGAGATCCAATATCCAGTATCTATTAATTAATTAATTAATTCATTCATTCATTCATTCATTCATTCATTGTATCCGCTTAAATAGTACCAATATTCTATTCATTCATTCATTCTATGGACTTATATAGTAACCAGTGTCTATCATTTATTCATGCATTCATTCATTCATTCATTCATTTTATCCACATGTATAGCAACCATAATCTATTCATTCATTCATTTGTTCATTCTATAGACTTATATAGTGTCACTTAAAGAAACCTACTTAGGTTTGACTTACCGGTACAGACAATTTTAATGAGCTGTCTTTGCTTGCTGACTTATATACACAAATATAATACATATCTATATGCATAATGTACAAGTCTCTGCAATTCTGAGTGGGTTTCCTTGAAGGAGCGCTGTAGCAAGCCAATAGAATGAATGATTTAATTAATGAATGATTCGATTCTGGGCGCTATTCAACTCCACGTAATGAATAAATACATGATATTGAATGGTGCAGAGGAAGACCTAGACAAAAACTGCTGAACGGGATGATGGAGGACGGTTACAGAGAACTTAAAGACATGGCACAACAGCGGGAAAGATGGAGACAAAGAGGAAAGAGATTGAATGGCCATCGTGTTTTCAGTTGCAGCATCACAGCTTTCTCTAAGTTCAGTTTCTTGTGTGCAATGCCATTATCTTTTATTAATGGAATTCATCGCTGTCTAATTTGTTTCTGCAGCGGCCAACCTCGGAGTTGATGGCTGCAATTCAGTTGGGAATAGGACAGAGCGTCGGCAGCCTATCACCAAAGCCAATGAGGGACGTGCTGTATGAGGACTTCCATGTCGTTGAAACAGTCTTCTTTCCTAAGTAAGTTTGGCATATTGCTTCTTGTGAATCGCATTTACCTAAGCTTACGTTGCTTTTGAAAAGCAGATGATGGGTTGCCAATAATTTCACTTTAATTTTGGAATTGATGCTGATGTATGTGCACTTGTTATAGCGCCCCTTCAAGCTCTTTCTACTCAGAGGCGCTCCCGATGCAGAGCGGACACTGCATCGGAGTTTCACGCCGAAGCGCTGAGCAATTGTGAGTGAAGGTCCCTACGCGGCGAGGTGGATTCGAACCTCGGACCTTCCGGCTCCAAGGCAACGACGCCACCACTGATCAAAGTGGTGTGTTTAAAGAAGACCTAGATCAGCTGTTGTTAATTTATTTAAGATAAATATTATTATAATATTATATTATTACTAATGATGAGCACCTCTGAATAGTCATATTCTATCGAAGGTGCTATATAAATGTGTAAAACACGATATAATACAATAAGAACATTCTTTATTTGACCAATTCCTACATATCCGCCCTTTGGTGTACAGAGTCATCACTACAGACATCTTTATAAACAGCGGTGCTATATAAATGTTCAATTACAATTACAATTACAATAATGCAATTTCATAGAAATTGGTCACAACTGTCAAATGCTTACAGAATACATTTAGCTAAATCATGGATTGTGTATTATCATCCGAATGATGAAAATTTTTTCTCATCATACAGTCAACTGCCGGAGGGATTGTGCACAATGTGCAGTTATGGGCCGATGGGTGCAGATGTTAGAAGGCGGCTTTGACTAGTGGGAGCAGGTTATGCAGTACATACGCACTACCCCCTCCGACCCCCCATCTACCAGGACAGCAGTAAACAACTTAGCCATCAACTCTCCTGCTGGGCTTGAGGTTATGGTCATAGAAGTTAAACAGAAGCATTTGCACGACACGAGCAATTCGTCAAACGTTTCTGTTGAATTTTTATCAGTCGTCGTTGTAGTTTGAGGCAAAAACTTACTCACACAGACACGCAAAGAGTACAGAAGCACACAAAGACACATACAGCCATGCACACTCTCAGCCATGCACTCGCTTAACATCAGCTTAACATCAGAAACACACAAAGACACATACAGCCATCAGCACACTCTCAGCCATGCACTCACTTAACATCAGCTTAACATCAGAAACACACAGAGGCACATACAGCCCTCAGCACACTCTCAATCATGCACTCACTTAACATCAGCTTAACATCAGAAACACACATAGACACATACAGCCATCAGCACACTCTCAGCCATGCACTCACTTAACATCAGCTTAACATCAGAAACACACATAGACACATACAGCCATCAGCACACTCTCAGCCATGCACTCACTTAACATCAGCTTAACATCAGAAACACACATAGACACATACAGCCATCAGCACACTCTCAGCCATGCACTCACGTAACATCAGCTGTCTATTTCCTATATTGTTTTTGTTTACTGGCTGAGACAATTGGTGCAATAAAAAAATCTTGAATCTTGAAGACAGATACAAACCCATGCACGCACAAACCCACGATAACAAACACACAAACACCCATACATGCAAGCACATCCACACACGCAAACACACCTGCTCACACGCCAACCCGCACACACATTGTGTAACTCCCGCTGTTTTGATGCCTTTAGCGTCTGATGCAAAATTGATTCTAAGTAAATTTCGGTAAGTCTGCAAAAATTCTAAGGTGAGTTCATCTGACACATATTCGAGTAGCAGGGAAATTTGGATGCAGCCAATTTAGGGAATGCAATCAGGAGAAGATTTAACTCTTTAGTTGAGAAAGGCCAATTGCGCGATGGACAAGAAGACGCGACAGTACAAGAAGATGCGACAGTACAAGAAGATGCGACAGTACAAGAAGATGCGACAGTACAAGAAGATGCGACAGTACAAGAAGATGCGACAGTACAAGAAGATGCCACAGTACAAGAAGATGCGACAGTACAAGAAGATGCGACAGTACAAGAAGATGCGACAGTACAAGAAGATGCGACAGTACAAGAAGATGCGACAGTACAAGAAGATGCGACAGTACAAGAAGATGCGACAGTACAAGAAGATGCGACAGTACAAGAAGATGCGACAGTACAAGAAGATGCGACAGTACAAGAAGATGCGACAGTACAAGAAGATGCGACAGTACAAGAAGATGCGACAGTACAAGAAGATGCGACAGTACAAGAAGATGCGACAGTACAAGAAGATGCGACAGTACAAGAAGATGCGACAGTACAAGAAGATGCGACAGTACAAGAAGATGCGACAGTACAAGAAGATGCGACAGTACAAGAAGACGCGACAGTGCTGCCAGGAGAATGTTCTACATCATTGGACGAGAAATCGATGTTGAAAGAAATTGTTTTTCTGACAGCTAGGAGGTGGGGGAGGGTGGGGCAATCAGAGGATTTGATCGAGTGGCTGTAAGCTTTCGATGTTCATTGTAAAATGTCATTTCTGTGAGTGGCCAAAACCCTGCGGATGATGAACCCACTTTCGAGGGTTATTCGCTGCTCAATGGAAGGCGGGGAACCAGTGTGATAATTTACGGACCCAGGGTTATATGGATATCGTGGAATGTTCCTTTAACAAATGAGTTTAGAAATCCACGAGTTTTTGCAACATTCACCATTGATCAGGAAGAAGGAATATCAACAAAAACAATACAAAGACGTTGTTTAGCACTAATCAAAGGATTTGATGTGGCTCTAAGTTTGAAAAGACATCATATCTCAACTTTGACTGTTTTACAACACGGTCGTATTGGAATGGAACGTTTTTGTTGAGATTATGGTTTTGGAAGATGTATTATCTCTAATATGATTATTACCTCCCTCCCTCTTTTTCCTGTAAGATCTTATTGGAGGTGTCATCCTCATTCCTTTGCTGCCTGAAGAAGTTGAAGACCTTCTTATTTCCTCGGGACTTTCACGCTGAGAATGCATCTGAATTGCTTGTACTGTAAGAGGCACTTTATAAATTCCATTTACATTGCAATTAATATTATTATTAAGTAATTTCATTATATTTGCGTCCTATCTTCATAGAGAAGGTCATTCGTATACTTGACCTATTCGTATACTTGACCTATTCGTATACTTGACCTATTCGCATACTTGACCTATTCGCATACTTGACCTGCTTGTATGCTTGACCTATTCGTTTACTTGACCTATTCATATACTTGACCTATTCGTATACTTGACCTATTTGCATACTTGACCTATTCGTATACTTGACCTATTTGCATACTTGACCTGTTCGCATACTTGACCTATTCATATACTTTACCTATTCGTATACTTGACCCTAGGACGTCACAATAATGACTTGAGGGCAGCCTTTCTGAAGAGCCAGTCTATAAATGGTGTGATTTATTTATGCTTTTTCTGTCTGTAGAGAAGGCAGCAACATGACTCCCGGACATCGATGTAATGACTTCCGGTTCAAGACTTACGCTCCAATCGCCTTTCGATATTTTCGTGAGCTCTTTAAGATTCGGCCTGAAGATTTTCTCGTGAGTTTGACTTGCTATTGTTAAAGTATCATTGTTTCGCTGGGGGTCGTCCATAGATGACGTCACGCAATTTAGGATGACTTTTTGACCCACCCCCTACCCCTTGTCATGTGTCGTCACAAGGTTCATGTGATGTGTAGTAAGATATCGTTGCATATTATCACAAATGTGAGACCCCAGTGCAATATGGTGTAGCAGCTGTGCTATATTGTGTAGTAGCTGTTATATGGTGTTGCAGCAGTGTTATATGGTGTAGCAGCACTGTTATATGGTGTATTAGCAGTGTTATATGGTGTAGCAGCAGTGTTATATGGTGTAGCAGCTGTGCTATATGGTGTAGCTGCAGCGGTATATGTGTATCCGTATATGTGTATCCGTATATGTGCATCCAGTATTGTGTGGTGTATCTTGTATCCTGTGTGACCTGTTTGAATGCCAAGTGATTCAAAATTATCTTTCTAGGGCTGTCACATCTCTCCTTAAGTTAGCCAACTGCAGTAAATCACATTTGTGAAATTTACTGGCTTCCTGTCGAAGGATCAATGTATTGATTTTGAGATTGTGTGCTTCACTTTTCCAACGCTACCTTTATTGGTCAAATTTGCAACAACTGTGCTGTCATAGTTTCCCTCATTGTGTGTTTCTGTCTAGATTTGTTTGTGTGTGTGTGTGTGTGTGTGCGCGCGTGTGTTTGTGTTTGTGTGTGTGTGTGTTCAATTGCAGTTATCAATTGTTCAGGGCTGTTTTTAAGGAATTTTAGAACTGCACAACCCTTTCTTTCCTTTCCCATCCTCCATGGTAAATTACTTCCAATCGGAGGACAGTGACCATATTTTGCTAGTTTTAACTGTACAGAAGTACATCCTCATTCCTCATTCTACAACTGCACAAATCCATTTAGAACTGCACATTTTGTGTACAACTGCACGCTAAAAAAGCCCTGCAATTGTTTTGTGTTGCAGTTATCCCTCTGTGATGAGCCACTGCGAGAACTGTCGAATCCAGGCGCCAGTGGCAGCATCTTCTACATCACGATTGACGACGAATTCATCGTTAAGACGGTTCAGCACAAGGAGGCTGAGTTCCTGCAGACACTTTTACCCGGCTATTATCTGGTAATGAAACTCGCTTCTTCTCAAAGACTTAGGATGATGCACTGAAATTATTTGTACAATATAGAGGGGATGGTTGGCAGGGTGCATCTCTTTTTGCCTGACTACATTCTTTCAAGCAATCTTCTTCATGTCAACATCTATATTATTTTAGTTATTCATATATCAAGAGCATTTATCAAATCAAATCAAATCAAGTTTATTTCTCCCATAAAAGAAAAAATCCAACAATTACACAGTTTAACTTGCTAATATAGCTAAGAAAGTTAGATATAAATACATGTACAAACGAGTAGCAGTTCCAGGGAAGCAATAGGAGCCCCAGAAGGGAAGCACCCTTCAAGACTATATATTATACTCAGAAGCCAACCTAGACTAAGTAGGACAGTCTTAAAGCTAGAGAAGAAGATGCTGGAGTGATTCCTGAGCATATTTGGATCGGTCTTGTCTTGATCTCACTTAGCCTACTAGGTTTTCCTATTCGAACTTTGTGTACCTACATCTCATACAGGTCAAACTTCAAAATACTTCTGTGGAACTTTTCTCATTTCTTGGCTATGTTTATAATGTACCGAGTGTTGTCTAATAATACATACTGGTATACATGTATATATATATATATCTGGATTCTTGTGCAGCGCATTTTAGAGGCATTGCAACTTAAAGAGAAACCGCAACTTGAGCACAGTGGTTTAAAGGTAAACTATAGCTTCCATGTGAATTGGAAGATTTCCAAATGCATGCACCAACATATTAATTAACTTGAAGAATTCATTAATTTCCAGAATTATATAGCAACCATTCAAAATGACCAATTATGAGTGTGCACATGTATTGGTGTTGATATCTGGCAGTGAGTGACCAGATGATCTGTGTGAGCAACTGAATGAGATGATGAGGTGAAACATGAACAAACACCTCGTATTTTGTTTCGTGGGTCAAAGTCAGGGGTGGATAAAAAAAATTTTAGCGGGGGGTGGGCAAAAATTTTTGTGATCTTTGTCGGAAAAAATCTGATGACCTTTTCTTTCTTCTTCTTTTAGTCTTCTGGTCGTAATCTCTTCGGAATATATTTTGACCTCTCTGGTCGTATTACTACTTTTTCTCTCTCGCCTTGCCCCGCTGCAATGATTTAAAGGTTCTTGAAACCAAATGAGGGGGGACACGTCCCATCCAATTTTGAAATGGGGGGCCATGGTCGGATTGACCCCCTGGATCCGCCCCTGAGCAAAGTCAGAATGCAAGGTGGATGTTGAGTTTCATTCTATCATTGACAAGGAGCCAGTGGAGTGTGTATGTGCTGAAATGCTAAAGAATATGAGTGGATCGACATGCCGGTAGTATGTGGTTGCTTGTTGTGTGTGTATATAAATTGTGTGATTTATCTCCCAATGTGTATCTCTGACTAAAATTGATTGATGTATCGGTGCTTTTGTTAAAGTTGATTTGGTTTTTTGTGTGCAGAATCTCACCCAGAACCCGTGCACACTGCTGCCAAAGTTTTATGGATTGTACTGCTACCAGGTGAATTACCTTTTGTTTTCTTTCACCAGCTGCATTGTTAATTCACTTCAGATTCGTCATTTACTGGCTTATTTTTCGTCATGTAGTCGCTAGCTTCTTGCTTCTGTCAGTTGGATTTGACTTTTTGAGAAGACTTAACGTCTAGACTTACTTATGCAAGACATCTAAGCTCTGATCCTGAAGATGGACTTTGTTTGAACTTCTTGAATTGTATTAAATTGCAACCAGGATCTGTAGTATTGCTGGTTGGCGACCATTATGTTAGATTTGTTAGCCTTTGTTTAATGTGGGATGTGTACAATGACCAATAAATACAGCTGTACATAGTAATAAAAATACTAATTATTATTATTATCATTATTAATTTTTTAATCATACTTTGATTGTCAAGGAATGGAGAAGGTTCACAGATGTGGATGCTCTTGGATTCAGAATCTCGTTCTTTACTCGAGAAATCAATAATAAAGAACTTACAATAGTTATCTTCTCTCTGTTCTTCTGTTCTTCAAGTGCGGTGGAAAGAACATTCGTTTTGTCGTCATGAACAATCTCTTGCCATCGTCGATTCGACTTCACGAGAAATACGATCTGAAGGGCAGCACGTACAAACGCAAGGCGTCGAAACAGGAGAAGCTCAAGGCCAGTCCGACTCTCAAAGATCTCGATTTCATTGACTTACATGCCGACGGCATTATTCTGCAACCCGACAACTACAACGCCCTCGTCAAAACGATTGACCGGGACTGTAGGGTAAGTGCTTGTCATAGTAGCTGCTGTAGTCGGGAGCGCCTCTGAGTAGAGAGTGTGAAGGGGCGCTATAACAAGTACGCATACAAACAAACAGTAGAGTCTTGCATGCCTTGCAACTCAGTTGAGGCATTAAAATATCGATTCGAGACGTATTTCTTTTCTAAGGCATACATACCTCTGACTGCTTGCGTTCTAGTTTGTAGAGGCACCCAAATACCATATTTGCTGTTTTACGGCACCATAGAAATTGTC
Organism: Lumbricus rubellus; assembly: GCA_945859605.1. Taxonomy (NCBI): domain Eukaryota; kingdom Metazoa; phylum Annelida; class Clitellata; order Crassiclitellata; family Lumbricidae; genus Lumbricus; species Lumbricus rubellus. Next base: position 14,913,599 of record OX243828.1, read on the forward strand.
GTCATTATTATTATTATTATAATAGGTGATGGTGGCCTGGTGCTGTGGATGTGACAATATTAAGTGCAATAAAGTTAAGCGATGCTGAGTATGGTTTGTACTTTGTGCGTGAAGTGGTGGTTCGCCACGGAATGCCAGGCCAGATGGACCAACTCAGTCCTCTTTGCATTGCAGGTTCATTGCACGTTCTTAGGATAATGTAGTGTTCTCGTGTTGACCGTTCTTTCATCTCGTGTTGATTCTCTTGTATGAATATAGTTTCGGGTTTTTCCAGTTATTTGTTTATGTTTTTCTTTTGGCATCCACATATTTATTCCAGTTATTTGTTTATGTTTTCTTTTGGAATCCATGTATCTATTCCAGTTATTGTTTATGTTTTTCTTTTGGAATTCATATATTTATTCCAGTTATTTGTTTATGTTTTTCTTTTGGCATCCACATATTTATTCCAGTTATTTGTTTATGTTTTCTTTTGGAATCCATGTATCTATTCCAGTTATTGTTTATGTTTTTCTTTTGGAATTCATATATTTATTCCAGTTATTTGTTTATGTTTTTCTTTTGGCATCCACATATTTATTCCAGTTATTTGTTTATGTTTTCTTTTGGAATCCACATATTTATTCCAGTTATTTGTTTATGTTTTCTTTTGGAATCCATGTATCTATTCCAGTTATTGTTTATGTTTTTCTTTTGGAATTCATATATTTATTCCAGTTATTTGTTTATGTTTTTCTTTTGGAATTCATATATTTATTCCAGTTATTTGTTTATGTTTTTCTTTTGGCATCCACATATTTATTCCAGTTATTTGTTTATGTTTTCTTTTGGAATCCATGTATCTATTCCAGTTATTGTTTATGTTTTTCTTTTGGAATTCATATATTTATTCCAGTTATTGTTTATGTTTTTCTTTTGGCATCCACATATTTATTCCAGTTATTTGTTTATGTTTTCTTTTGGAATCCATGTATCTATTCCAGTTATTGTTTATGTTTTTCTTTTGGAATTCATATATTTATTCCAGTTATTTGTTTATGTTTTTCTTTTGGCATCCACATATTTATTCCAGTTATTTGTTTATGTTTTCTTTTGGAATCCATGTATCTATTCCAGTTATTGTTTATGTTTTTCTTTTGGAATTCATATATTTATTCCAGTTATTTGTTTATGTTTTTCTTTTGGAATCCATATATTTATTCCAGTTATTGTTTATGTTTTTCTTTTGGAATTCATATATTTATTCCAGTTATTTGTTTATGTTTTTCTTTTGGAATCCATGTATCTATTCCAGTTATTGTTTATGTTTTTCTTTTGGAATTCATATATCTATTCCAGTTATTGTTTATGTTTTTCTTTTGGAATTCATATATTTATTCCAGTTATTGTTTATGTTTTTCTTTTGGAATTCATATATTTATTCCAGTTATTTGTTTATGTTTTCTTTTGGAATCCATGTATCTATTCCAGTTATTGTTTATGTTTTTCTTTTGGAATTCATATATTTATTCCAGTTATTGTTTATGTTTTTCTTTTGGAATTCATATATTTATTCCAGTTATTTGTTTATGTTTTTCTTTTGGAATCCATATATTTATTCCAGTTATTGTTTATGTTTTTCTTTTGGAATTCATATATTTATTCCAGTTATTTGTTTATGTTTTTCTTTTGGAATCCATGTATCTATTCCAGTTATTGTTTATGTTTTTCTTTTGGAATTCATATATTTATTCCAGTTATTTGTTTATGTTTTTCTTTTGGAATCCATGTATCTATTCCAGTTATTGTTTATGTTTTTCTTTTGGAATTCATATATTTATTCCAGTTATTGTTTATGTTTTTCTTTCGGAATCCATGTATCTATTCCAGTTATTGTTTATGTTTTTCTTTTGGAATCCATATATTTATTCCAGTTATTTGTTTATGTTTTTCTTTTGGAATCCACATATTTATTCCAGTTATTTGTTTATGTTTTCTTTTGGAATCCATGTATCTATTCCAGTTATTGTTTATGTTTTTCTTTTGGAATTCATATATTTATTCCAGTTATTTGTTTATGTTTTTCTTTTGGCATCCACATATTTATTCCAGTTATTTGTTTATGTTTTCTTTTGGAATCCATGTATCTATTCCAGTTATTGTTTATGTTTTTCTTTTGGAATTCATATATTTATTCCAGTTATTTGTTTATGTTTTTCTTTTGGCATCCACATATTTATTCCAGTTATTTGTTTATGTTTTCTTTTGGAATCCATGTATCTATTCCAGTTATTGTTTATGTTTTTCTTTTGGAATTCATATATTTATTCCAGTTATTGTTTATGTTTTTCTTTTGGAATTCATATATTTATTCCAGTTATTTGTTTATGTTTTTCTTTTGGCATCCACATATTTATTCCAGTTATTTGTTTATGTTTTCTTTTGGAATTCATATATTTATTCCAGTTATTTGTTTATGTTTTTCTTTTGGCATCCACATATTTATTCCAGTTATTTGTTTATGTTTTCTTTTGGAATCCATGTATCTATTCCAGTTATTGTTTATGTTTTTCTTTTGGAATTCATATATTTATTCCAGTTATTGTTTATGTTTTTCTTTTGGAATTCATATATTTATTCCAGTTATTTGTTTATGTTTTTCTTTTGGAATCCATGTATCTATTCCAGTTATTGTTTATGTTTTTCTTTTGGAATTCATATATTTATTCCAGTTATTGTTTATGTTTTTCTTTTGGAATTCATATATCTATTCCAGTTATTGTTTATGTTTTTCTTTTGGAATTCATATATTTATTCCAGTTATTGTTTATGTTTTTCTTTTGGAATTCATATATTTATTCCAGTTATTTGTTTATGTTTTCTTTTGGAATCCATGTATCTATTCCAGTTATTGTTTATGTTTTTCTTTTGGAATTCATATATTTATTCCAGTTATTTGTTTATGTTTTTCTTTTGGAATCCATGTATCTATTCCAGTTATTGTTTATGTTTTTCTTTTGGAATTCATATATCTATTCCAGTTATTGTTTATGTTTTTCTTTTGGAATTCATATATTTATTCCAGTTATTGTTTATGTTTTTCTTTTGGCATCCACATATTTATTCCAGTTATTTGTTTATGTTTTCTTTTGGAATCCATGTATCTATTCCAGTTATTGTTTATGTTTTTCTTTTGGAATTCATATATTTATTCCAGTTATTTGTTTATGTTTTTCTTTTGGCATCCACATATTTATTCCAGTTATTTGTTTATGTTTTCTTTTGGAATCCATGTATCTATTCCAGTTATTGTTTATGTTTTTCTTTTGGAATTCATATATTTATTCCAGTTATTTGTTTATGTTTTTCTTTTGGAATCCATGTATCTATTCCAGTTATTGTTTATGTTTTTCTTTTGGAATTCATATATTTATTCCAGTTATTTGTTTATGTTTTTCTTTTGGAATCCATGTATCTATTCCAGTTATTGTTTATGTTTTTCTTTTGGAATCCATGTATCTATTCCAGTTATTGTTTATGTTTTTCTTTTGGAATTCATATATCTATTCCAGTTATTGTTTATGTTTTTCTTTTGGAATTCATATATTTATTCCAGTTATTGTTTATGTTTTTCTTTTGGAATTCATATATTTATTCCAGTTATTTGTTTATGTTTTTCTTTTGGAATCCATATATTTATTCCAGTTATTGTTTATGTTTTTCTTTTGGAATTCATATATTTATTCCAGTTATTTGTTTATGTTTTTCTTTTGGAATCCATGTATCTATTCCAGTTATTGTTTATGTTTTTCTTTTGGAATTCATATATTTATTCCAGTTATTTGTTTATGTTTTTCTTTTGGAATCCATGTATCTATTCCAGTTATTGTTTATGTTTTTCTTTTGGAATTCACATATTTATTCCAGTTATTGTTTATGTTTTTCTTTTGGAATTCATATATTTATTCCAGTTATTTGTTTATGTTTTTCTTTTGGAATCCATGTATCTATTCCAGTTATTGTTTATGTTTTTCTTTTGGAATTCATATATTTATTCCAGTTATTGTTTATGTTTTTCTTTTGGAATTCATATATTTATTCCAGTTATTTGTTTATGTTTTTCTTTTGGAATCCATATATTTATTCCAGTTATTGTTTATGTTTTTCTTTTGGAATTCATATATTTATTCCAGTTATTTGTTTATGTTTTTCTTTTGGAATCCATGTATCTATTCCAGTTATTGTTTATGTTTTTCTTTTGGAATTCATATATTTATTCCAGTTATTTGTTTATGTTTTTCTTTTGGAATCCATATATTTATTCCAGTTATTGTTTATGTTTTTCTTTTGGAATTCATATATTTATTCCAGTTATTTGTTTATGTTTTTCTTTTGGAATTCATATATTTATTCCAGTTATTTGTTTATGTTTTTCTTTTGGAATTCATATATTTATTCCAGTTATTGTTTATGTTTTTCTTTTGGAATTCATATATTTATTCCAGTTATTTGTTTATGTTTTTCTTTTGGCATCCACATATCTATTCCAGTTATTGTTTATGTTTTTCTTTTGGAATCCATGTATCTATTCCAGTTATTGTTTATGTTTTTCTTTTGGAATTCATATATTTATTCCAGTTATTTGTTTATGTTTTTCTTTTGGCATCCACATATCTATTCCAGTTATTGTTTATGTTTTTCTTTTGGAATCCATGTATCTATTCCAGTTATTGTTTATGTTTTTCTTTTGGCATCCACATATTTATTCCAGTTATTTGTTTATGTTTTTCTTTTGGAATCCATGTATCTATTCCAGTTATTGTTTATGTTTTTCTTTTGGAATTCATATATTTATTCCAGTTATTTGTTTATGTTTTTCTTTTGGAATCCATGTATCTATTCCAGTTATTGTTTATGTTTTTCTTTTGGAATTCATATATTTATTCCAGTTATTTGTTTATGTTTTTCTTTTGGAATTCATATATTTATTCCAGTTATTTGTTTATGTTTTTCTTTTGGAATCCATGTATCTATTCCAGTTATTGTTTATGTTTTTCTTTTGGAATTCATATATTTATTCCAGTTATTTGTTTATGTTTTTCTTTTGGAATCCACATATTTATTCCAGTTATTTGTTTATGTTTTTCTTTTGGAATCCATGTATCTATTCCAGTTATTGTTTATGTTTTTCTTTTGGAATTCATATATTTATTCCAGTTATTTGTTTATGTTTTTCTTTTGGAATTCATATATTTATGTATGTGGCACCTTGTTAGAAAATCTCAGAGGTATTTGGCCTGACAAGAAGCAACTGCATTTATTATTTCTTGGTTCAGTTATGGATTTACTGATTACTAACGATATTTCTCCTTTTTTCTGTGAACTTCAGGTTCTTGGAAGTTTTAAAATAATGGACTACAGTTTCTTGCTTGGGATTCAGAACCTGAGTATTTCTGATGACAGTCAGAATTTCGACGATGAACAGGAAAGCGAAGTTCTGATCGACTCATCGGCAGGTTCGCTTACTTTTTTAGATCTTGATCATCGCAATGCAATCAAATTTTGATCCTTGATCTTATCAGATGATGATTCCTTAGTCTGATTAAAATTGCGAATTCCTCTGTTGTTGCCATTTTTTTTGTATGTGCACTTGTTATAGCGCCCCTTCAAGCTCTCTCTACTCAGAGGCGCTCCCGATGCACTTAGTCGTTGCAAACTCTGTTTAGCATTAAACAAGTTAGAAATGATTGTTGCTTCCTTTTCACTGACTGCAAAAATGTGGGTTTTTTCTTTTGTGTCATTTGGTTTTGTCACACATGTAGGGACCTTAAGCAAGTCCTTCACTTGCAATTGCTCGTGTGCTTCGGCGTGAAACTCCGATGCAGTGTCCGCGCTGTAGTCAGAAGCACCTCTGAATAGAGAGCTTGATGGGGCTCTTTAGCAAATGCAGAAAATAGATAAATAAATAAAATTATATTCCTGAGAAATTAAATCTTGTAAATCTATCTGTACCTGTCTTTTGCATCACAAATATCGAATGTGGTTTAACCTTTCAATACCGGAGGGTATAGGATTTCTCATACCATTTACTACCATCTCGGCATTAAAGGGTTAACTTTGAAGGCGAAAGTCAATCGACGTTATGTGATTATTTATTATGTAGAAATTTTCACGTTAGATTTCGTCAAATTGCAAAGTCACTTTGTTGTTGCTTTTTAGTCTTTCAGTCTGGACGTCCAATTCCTCGTCCTCGTCTTGCTCAGTACTCAACTGCAATGGAAGCCATTCAGGCTTACACCGGTGACCAAGTGTACAGCACCAGTGTAATGTGAGTATTTCCATAGCATATTAACATGTGGGGCGTGGTGGTGTAGTGGTGATGTCGTTGCCTTGAAGCCGGAAGGTTCGAGTAAATAAATAAATTAGGGCAGCTGGATATGTTTTAGTGTCATTTTATTGTTTGGTATTTTAACGTTTTTAAACCGTCCCTATTATTGTGAACTGTCCAGTGTGCAATGCGCATGTTGTTATTTTCAGGCCTGGTGGAATTCCCGCGATAAACACGAAAGGCGATAATCTGCTTCTGTACGTTGGCATCATCGACATTCTGCAGAGCTATCGGTTTACAAAGAAATTCGAACACGCCATGAAGTCTCTTGTTCACGATGGGGTGTGTATTGTGTAATTCGTGCAGTGTAGTAGCCTTATATCTCTACAGAGCATCCACCTAAATCTGGTGTAGAAGGCTATTTGGTTTGTGCTTTCTTATGGTTTTATATATATGTGTGAATATTTTCAAAGGCACTTTTGCCCAAAGGATTGTTGTGTTCATGGTGCAGAATGTAGATAGCTTTCTATCACTTGGAGTTTTTATGAATCATATACTACCATGTGCTATTATATCAGTGTGGCTTTGCTTATGGGTGATCTGGCTGAGAGATAATGAAGGGTTCCCATGCATAAATGAATCTGAGGTCAAAATTCAGAAGATGGTTTACAGCCAAAAGCTTAAATTGAATTTTTGCTGGTGTTGAAAAATTAACCACAAACTGGTTTTGCATTTGTTGCGACCATCGGCTGTACAAATGTTTTAACTTCTCGTGATATTTCTGTTCTGTTTTGCTTCGTTTTAAGGACACGATTTCTGTTCACCATCCTGGCTTCTACGCGAAACGATTCCAGAATTTCTTTGCTCATTCGGTATTCAGAAGTGAGTTTACTCAAACGTTGTTTGTGACAACAGTCAAAGCATTTCATTCAATTCGCTTAGAATTTAGAATATTTGAAATAATTTTTAAAGCAGTTTTTTTTTCTGAACACGTGAGAATGGTAGAAGTAATTAAAGCCATTCATTTAGAGTGTACGTCAGTTGGCAGTATCTAGGTATAATATCAAATAGAAGTTTACTGCAATTGCTGCAACTGTTATATTGTTGTAATGTATTAAGACATTTGTAAAGTGCCTCTGATAGGGTGAACCATTCAGAGGAGCTCCCAGTGCGCAAAGCCGCGAGAAAATAGAAAAGAAAACAAGGAGGCGAGCTATAGGAGGGGAGGGGACAGCATATTTGAAAGAAAAGGACCGTTTAGGGCAGTGATGTCAAAGAGCTGGCCCGCGGGCCATTTCTGGCCCGCCGACGATTTTTTTCTGGCCCGCGGAGCCTTTCCTAAAGATTACAAAATTTGAGGATAAAAGTTCAAATTTTGATATTTTACAGTCAGCGCCAAATACATAGAAGTTTTTTCTTAATGACGTCACTTTTGGTCAGACGCACACTCGCACAGCTCTTTGTAGACTGTGTGTAGGGCCTATCTGTCATAATCTGTGGTTTCCGGTTGGTTGACAAAATTATGAAAGTTACGAAACACTTATAATATTTAAAATATTGTCAAAATTTAATAAGAAACGAAAGTGGACATTAAATCAAGACCTTTTCGCGATATTTGGATAGATATGCAGGCCTAGGCCTATTTCTTTGGTGAATACAACAGTTATCCAGTAGGCCTATGTTTAATTTGTGAGGAAAACGATAGCGTTGTGAAGGGATAGGCCTACAAGACTTAAACTTAAGGTGATAATTTTTTTTATTGCAAGCTTACTGGTAGACTGTGAGCCATTTATTTTATGACAATAACTTGATTTAATTACCTTAGGCTTAGACCAAAAGCTTTACGAGTTCTATGTCATGTCCACGACTGATAATGAAAATCAAAATTAAGATTTTATAATCCTCCCTATTTGGCTGTTTTGTATGCTAAAAATTGCACCATTTGAGATTTACTTATACAAAAATCTTATGGGAATTGGCTGACCAAGCCTGGAGCTCCCTCTCAAATCACTATACCCAATTTTTCTCACGAGTTTTGACACCCTGGCCCGCCACTTGTTGGAAGATGTTCATTCTGGCCCGCCACTCAAAAAGGTTTGACACCCCTGGTTTAGGGTAAAGGACCGGGTCTGAGCTGTAGCTGTTCTAGTGTGAGTAAATAGAAGATCAAATCTGTTTGAAGATTATGTATATTAGCTGAATATATTATCACTATCCAAACTGTCATTTTGCAAGCTGGGGATTATAAAGTAAATATTTAAATACCCGGTACTAATCTTGTCAATTTGCCTTTTGCTTGTTTGTTAAAAATAACAGCTAAGCAATCACAAGTGAAGCGGAAGTCTATTGCGGGTCGCAAGTCACTGGTTCCATCCGAGAACAGCCAGAAGTTCTTCAGTTCCTCTGCAAATGAAGGTACTGGCAACTTGCTTCTCCTTGCTTGTGCCTCATTCCATCTTATGTTTGCATTGTATATATATATATATATATTATATATATAATATATATATATAATTTATATATATTTATTTATATTTATAAATCTTCCCTTGCAGTGAGGTGCGGTTTTCATGGTGATACTGTGGTTTTTTCAGGGTGTCTGGTCTGAATCTTTCGAAGTTGTTGCCCAATTTTGTTTGCTCTGTTGACTAGAAGTTGGATTATATTAAATGTCATTTTTGTTTTCAACTTTGCTTGCCAAACTTATTTTTATACATGGTTTTTAGGGTAACTGAAACTTATTACTGATGGTTTTTAACAGTTAGTCTGACTTGCTATTTTACATGCTTTCAAAATACCTAAAATTTTTAAACTGATAGATTTTTAGAGGCATAGTGTATAATGTAGATGTATCTAGGCTTGTTTTTTCAAGGAAGTATTCATCTTATTATTATTATTAGCCTCATTAGTCTTCTTAACTTTACATAGCTGATCCTTACTGTCTTAGAATTACCAAGATCCGCCATTTTAAAATATTCATTCTATCTAAAGTTTATGTTGGAAGTGTTTCATGTTCTGATAACTTAGGACCGGTCGGTGGCAAACGGCCGGATGTTCTTCCACGATCCACTCCAACGCAAGACACGCTGTCGTCATCGAGTACCACAGCATTTGCCGAGATTCATCGAACCGATCCACTGACCAATGCCAACTCAAAGTCCATCAGGTAACTTCGGTCGGTGCAAGGACTGTCGCAATGAATGCGAATGTTGTGGGGCGCGGTGGTGTAGTGGTGGAGTCGTTGCCTTGGAGCCGGAAGGTTCGAGGTTCGAATCCACCTCACCGCGTAAGGACCTTGGGCAAGTCCTTCACTCACAATTGCTCTGCACTTTGGCGTGAAACTCCGATGCAGTGTCCGCTCTGCATTCGGGAGCGCCTCTGGGTAGAGAGAGCTTGAAGGGGCGCTATAACAAGTGCACATACATACACACATGCATATAAACAACTAATGATTGAATTAAAAGCAACTTAACATCATCTCGTATTGTTGGTAATTTCTTGATGCAATACAGCGGACATTTTGAGGTCTTTCCTTGTAGCATGCTTTTTTGGCAACACTCTGCAGGTTGCCTTGAAGCCCAGAGTTTGAATCGTGGTGCAGTAAAGAAAAACTTGATGATGAATGATTATATTATCGCCCTCTTGTCATGTGATTAAAAAATAACCAGATTTACAGGTTACTCAGAAATTCTGCAACTCCTCTAGAATGTTGTGATCTGATCTAAAGCGCAGTACAAGTGTTGTTCATTGCTTCTGCTCGCAGAATGCCTTCACATAAACAAACCTTCATGTTACTGTGCCATGCACTTTTCAACCTCCATTGAGAGAACGACGTTTCATAGTACAGCTACTTAAACTTGCCAGTTTAATTCCTTATGGTAACATCAAAGTTATACTGTATCCTGTACAGTGTAAGATTTGTGGAAAAATAACTGGGGGGGGGGGGTTTGGACAATGATCCACTTGGAATTTGGGTGTGAAAAACATACTTCAACATGAGACTGTAAGAAAGACTGGGGGTTGAAACCCACCAACCCCCGGCAATTCTCACCCTGATCCTGTATTGTTTTTTTAGTCACGAAACACTTGCCGTTCGACCAATGTCTTTCTACAAGCAGCACAAGTCAGAGGAGTTTCTCGCGACATCAGCGGCTCGTCTGGCCGTGTCTCCGTCTGCGTACAGCTTGGCTGCGTCGACACCAACGCACACACAACACACGGATGCAACGATGAGCTACACCGTGTCCAGTGTCAGTGTCGTGGGATCCAGCAGCCAGATGATTGGTAGGATCAACTGTACTTCCTCTGTTTCACTCTAGATAACTGAGCCATACAGTAGGTGGGAGGCTGGGCTGAAAGGTGACTGACAACTAATGTTTATAATTATGTCAAGGTTAAGAAGATTAATTTGCTCGCTCTCTCTCTCTCTCTGGCTAACTGGCCGTGCAATAGTTGGGATGATCACTTGGATGATCATCAGCTAAGTTCAGCGTTTAATGGCTCTGGATATTTGGCAATATTTTCTGATGAGAATCACAGCATTGACCTTTGGATTGTGTCATTTCTTTATACTGTGACTACTTTGGTAGTACATGTATTTCCAACTCTTAGCTGTAGCAACTGATCAAGAGACTAGGACGACGAGCTGAAAGTTTGCACTCGGAAGTTGGGAAAGCAACTTTTCTCTTAGGAAATACACTGATCTTTTCTAGATACTGACTTAGGTGTCTTTTCTTCCAGTAAATGCTGATCTAAAAGAGTCGATCTCTGATACGTGTTGTGTGTGACTTTCTAGCGCACAAACATCATAGGCAGCGGCTCTATGATGTGGTACATTACAGGATGAACAGTTGAACAATCAAGTTCACCTTGCGTTTGCTGAGTTTAGCTAAAAAAGAAGAGCTGCTGCTGTCGTTGTTCGTAGAAATCATTCTTTTTTGCGTATATTATTTCAGCAAACAACTTCAGTTTAAGTACGAGAGACATCCTCTTCGATCGGCTGTCGCAATTGCCGGCGCGTTCACCGAGTCTAAGCGCAGACGCAATGTCGTCCGTCGAGATTGCAATCGAGGATGAAATGGTGAGCAAGCAGGCATCGTTCATTTATGTAGCTCTGTGAGATTTTCATTTTGTTTTCATCTTCAGTGATGTATTTATGTTCTTAAAGACGTCACTTATGTAGCACATTTTACCTGCAGTTACATCACAAAAGTACGATACATGACTCGGCATAAACAGGTGTGTATTGTAAGACAGCGCGAAAAGTGGTCTGAACAGAGTTGATTTCATGAGGATGATCTTTAATGATATTCACTGCACATTACTACCTAACCAGTGTAGCATTTTTACATACATCAGAAATTTCTCCATTGCTTCCCTTTTCTGTCTATAACCCGAGCGGTGTAGTTAAGGATTAACTGGAGTTGGATCATCCAACACTTTGGCATGCCTGCCAGGATGGAATTACAGTGATCCAGGCATGTCATGATGAATGAGTCGCTGAAGCTGTTCTCAGTTTCACCCAACTGTTAATGACTGCTTTTTTCGCTCTACCAGTGTTAAATTAACTGTATGGTAACCTGCAAGGTGTCCTTCCATCCTACTGCCTATTTTACCAATGCCATCTAGCGATTGGAGTTAACCAAATGGGGTTTGTGAGTATTAAACCCTCGTCCTTCTCACCTTTTGCCAGCGTATTACCGCTCAACCACCTCCCTATCACTATTAATACTTGGTGTCTGTGTGCACTACCGGTTGCTGCAGTTTGTAATTATAGACCATGTCTTTATGAGAATTGGCACCTGCTTCTCTATAACGAATCTTTTTAACGATATCGCTATATTATTTAAATTGTTATTTATTGTAGACACGTCTATGAAATTATCGTTCTGCACAACGGATTTTGAAGAGCCGCGATCTCACTTATCTGCATCCATCGTACTTGTACTGTCTCTTGAATTGCACTTCTCTTTGCGTTGGTGTCCGCGAGAGAAATGCTGCACAAGATCTGTGAACCAGGTTATACTGGTGTCTCACTGACGTTGCTGAAGTCTCAGCGTGTTAAAAGAATTGGAGTTTAAAGGGTTAATTGCTGTGTCTTCAGTTACCATGGCTGTCCAGTTTGAAGTGGTAGCACCATGAAGTCTCAACCAGAGAAGTGTTACCAGTTGAAAGTGGTAACACCATGAGGTCTCAATCTTAGAAATGTTGCATATGTCATGGTTTTTAACGTGTTTTTGTCAGAATAATTTAACGCATCTTTGAATTGGGTCCAAAGTGTTGCACCTCGCAAAACTCTATTTCGTCTTAACCCGTGAATTCATTTAGCATTTTTTGTGTAGTAACTTCGTGAAACCTGTCACTTACAGTTTGCTTGAATTGCGTTAATTGCGAATTGTTCAACACTGTCTCTTTTATTTTTCTTACTTTTGTTTTTGATACTTTCATTTTGTTTCTTCACTTGCAGTTAATTTCTTCATTTCCAATGTGAATGATGAACCACCAAATCCAACTTAATTATTCATCAACTGTTTGACTGTTTAAATTGCGTTGTTTGAATTGTGTTGTGTAAGGTTCAAATTCTGCGTTGCCATTTTCAATTCTTTAATCTTTGAAAAGAAGTGAATTATATTTGTAATTTTAATTATGGCAATTTACGTAGTGTCATCAATATCAAGATATTTCTCGGGTGCTTTACTGTAAAGTCATTTGTCAGGACGAATGCTTGAAGGTGCATGTTAAGTAGGTTTAAATGTTGAGCCAAATTGTGAGAGGTTGTCTAGTCTGTTGTCAATGGCGCTGGCACAAAGGCCATGCTGCGCCTGACTGTCTCATGGTCAGAGGTCCTTTTAAGCAAAGAGATTCATATTATGTGAGTGTGATTGGAAAGTTATTGTCAGTAACCAGGGAAGCCCTGATGGTAGACTAAACGTTCAGTGGAGGAGAGTATGACCTTCTCGGATTTGGGCTTTGTTTGAAAAACCCACTGCTCTTTGCAAGCTTGATCGTTTTTCCAGATGTAATGCACAACTGATTTCTAAGTTAGGGACTTTGATCTGTTGCTTAAATGGTCTATTGTGGTCTGAAACTGTTTGGATCCTTTGTCTGTTACTGGAATAGTCTGTTGATTGTCTTTAGTTTGGAATTGGTTGTGTCTGTGGTTTGGTTCTGCATTGTTCGCTGGCATGTCATGATCTGTGGTCAGTTTTCAGTTTTGTCTGTAGTCTGGCCAAATGGTGACGTTTTTGTTGAGGTTCGTATTGTAAATGTACATCTACAGGTCTTTTTGTGACAGTAAAGTCTAGCAAACAAGTTTCACCGCATGTGAATAATTCATAATGGCTCTATATAAATGCTTGGTTCTGATGCATAACGATTACATTTCTATGGTCTAGATTTAGTTAGGAAGTTCAAAGAGTTTGGTGTTAAATGAATTGAGAATTGTTGTAATTCATTGAAAATTTAAAAATTGAATGTAGCTGTAAATAATTGGATGTTTGTGTGGAGATGGTTTACCCAAATGACGTCACTTGAAGAGGGATCTGAGTGAATAGTATTCTGACGATTTCTTGTCCGTTATTATATTCGCTGGATTGTGTGTATTTATCTGGTGATGTGTTTTGAAAACTTACATCCCAGACGACAGACTATTTCTGTTGTCTAGGATTGTCAGTGTACTGGCTGCAAAACTGTTGGTAGATAAGAATAATAATTTTGATAGAATAGATGTGTATACTATATATAATATATAATTATATATGCTATATGTATATTCTATATGTATATATACACTGTGAAATTTATATATATATATATATATATATATATATCGCTGTATATACAAATTGTTTTAACTTACTTATACATCATGTACTTAGTAGTGTAGTGGTTAGTTTAGTAAGTTTACTGGACTGTCAATTGAGAAGTCTGTGGTTTTAAATTTCCATCGGGAAAGAAATTTCTGCTCCACCTGCACCTCCAGCCACTCAGCTATTATGAGTACACCGACCGTACACTGTCGGTGAGAAGCTGAGGTGGCAAGGGAGAGGACTTGCCTGCATATGCTGAGGCTAAGAAATTGAAGTCGCTAACACTAAATACCTTTGGTTGCTTCAGCGTTTTCTTATAGGATTTTCCGTCTTCTGTGTAAATACAGTACATGTAAATATAAACTATCATGTAATTATTTGAGTATATTATAGATTTTCCGTGTATTTTACCCCAGCGGTCCATTACTGCAAAGGCCTGATATAGTTAAGCGTGCAATATTTTTGTGCTAAGAGATGTGTGAGAATAGTAAAGTTTGAGAATTATAGTACAGTGAATGTGATATGAATTATTGGATTAGGGAATTCAACTGTATTCTGTTGACGTGCGTGTGATTAGAAATTGAACGCTGTACATTATTCTGTGTTGGCTGGCTGGGCTGGCTACTGGCAAAGCATATAGAAATTATGTACGTTTGTTTATTATACCATGTCTGTACACCAAAATGCGGATAGCAATTGGTATATTAAAGAATATTCTTATCTTATTATCTTATATTATGCAGTAGCTGTATTAGATGTATTTAAAGCTGTTTGACTGCAGTCGTTTATGAAATTCCTTCACCAGGATCTCTGTTTTGTGATTCTGCATGTTGAAATTCAGTATGAACATCAGCCGGTGTTGCAGCTATTCTATCTCTCTTTCCATATTAACCCTTTGAACTCGGAGCTCCCGTAACGCTATGGATTTAACGGGTCAGGTTCTAAGGGTTAAAACACTAATATTACCAGCTTCATTGTCATATCGTGTAGCAATGCATCTATTTCTGTCGTGTTTGTTTCGTCTCCATTGTGTGATTGTAACAATGACAGTTCTGCTATTACCGTAGATGTATTTTATTGTCTCACGCACTATTCTGCACAGGTGTTGGGTCATTTGGTGTCTGGCAGTTTAAGAATTTTAATCCTGACATTTCCAACGAATAAGTTCTTCAGTGTTGCGATGGTAGAAATGATGTGAAAGTATTAACGGTAAAGTAATTTTATTCGTCTTTGTGCAAACCACATCTCAGTTTTTTTTAAAAATGTTTTTGTGATAACCGATGTAAAACTGTTAGCTTCCAGTAGCGTTGATAGAAAATGCAACGTGATTCAGAATGTCGTGGAAGTGTTTGTAAATTTTTTAATATTGCAGACAAAAGCCACCGTCTCAATTGGGTCTTGTTCTGAAGTATCTTTGTGATCTCATGCTTTGTCCACTCTCTGCCACTTCGCTGCATCTTATTAGAGCAACTGATCGGCTTGACCTCTTTGTTCCCCGTGTCAGGACTGCCACAACTCAATCCAGATATAATTTGCCTGCATGGGGCCCTCTCCATTCATTCATTCTCTGGAATGGACTTTCTCCATCAGTTCGCTCCTCCATTCTCTCTGGTAGTTTTTCCTCATTTTTTTCTCTCGCATCAATTTCTGCCTTTTCTTTCAGAGTCGATCACATTGGGAGACGCTGCTGAAAAATTTTTGCCCAGAGAAACACTTTATAAATTGTCACACACAACACAATACATTTACATCGATTTTAAGTTGATGCTTTTGCCGTTTGGTTCGTCATGTATTCGTCAGGCGTTGGAAATGTTGATGGTTCTGCAGTTTTCACTTGTTAATAGCAATTTATCATATCCCAGTCTTGGTTTTAGATAGTAGCGGTTCATAGTTTTCTGCAATTTCTTCCACTTGTTGATTGTGTTGCATGATGTCTCGGTGTTTTCTTTAAAGTAACCACGTGGTGCTGGACCAGTGTAAGATCTTAATCCAGAATGATATAGGGTGTCTCGATAGGTCGTGAACGATTTTGAATGCAGACAAATATATGTTATGCACAATATAATGTGGAAAGTTTTATACTGGCGGATAGGTTATTCAAATGAAAATGTTAATATAAAAAAATTAGATCACTAGCTCACTTAATAAAATTGTAGCGCCAATATCCGTGACGTCATCAAATTCTTGCCAAATAAACGTCAAGTAAAGCCGCAAACAATATTGTACGACCATCATTGTTAACCCACACATAATTAATTAATACAAATTATCATTTAGTATTTAATAATGTTTCCTTTACTCTTTATTACAGCCTCAAGTCAATTAGTCATCGAGTAAATAGATTTTCCAGAGTTGTCAGAGGTAGGCCTATTGATGTCCATGCCTTACAAAGCCGACGTTTTAAGGTCGTTTGGGGTTCGGTATCGGCATAAACAGTTGCCGCTACAATACTGCAAACATTTTCCATTGGTGACAAATTCGGCGAATTAGGCGGCCGTCCCTCGGTGAGATGTAGGCTATCCATTGATATTCTTGTTCAACCATTCGACTGAGGCCTTTGATGTGTGTGCACGTGCACCGTCTTGTTGAAATAATCCTTCGCCGTTATTACGAAACATTTTTGTTACTGTAAACTGAGCGCATAGGCTACTGCACTTCGCTGGAATGCGGGTTTGACCTCTTTCTTCTGTATCTCATTGATGTAATAAGTCGAAGTGACTGAAGTTTTATTTGGAATGATATGAGGTTTTGTTAATCCAACTGTTTATACCGAACTCGAACCCCAGACACTGAACACCTTAAAACGTCGGCTTCGTAAG
Source organism: Lumbricus rubellus (assembly GCA_945859605.1). Taxonomy (NCBI): domain Eukaryota; kingdom Metazoa; phylum Annelida; class Clitellata; order Crassiclitellata; family Lumbricidae; genus Lumbricus; species Lumbricus rubellus. The sequence continues at coordinate 14,930,533 of OX243828.1, forward strand.
GCATGGATATCGATAGGCTTAGCCTACCTCTGACAACTCTGAAAAATCTATTTGGCTCGATGACTAATCGACTTGAGGCTGTAATAAAGAGTAAAGGAAACATTATTAAATACTAAATGACAATTTGTATTAATTAATTATGTGTGGATTAACAATGATGGTCGTACAATATTGTTTGCGGCTTTACTTGACGTTTATTTGGCACGAAATTGATGACGTCACGGTTATTGGCGCTACAATTTTATTAAGTGAGCTAGTGATCTAATTTTTTTATATTAACATTTTCATTTGAATAACCTATCCGCCAGTATAAAACTTTCCACAATATTATGTGTGCAACATATATTTGTCTGCATTCAAAATCGTTCACGACCTATCGAGACACCCTATATAATGCCAGTTTAACCTCGATCACAAAAGACAAGTGCAAATAAAGTTAAATTTATTATAGTTAGAAGTAATTTTATTCATATTTACAGGTTTATTATTAAACTATGATTTTTTGTCATTGCAGTATAGTATACATTTTAAAAAGCATTTCATAGCAAGTTATATTTAGATATACCGGGTAGCAGTGAAACAGTCAGTGATGCATCAAGAGGGAGATATATATCCTAGCATGCTAAGCTCAGCAGAACACCCCACAAGTTCTGCTATGCTCTGACTTAGCGGTAGTCGGTGAAAGTAACTTCATATGAGCTCGACTCAATGCATCTGTGTTTGGTGTATTTCTAAAAAAACTTAAGGTTATGGAGAATTCCTAAAGATTTCAATTTCTGGTTTTAAAGTGTTTCTTGTGATCTTTCGAGGAGGTCTCAGTTATGAAATGATTCTGCGAATAGTCATTGCAAGGCAGCCATTAACCCTTTACTCCTTCTTTTTCCCGTTAAGCCCATGTTTTAAGCCCATGCTTTCAGCGGATATTCTCGGGGCAAACGGGCAAAGGGTTAAGTTGACTGTATTAGAATAGGCTGATTTTGTTCTTGTTCTGAATGAAATTGTTTCGACTGGCCACTGAGTGTGTCTCTGATTGTGTCGTAAAGAAAGCCATAATTGTGTTTGTAATTACTTTTCAATGGTTGCAATAAAATTGTGTATGAATTATCAACGAAAGTGGCATTCCACTCACTGTTGTGTTTTTGCGTTGGAGATGATTAATAGGCTATTGTAGATTCTGTTGAATAGCTGTTCTTTTGTGGCAAGTAAGCCGATTAAAATTATATTTTATGCTCTAAATTCTTTTCTTTACATTTTTGCGTAGTGTTACAATCTACTGGTAATTTAACTTTGCATAATAGTTTTATCTGATATGATAGTGTCCATGAAGCATTGCCGAATAGATCAATTAAGAACTATTCTAAATATTAGATCTGTAAAGTTGCTCCTGTTACCGACCCAGTGTACAGGATTTCCCCAATACCATTTACTACACTTTGGTTGGTAAAGGGTTAAGCCACTGAGGATTTGGCGATGGTGTTCAGGTTCAAACAATCGGATGTGAAACTACTTTGCTTGAAAATAATTTGATGCTTTATGCTGACACCATGGCAGAAGATAAGAGAACTGTTAAAGCAAGTATAACCTTTATTACACCTTTGGCAAATGCACAATGTGGTTTGGCTTCTTATATCCAGGCAAAGCTGAGATTTATCATCTGGATCAGCATCATTATTTAAGGCACTTGTAATTTCTGTAAGAATAGTGGAGTGGCAGAAAGACCAGTTATACATAAGTCGTGTGGCAGATTTTGAAAGTAGGCTGATTAAAACTGAACTATAAATCTCCTTATGCTGGATCTTTTGTTTATTCTGTGCAAAACTTCCATAATCGGATCTTTGTTTATCTTGTTGAAAAATTCGATTTTACCGAAAGCTGTGATCATAACATGTACATTTTTGTATATTTTCATATCACTTAAAAGACGACTATATAATATATATGCAGAACTTTAAATACGGACAATCATCATTGCACTGTCTTAATTAATATTTTGGTCATTTTTTCATTGTCGTCGTATTGTCTTAATTTTCATTATCTTGTTCATCACCACTGTCACCAGTCTTGTGTTTGCTGCGAGTGTTAAATAAGTCGTTGATCTAAGATGGTTAAAATTCAGCAGGTGACATAGTGGATCGGTCCTACCACTGCCTTCTTGGCTACCTAGTAAAAAGGGTACACAAATCATACTACCCATGTTACTTGGCGTAAGTAAATCTGTTTTTTTTCCTTCTGAAGGGTATGTATCGTACAATCAGATCTCTTGCATGTAAGTGAACTTGTTGTCAGATGTAGGAAATACCTTGCTTAATAAAAAGTTTTGCAGTGACGTCTATTCTAAGTTTAAATAAGAGGTTAAAAGGTTGTGGTTAAGGGTTTTTTCTTTAATTTTAAGATTGTAAATAATTATTTGGTTCCATTGTGGATAAGGTATTTATTGTTTAACTTGGTATCTTACTTTTTTGAATCTTCCTTTAACCTGTAACAATTTGGCCGTTTTGTTGAATTACATGAATTTCGTAGTAAACCATTGCTGGGATCAAACTTACGGTACATTCTGGTTTTATGAACTGTACATTTTGTAAACATTCCTAATCTGCACTGTTGCAAGTTGGTAATATAATGAATGTGTGATTCCGTTGGTTTTGAATTCATTACATCATTCCTTTGGGCATTGTTCAATAATGCAGTGTCTGATATTCCAGATGTTGAGCACTGTGATGATGAAAAAGTGATGTGTGTGTTACCAATGTCATCACTGTTCTTAATAAAGGTAACTTTCTGACATTTATAAACACCAGATAACTGCTGACAAAAGATTTCATATTCATTGCTGATCTGAACAGTGAAGCATAAGAAGCATTCGTAAAATGTCTCGCCAACTGTTGTTGCACTTTACCGGTATTTACGGGTAGTCTGTTCGTTCGGTTTTACAGTTCTATTGAGCAGCTTAAAAGTCTGGCTTACAGCATGATCTCTTGGTTACAAGATGGCATTATGAAAAGGTAATGTAATAAAAGGATGTTTGCAGGTAAAAACCACAGTAACACGTTAACTTGGCAACAGCAATCCATTTTTCACTGCAGGCTTATGCTTTGCTGTTCTATTATTATGCAAGTTGCCTCAATGCTTCATCTTCTGGTATGTTAGTCATCTGTGCACAAGGCCTTCAAAGGTTGTGATGGTCACATGAAACTGGATGTGGCTTTGCTGAATCATGCCGGTTTCTGCTGCTTCAAGATGCTTTCGAGTCAAGGAAAAAGAAGTGATGTTGTTCTTATTACTGAAATTGATTTTGTTAATAATTATCAGACGAGTAAAGTAAAACACAGCTACTGTACATTTATTGACTTTTTGTGATGATATCAGCAAATATATGCACGATGTCAACTTATATATAACTTGTTTCCTTCCTGCCAGATTCCAGATTTGACAGGCGATTCCACAATTTTAACATCTGCTGTGCAGTATGAAAGGTTTGTCCTGTTGGTTACTGGAATATGTGAGAAAAAAACCTGGCATGGCATTTACATTTCATAGTTGTAGGTGGAGTATTGGGCCCCTATTAATTAAGAAGAGTTCAAGGGCGTCAAGAGAACCACACCAATCAATGTAATACCTCCAGGGGACAGACCTTTCCATGTGGTAAAAAGATGCATGTATACAGTACACCATAACCAGATCCTTTGTATTTAAGCATAGGGTAATTAGTTACTAATCACATATAATTGTCTTCATAGGCAGAGTCTAATTAGGGGTTGAAGTACGATGGGCAAATGTGACAACCAAAATTGAACAAATTCTCACTTTCATACAACGTACCAGGATTCGAACCCCACCATCTGATATGAAGAGACAAGCTCTTGATTTTCTGCTACTTTACGAACATTGACGCAGTAACGCGATGGCCAATGTTACCACGCCAATGTTAGTCGGTCACAGGTTTCAAGTTCAAAATGTTTCAATCACAGCCATGGAACAAAAGTTTTAAAACGCATCGTTCAACAGTCCAACAAGCAGCGTTAGAAAGAAAATGTTCCAAAGACCTGTCACATGCATCCATAGGTAAATTATACTAAATTAAGAGAATCTAGTGTACACATCAGCTGAGGAAGAGGAGTGAACATAAACCTGCTAAGTAAGATCATAAAATGTATAGATCCTGACCAGATTTGTGCCAAATACATGTAAATGAATGATTAACCCTTTACCGACCGTAGTGTAAATGGTATGGGAAATCCTACACACTCGGTCGGTAAAAGGTTAATTAGCAACCTTCAAGCAGGCCTTTAAAGTAGTAAATCTTGGACACAAGAAAGATTAACGGTCAGCCATTATTACTATTACTATTATTATTATTATTATGCATTTATTAAATGCCATTATTATAATGACCAAGCACCATCTGATAGGTAAGTAAGCGCTCTAACCGTGTTTCATCAACATAGCAACATAGGATACAACCCTATGATAAAAACAGCAATCAAGTGTTTAAAACATGATAACCTGGGGAAAACGGAGATCCACAGAATCAACGGAGAGTTAAAAGTGCAGGAAAAATTAATTAAATCTTAAATAATAATTGTTTACAATGCCTTTGAAATAAACACGTTTCACCAGTATTTAACGGAGAGTGCTGGACAGACATAATCTGAAACGTTCGTGTTGAACACAGCCACGTGAAAACAACAATCATCATTCGAGTTAGACAATGATGTAGTGATTAACCCTTTAACGACCAGCATGTACTAAATGCATTGAAAACATATGTAGCTGGTCGTTAAAGGGTTAACACGGCACTGAACGGAGTTGCGCTATTCGACTGAGTCCGGAGGTAGCGACAGACAAATGATGGTGCATAACTTGAAGATAAATAAAAACGATAATATTCGCTTATTAATTAAAACCGATTAAAGTACGCAGTAAGATTAGACGACATAGTATTAACAGATGATATCAAAAGTGCAACAGATGAGTCAAATGTTACTGTATGGCAGTCTGCAAGGGGTCCATCTGTCCTACAACTCATTCAACAGTCACCCCTAGAAAGTGGAAGGCTGAGTCAACCTGATGGGGAGCTAGCGGGTATCAAACCCATATCCTTCTGATCTTCGTGCCAAATCATTCGTTCCAAAAATTCCTATAGCACCCATTCAAGAGATCTACTCAGAGGCCCTGATAGAAAATAGGCAAATTATTCCAAAGCACCGAAATGCCTGATAACTGGTGAAGAAACTATTTAGATTTATGATTTGAACAGCATCATCAGCACTCGTAAAATTTCTCGCCTATCAACGTCATTCAGTTTGTCAGTCCAGGTTGATTGCTATTTGGACCAGTTTCAACAGTTTGGCTAGAAGCATATTGTCTTGGATAAAAAAAATGGCATCATGAAAAGATAATGTAATAGCAGGATGGTTACAAGTCACCCCGCAACAGGGTGACTTAACAACAGCGATCAATCTCCCAAATAATGCAGGCTTCTATTGCACTGTTCTCATTCTGAAGTTAATCCGAGTTCATAATTTTTGCCGTAGGAGTGAATGAATCAATTATTTACAATGCACTGTTCAGTGCCTCTCAAAACATTGCTAACAGCGATATTTCAAAGTTGTGGACAGCTCAACCAATATTACCAGTACTTAAGATTAAGAGGTATGAATCCCCAAATCAGTGAGAATAAGCCGATAGAAAGAAGAAATGCGGTGGAATTCTGTTAATTTTTCAGTATACAAAAGCTAGAAAAGATATGGAGGTTTCTTCATTGAGACACAACCATTACAGTAGAGAGCAAATGACCAAATCATTTAATATGACCCCTGTGGAAATTGTTATTGATGTTTAACCGTTTAACAATGAGAACATACTAAAAGCAACCAAGAAACCAATACAGCTCATCATTAAAGTGTTAGCAGACCTCAACACAGAAACTGTTGCATTAACCCAAAGTTCTACAACCTTACCTTCTGCCCGAGGTCCAAAACATGGTCAGTTTAGAAGAAATCCCGAGTTGGCAAACCTATTCTTATAATTATCGCCTCTCCCACAATCTCTTTCTCAGCTCTTTTCCATTACCGTTCTCTTTATTCGCTATTTCTGCATAGCATCAACAAGTCAACACGAAACATTTGTTTTTTTGCGTGCTAATGAAAATTGACCAGTATACAAAGGTTATAGAACTCGAGAAAAACTCCAGCAAGATATTTTGGCAGCCAAGAATGCCGTAACATCCTCAGAAATCATATTGCAACTACCAGAAAGTGTTTAGGAAGCTGCCAAGATCATTTCAAGCAATACAATCCTGGATCGTTTTTGGCATCTGCAAAAACATTCATCACCCAAAGATATTATTAGCACAGCTGTACGACACGTATTGAACTGGAACATGTGTTTAAATCCATCTGAACTGGAACACGTGTTTAAATTCATCTGAACTGGAACATGTGTTTAAATCCATCTGAACTGGAACACGTGTTTAAATTCATCTGAACTGGAACAAGTGTTTAAATTCATCTGAACTGGAACATGTGTTTAAATTCATCTGAACTGGAACACGTGTTTAAATTCATCTGAACTGGAACATGTGTTCAAATTCATCTAAGCTTATTATAGTATTAGTACCGGTTGTTAACTCAAGTAAAAACAAGTGCTTAACCCTTTAACGACCATCATGCACTAAAATGTATGGAAAACATATGCAGCTGGTCGTTAAAGGTTAAGACCGACGCCGTTTTAGATAGCAGCGTCTTCTTATTATTCTCCAAAACTATATATTTATATAGCTCCATTACATAAGTGCCAACAGCGACGGCACTTGGGGAGCTTAGTCTGCTGAAACGATGATCATGACGATAGAAAACAGTCTGAATGGACATGTGCATAGGCTCTGTGACTGCAGCAGTCATGAGATGACGACGACAACGATTTCCACTTGGTTAGGATCTGTCGTCACTTGGTTTCTCGTCGTCGGGGTCGGTCGTCTGCTTCGGCAGATCGTCGCCTGCAGCTAAAGCTTTTGGAGAACTGTGGGCAGAAGAAGGAGGAGTCCACGGCTTTACCTTCACTCGATAGAACTTCGTTCCGATTGGAACTCGGAAACGGTTGTTAACCTACAACATCGAAAATTCACTTCAGTAAAGGTAATAAGAACCTTGTACGTATTAGAAACAAAATCAATACATTATCTTTGAATGATAGTTGCAGTGTGAAACCACATTGTGGGGCGCGGTGGTGTAGTGGTGGCGTCGTTGCCTTGGAGCCGGAAGGTTCGGGGTTCGAATCCACCTCGCCGCATAAGGACTTTGGGCAAGTCCTTCACTCACAAGTGCACATACAAACAAGCAAACATAATGGAAACTAAGTGTAAATTTTGTGCCTCAATGAAGAATGTATACAAACAAGCACATAAAAGTCAGAATAACAGCAGGACTTCAAAGTACGGGTCATGGACAAAAAGAACACAGATGCATGTCATACCAGATCAAAAGGAGATGCCACTAACAAACAACAAAAGGTTCCTCCACGAAAGCCGATTTAGAATTATTCCCAAAAAATCATTACAGTCGTTCCTTTTTGGTTCATTAGCATATATATAAATTCTAAAAGTCGTCCAGACTTTCAAGAACCTAATGCATACACAGCAGCAACATGGTCATCAGTTAAACCATCAATGGTATTTAAAACAGAAACAGAACACTATCCTCAGATATCACCCTTACGAGCATCTAGGTCAAAACCAGATCAAAAGGAGACGCCACTAACAACAAGTTCCTCCACCAAAGTCGATTTAGAATTATTCAAAAGAAATCATGACAGTTGGCTGTTTGTGAGGCGCCCTTGTAGCGGTATGGCCACGTTACAGCGCCATATAAATTGTCGTTATTATTATTATTATTATTATAAAATAAGAAACAATAACAGAATGTTACCTTTTTGGCCAAACAGAAATCTCTGCTAACGACTTCGGCGATTATCCACTTTCCTGCCTCCTTCAGATCTACAAAGAAACAGCATAGTCAGAATACCACTAACATCAGGCAATTATGAGAGGTAAGAGACCAAGTAAGGTAATATAAGACAGATCAAGAAACAGTTTCTTAAGACACACTTTTGAGATTGCCATGTTAACATACCCGGTGAGGCTCATGCATACATTCGCACATGCATGCACATTGCACACATATTACATACACACACATATATTCACACATACATGCATACATACAAGATAAGGTACAGTAAAGTACGAGCAGAGAAAAACCACTTTTTGGTCACTTCATTAAACATTCATTGACAATGGAATTGTCTGAGAAGTGCAAGCCCCTGTAACTCTATGTTGCATATCAACCTGATGCAGACAGCTACTCTCAGTCCAGGCTAGCCTCCTTCCTTCACACACACACACACACACACACACACACACACACACACACACACACATGTGTTTGCACGCACAGCTTTTTGAAGGCCAGCACTAATGCTTTAAGTGAAGCACAACTAAAGGACTTCAGTATAATTGTTACGATGAGTTACCTGAGTGCAGACTGTCAATGAGTCCAACGCAGTCCGCATGAAGAAAATGTTCCGGAACGTCGTTGGCTAGGTAGGCCAAGTAGTGACCAAGGTCAGAGTTCCATATGAACAAAGTCACGTCACCATCGTGACATCTGCATTAAAAATAATAATAAAAAATTTAATAAAAATAAAAATAATAATTCCAAGACATGAATCAACACATCAATTCAAAAACCCATAATCACTTAATCACGAGGCAAATGACTCACTTGAATGAACTTATCATTGTGATGACGTTATCAACGTCACCCTCAACGCACCATTTAATATGATTGTCATCATCAAAGCACTGATACAGCAAATGTTAATATACTGCAAAATTCCGATAATTATGAGTAAACATAACCAAGCTGCATAATTCAGATAATAATTATATTGAGTAAACATTACCTGAGCAAAATTATGATACTTATAAGTACATGTAACATACCGCATTCTTCTTTATGTAAATATGTTCACGAGCTGTATAATTCTGACATTAATGAGTAAACATTAACCGAGCACAATTCTTATACTTACGAGTACATTTATCATACTGCATAATTCTTATACTTACGAGTAAATGTTAACAAAATGCATAACTACGTCCAAACTTCTGCCAGTTATGGATAAGTGCATCTACAACAGAAAGTAACATAGATGTAATATAAATCAGCAAATCCAGTAAAAGTCTCATTTAATCAGACAGGCAACCTTATAGATCCACTGGCGACAAGCGACCTGTTCCAGACACTCAGTGGTTGCCCAACGTGGAAATACCATCTACCTATCCACCAGGACTTTAAAAAATTGTTCATTAGATAAATATAATAATAATAGCAAAAATAATAAAAACAATTACAACAGCCCCCCCAACATATTTTTCCCACAGGGATTACACCTAACACAGATAAAAACAAGAAATAATAACAACAAAAGTCATTACAATATGCAAAGTAAAGTATAATTATTTGAAAAGCACTTGAATATCTATTTACAGTAGAATGTCATGCATGGTGTAAAATACATTACATAAAAAGGTAACAAAACACTGATGCACTTACCAGTTTCTCGTTGAGCTTGTCACAATCTTGCTGCGAGCGGACCTAACAAAAAATAATTGCATGTTTAAACACACACACACACACCACACACACACATACACACACACACACACACACACACACCCAACAACTGAAGAGAAAACTTTGGATACCTAAAGCGATTGCATGCAGACCAGAGGTATGACATTGATGCAAAATAAAATTCATTCATTCATTCTACGAACTTAGGCTATATAGTGACCTGTCACCCCTTCAAATCTTCTCAGAGGTGCCCTAGCCCAGCAACAGCAAAAAAGGACTTCAACTGAGAAAGCTCAGCGTTGCTTGGCAGCTAAGATGAGGTGCAACCCTGTTAAGCAAAGGCACTGACCAAAAAAGAACACATGTGGTCTAAGAACTGGACAATGCTTTCTTTGTCCATGATTTACAATTCATAGTTTTTTTGATAATACTCACTTATTAATTCACACTGTTCAAACTAAGATTACATGATACAGTAGTAAGCAACGACCTTATATATATTACTAGACAAAGCTTCCTATGTTGAGCTGCGCAGTGACGTTGAACCAGCGGAGTATAACGGGTAGATGAGGTATATTTTTTTTAGCTAAACCAATCACAAGTCGCCGCGTTCTGGGATTGGTGGTTCTTTTATGAGCTGTGATTGGTTGAGCTAAAAATAGACCAAATCAACCCGTTATATCAGCTATGCTAAAAATAGTCCCCAGATGCTTCAGCAGAAACCATGTGATCCCACCGGCCTGGTAGTAACAGATAATTATTGCCTACATGCAACATATTAAAGTGTACGTCAGCAACCAACCGGGTCCGGATGTCGCAGAGACTTTCTATGGTCGGATGCATCTGAGGTTGGGGCAAAGGACTGACCCATGGTGGACTGGGTCATGACCGACTGACCCATGAACGACTGACCAATCGAGGAGCTCGACTGAAGCCTCAGCTGACCGTTGAGTCGAAGGATCTCCTGCTTTGCCTCAGCCAACTCATCCTCCAGTTTACCCTGGACGTATCTGGATAGACACAGAACACACAGTAATGTAATGTAATTAGTATGTTTGTATGTGCACTTGTTATAGCGCCCCTTCAAGCTCACTCTACTCAGAGGCGCTCCCGAATGCAGAGCGGACACTGCATCGGAGTTTCACACCGAAGTGCTGAGCAATTGTGAGTGAAGAACTTGCCCAAAGTCCTTACGTGGTGAGGTGGATTCGAACCTCGAACCTTCCAAGGCGACGACGCCACCACTACACCACTGTGCCCCACAATTTAGTAATTTCTATAGCACCGCTCACAGCCGAGGCCATTCAGTAGCGCTCCCAGTGCGATAACCTCTAGAGAAAAATAGGTCTTAAGAAGAGAGAGAGATGTATATATAGTGATCCTGAAATTAGAGTCCCACGCAGAGTGGAGGGAAGAGAATTCCACAGGGACAGACCAATGATGGTAAAGAATCGAGTTTGAGCAATAGTGATTCGAACTCGTGGAACAAAAAAGTCATGCCTGTCCAGAGAATGGAGAGGTCGATAAGAAGATGCTGAAAGAGGAGAACGAATGAGATCATTGAGATATTTCAATCCAAGACCTAGAACTTTATAAACACACAAAGACAAGGCACACATATGCATATGCTAACACACTCACAAAGACACACTCAAACACACACACAAGCATACTTGCTGAGCCAGCAATGCATAAATCCCATTTGTAGATAACTCTGTTATTCAGTACATATCAGTTATTCAGTACCACTTCAAATATCGAACATTCGAATAATCACATTTTACATGCTTTCCAACCGTTTAGTCAGTGGCTTCAAAGTTTCAAACTGCCTTGACTGCTGCAACTTACTTTCTTCATAGGTATAAGTAAGAAAGGCGAAAAACTATAAAACCATTCAAACTTCTTTCCAAAGCCATCAGCAAAAAACTCAAGCCACACCTGTCTTACTTACGCTCATCATACTAGTTTCCCAGCAAGCCAAAAAATCCAATCTAGACTCCAGCCTACAAAATACTACATTTTATCTGCCAACTAGGTGTATCTCAGTTCTGAAACAGATTATGATTTCTAATTATAATTCTTAATTATGATTTTGCTTCACAGAACCACCTGTGGCATCACGATAACGGCGCCAGGTAAGTCATTTGATTAAATTGGAAATTTTCACATAACTAAACAATAAACATTATGATTGGTGATGCAGAATAAAAAAGATGTGCTTTGAATGCAGACAGGCAAGAAATTATTTTTGCGGATGAAATGGAAATTCAATGCAGCGTGGATTCATTTGATCTCTTATTATTGCACAAGCGGTACTTATCGTTCCACGCTCACGGACTGCAATCAGGCAGCGCCGTGCTTTCTCCGTGGCTGGCCCTGCGACCTGGAATGAGCTGCCTGTTATCCTTCGTCAAATACCTATTAGCCTTTCTACTTCTACTTCATTTCTTTCTCTTCTCAAAACTGTCTTATTCGACCGGGGTTGGACTGGGAGCGCTCCTGAGTAGTAACCTTGAAGGAGCGCTATATCAAATTCTCTGTAAATAAATAAATAAATATTACCTGGAAACGTTGCTGTCTTGGACTGAAGCTCCAGCGTTTTGACTCGAGGCCTCGGATTTACCCGCTCCACCAGCTACATAACACAAGACAGAGTTCCAGTTGCACTCAGCAATTTGCAAATGAAGCCTTAGCTTAACGAGTTACATTCCACAATTATAGCCAATACAAATTCAATGTTCACAATTTAAATTGATTAAAACATTTATTATAAGTTTAATATGTTTTTGCACATGTTTATATTTATCTACAATAAACTTTATCTCTAACTAAAACAATGATCACATTCTGTTCTTCTGATGACAAATGTTAGCCAATAATTGAACACAAAAGAGAATGGGGAGAGGAGTGGTAGAATTCTCAAAAGTGCAAACATGTGGCTATCACACACATGGTTATTAGATACATAATATCTGACACATGGATACCTGACATGTGGCTGTAAAGATGATATTGCAGCAGTCCAGGTGTGTCAGGAGAAAGTACGAATGAGGGCAGAGATACATCAGAACCTAACATTACATTCCCCTGCAATTCAGAGCAGGATTCTGGTTGGGAATTCACCTGCCTCTCTTTGCTGCTTGAAGACGTTTTCATGGGCCTATCTCGCTGACAGTCCTTCTGAATAGCTCTACAGCTGTGAGAAGCGCTTTACAAATGTTCATATTGGATAAGGTTAGATTTAAGACAAATACATTATCCAATCATTATTTACACTAATACGCTGTGCTATTAATTGCAAATGAACAGTTCAAACAAGTTATCAAATCAATCGAAAAAGTTACCAAGCAATTCATCAACGGTCATCTTACCAAGCAATTCATCAACGGTCATCTTACCAAGCAATTCATCAACGGTCATCTTACCAAGCAATTCATCAACGGTCATCTTACCAAGCAATTCATCAACGGTCATCTTACCAAGCAATTCATCAACGGTCATCTTACCAAGCAATTCATCAACGGTCATCTTACCAAGCAATTCATCAACGGTCATTTTACCAAGCAATTCATCAACGGTCATCTTACCAATCAATTCGTCAACGGTCATCTTACCAATCAATTCATCAACGGTCATCTGAAGTTTTTCGATCTGTTGGTCTCGTTCAGACAGCACTCGGTTAAGTGCTTCGTTGAAAATGATCTGTCTGTCGGCCTCGAAGTTTGACTTCAGCATTTGCTTTTCATCGTTGTGTCGCTCAATCAACTCGTCCAGACGTTTGTTGTTGAGTTGACATTGTTCTTCAACGGCCTGGAGCAACATAAAACAATCAAACATGCAAATGTTTTCTTTATTTTCTTTAAGCTTCCCATTTACTCTAGCGCCCCTTCAAGCTCTCTGCTCAAAGGCATTCCCGACTACAGTGCAGACACTGCATCCGAGTTTCACACTTAGAACATGACATTGTATCCCATTAGCACTTAAGCACCATTCAGGTACGTGAACATTTACTCATAGTGAGGTAGGAGGGCCTTACTCGTACTTTCACCGTGAATACTTAAAACAATCCTAATCAGAAACGATAAAAAACAGGAAAAGTCGCAAAATACTTACTGTCTGAACAGCCACTCTCTTGTCATCCTCCAAGTCAGCTTTCAGTCGCGTCACGATCTCATCATGGCGCTGAAGTGGCAGATAATCGTCCACCCTCAACTGCAGTTCCAAGTCCTTACCCTGCTCACCGTACGAAGGGGGAGCATGGGTCAACGACAGATCAACAGATGAACGCAAGTCACAAAATCCTGTCATGTATACATCGTCGCCCTGGACTGTGCTAGCATAGTCTATGGACTTGCGTCCAACGTACGTGTCGCCATGGCCTTCGATTGCGTCTGTGGACTCGCGTCCAAAGCACATGTCGCTAAGGTACGCGATTTCGTTCATCGGAGCAATGTCTGCACTAAACGGAGCTTGCGTCGCTTCTTGCGACGATTCACGCAAGTCTTTTTGCGTCGATTCACGCAAATCTTCTGTCTGGACCACACCGTCTTTGACGCAAGTTTTACACTCCTGCTCCTCTGTTTGTGATTCGCTTTCCGCATAAATCTTTTCGCCGCATTTTTCACTCGTTTCTTCTTCCGGCAAAGTTTCGGTGCAGCCGTCGCAAGTCTCGGGCGCCGAAGCGTATCCAACGACGACGGGCATTGCATCAGCAGATTCAACCTGAGTTTCCTGATTAACCCTTTCACTGCATTCAGTCTGCGCTTCACTTTCACTGAGAGTCTTACCGATAACTTCGCTTGCACTCGGCTCCTCTGTCTTCTCGTCCTTAACGTTCGCTTCTTCCAGCTCTCGCTCGGAAATGGATTTGTCGATAATTTCCTTGAGTTCCTCGTTCTGTTCTTTGTATTGCTGAATCTGAACGTTGAGTTCATCCACAATAACCTTTGAATTCTCCAACTCTTTAACAGCAACGCCGCATTCCTCTTTCAGTGCGTCTACTTGATCGTCGTGATCCTTCTGTAACCTATCGATGCTTGACGAACTTTCCTTCGCTAGTTCTTCCTGTTTTTCGACAGCTCGTCTGCACTCCTCGTTCAATCGTTCAACCGCGTTCCTCTCTTCGTTCAGCTGACGTTCAAACTCTTTCCGGATGTCCTCAACCTCCTCCTGATGCGTAAGCCCCAAGTTTCGCTTTATTTCTTCCGCAAGTTTTTCCTCGTTTTCCGCATGCTCTTTGTTCAACGCCTCCGCAATCTCCAACTTTTCCAGTTCCAATTTCCTCGACAGCTCTTCCAACGCATCGTCCTTCGATTTAAGGACGTCCTTTGTTTCGTCCACTGACTTCTCTAACGCTGCAATCAATTCGTCCTTCCTCTCCAAATCCATCTGATGATCTGTTCTCAGTCTGTTATTCTCCACTTCCATCTCCAGCAACATTTTCTTCGAAGCCTTGCTCTCCGCTCTCGCTTTCTCCAATTCATCGGCCAAATCTCGACACATCACACTTTTCTCGTCAACCGCAGCCTTCAGCTTCTCGTTTTCACTCACACAGTCCCGATGCATCAGCGACTCCGAATCCAGCTTCTCTTGCAGCGCATTCAGACTATCATCAAACTGTCTGGTAACAGCCGTCTGCGTTTCCAACGCAATCTGTTCGCTGGTCGCATTCCACGTCTTCACCAACTCCGCAAGATTACTGTGCACCGCGTTCAGCTCCTCCAAACTCTGACTCTTGTTCAACACGACAGATGACTTCATCGTCTCGAGGTCCTGTCTCAAAGGACCGCAGCAGCTGAGGACCATTTCGCTCATCAGTTTTCTTGTTGTTTCGTACTGCGACAGTCTGGCGTTGAGTTCTTCGATACATCGCTTGTTATCACAGACCTCGCGTTCTTTGAGCTCGAGCTGAGCGTTCTTGTCCTGAAGAACGTTCTGAAGCTCGGCCAACTGGAAACAGTCAAAAAACTCCTAGAGTTCAGTGAGGCCATTTGTAAAAAGAGCAAAGAAATTCAAATACCTATAACTTGAATTAGTTTAGATTAACATGCTGTCTTTTAACGTGGTTTCAATTCGACGCTTTGGTGCCAACAATAAACACTTTGTTTTTGAAAAGTAAATGCATAGGCAATCTGAAAAGTCACCTGGTCACCTCGTGCCGTCAGCTCTTGGAGCTCTAGCGAAAAGTACCAGATATAATTGTAATTTAAAAGATCTATCTTTTCGCACAATCATACAGCTGCCAATAATTTTTCTAACTCGTGTACACCACCCTTTCCTTCGGCCTCGGCTGAGCAACATCGCCATACAAATCGTCTTATTATCATTATTATTAATTGTGAAAAAATTTACTTTTTTACTGGACGCCAGCTCAGTCATCGACGACGGCATCGACTCGTCGATGTAGAAGTCAGCCGTCATAAACGTGTCGTTCGTCGTGTCATGGACTGGATTTTCTTCCGTTTCCGGCGACGCCTCAGTGGAAGCATTCCCACTTTTCCTCTCACCATCCGTTTTCGAGCAGCTTGCTGGATCAACGCACAAGACGAGAGGCACAGCAGCAGTCACCTGGAAAGCTTCGAGTTCGACGAGGCGCGACTCTTCCGCAGTGATGATCTCGACGCTTTGAGACGATATTTCCAACGGCGCTTCACGGTCCAGTAGTTCGTCCTTCACCTCTAGCGATTTTCTCTTGTCAAGGACATCGTCGTAGTCTGTAGCGAGATCATCCGTGGTTCGCGACCGCAACAGGTCGGCTATGGACGCATCTGTGCGATCAAGAATCCTACAACGTCAACAGTTTCGAAATTAATACCACAGCATCCACACTGTTGTTTGTTTATTTGTTTGTATGTGCACTTCATCCCCAGGGGCGTAAAGCCAATGAACCTGCCTACGGGCAGAGCACCATCATCATCATCATGTGCACTTGCTATAGCGCCCCTTCAATCTCTCCCTACTAAGAGGCAATCCCGAATGCAGAGCGAACACTGCATCGGAGTTTCACGCCGAAGCGCTGAGCAATTGTGAGTGAAGGACTTGTCCAAGGTCACTACGCGGCGAGGTGGATTCGAACCTCGAACCTTCCGGTTCCAAGGCAACGACGCCACCACTACACCACCGCGCCCCACATTGGATATCAACTCACGCGTGGATTAAAACTACACAGCGGCGCTCTTTCTCAGTTGCTAATCTGATTAATCGTTGTACTCAAGCGAATGTATGGTACGCAAGTGATACTGCAAAATAAATAAAATTATGCTAAATTAAATCAAATATATTCGATATATAAACACTTGTCACGTTGAAGCAGACATCAACGACGCCTCACCTGAGACTTTCCGTCAGTTCCGGAACTTGACTTTGTAGAAACAAAATGTCAGTCTCCGTTAAGAGCGGAAGACGATCGTCAAACGGTTCAGGACACTTCGTCTGCACGCATGACATCACGCATAAATTACATAATTTACACACATACACTATGCATTTGTCGGTATAAGGGTTAACATACTGCACAAAGCAACGGTCAACGATCATGTCAAGTGAAACCAGAGTAACAAATCAAAATCCGTTGGTGAAACACGGTCAAAATCTTCAGTTCCATTTGAAATATCGGTTTATTTTATTCCTTTATTTAGGATATTCTACATAGCGCCTCTTCAAGGTAGGCTACTCAGAAGTGATCCTGGTCCAACCACGGCTAATAGGAAAGTTTTGAGGTTCTAAAGGAACAGAGTGGAGTGACCCATGAGCAATACGAGCACTGTGACATGGAGGCCTTTCCACGTTGTAGAAACAGCATCCGAGAGAGAGAATGGCACTGTACAGCAGTCCACAAGCGAGGAACCAGAAGCTCAGCTTGATCCACCAACCAAAGAGTGGATCAAAGGTAGACACCCGAAGTGGAACAGCAGATGTAATTCTACATAGGGCAATGATAAAACAGTCAAATATATTGAAAACAATAGCAAGAATGGCACAAGTTAAATCGAAATGAAAAGAAATGAAAAGTTACTCACAGCAAACAATGGCGGGACATCTTCGAGACCTGGGAATAAGGCTTTTAAGAAATGATGCTCTGGAAATAAACAAAATAAACAACAATTAACACACCCAAAACAAAACATTCTTAATTAAATTATTTCATTAAAGATTTCCTAAACATGAATTTCAATGACACTGATATGATGGCAACTGACAATGTTACTTTGTATTTTCTTACTTCATATAAACTACCCTACAAACACCACAGTAACAAGTACGCACAACTCAAAAGTAGATACAAGCAAATGTTCTTACGAAAATAATTGTCAAATTCTTCCCTTCGTGTTAGTTCATCACAGCGCACTTTGCTACACCGTCCTGACAGACCCGTGGCAAACTACAAAAACAATCGATAAACAGTCAAAAACTTAAAGAATTCACATGCATTGTCCAAAACTCGCTATGTTGAAGCTAATGATATTTAAGTCAATCACTGGTCTTCTAATCTCGAAAAATCATCATCATCAGTCCAATTATTTAAGTATGTAATCTAGAATTGATCATGACAATCATAACTGGGGCAGCTGAATTCGATAAAAAAATGCACACTGCATACCGTGATGAACTGTCTTGAGAATTGCTTTCGTCGCACGACCTCAGACACCGTGTGACAGTAAATTCCTGGAGAGCTGGAGATCTGGCGAATGATTTCTAAACGACGTCTCAACTTCTTTAGCGACTCGTGACAGATGAAAATCTTGCTGTCAGTCTCACTCAGACCTCTCTCAACATGCACGACCCATCTAGCGACAAATACATAACGTACATGTAGCAACTAGTTAACATCACTTTCTAATACCAGCTTTAAAAAAACACTTGTCACATGCATTTTAATATTATTTTTCCCTAAAATAAGTAAAATTCCTCAAGAAGACAGAAAACTTTCCAGAGACAGTTAGTAGCATATGGAATGTCTGTGTTTCATCCAATTCCTGCAAGTCAAAAGTATTACAGTAAGCAACGGTGTTGATTCCTGAAAGCCGTTGGAATAGATGGCTGGTTTCTCTCGGGTCTCCGAAAATCAGAGTAAGATTGCAGGACAGATCAGAAATGAATGCAAGACCTGTGCTATTGATGGGCCCAAGAGTTTCAAGGGCCAGAGGAACAAATTTATGTATTGCAAGGAATGGACTGCATTCCACATAATTTCGAGCAGAAGTCAGCTCTGCAGCTTCCATAACTGGTAAGTATAAAGCAATATTGGTCACTATGGCTCTGCATTCGGGATTGCCTCTTAGTAGGGAGAGATTGAAGGGGCGCTATAGCAAGTGCACATATCAGACATCTTCCGGAACACCGGAGAATTAACCTGAGATCACGTCTCTTACCATCAGCTTGAGATAGACCGGGTGGTTCCATAATGGCTGGCAAATCAAGTAACCTGTCATTCAGAGGTTGCATTAAAATTAAAATAACATTCTACAGGCAGATCAAGTCACCCTGTCATAAAGGGAGGTGCTATAAGCACAATAACATTCTACAGATTCTGTATTCACAACTGACTCATTATCAGGGCTCATATTACATGCATAACATAGCACGCTACAAAAGTGTCCAGTGTGTTAAATTAGAATACAGACAACAAGCATAGTTGAGTTACTTTAATCGTTTATGTAGGTTTTCAGCGAGGTTGGCCTTCGCTTCGATGCAAGTCGTCTTGATCTGTTGGAGCAGATCCTGATTCTTGAGCAACTGTGGAACCTGGTGCTTGTGAATATCACACAACTCCGGAAGGATGGAGGGATCACGAACGTGGAAAGCACTCGCTTGGTTGTTCTCAATCGACTGCAAACACACAAGGTATATTTTTAATTCAGTCAGTTGATCTTCATTGGCATATAGAACCCGATTTGCTGCACTACAAGACACCTATTACTAAGACATTTAAACCCTAGAACAACATAACGTAAGGCCTCCCATTATACTTTGCTAGGACAATGCAAATACCCGTGCAAACAGAGGGTGCTCTTGGTTCCATTCGCACGAACTGCAACCATGCTGGATAGAGTCCTTTTCATGTGGGTCTAGTGGTCTGGAATGAGCTCCCACAGGAGCTATGTCTGCTTCCTGGGGTTCTAACTGAATGATTTTTTTTATTCAACTCAAAACTGTGCCTTTTGATGCACTAGAGTCAGAAGCGCTTCTGAGTAGTCCCTTTGAAGAGGCGCTATATAAATTCCTGAATGAATCAATATATAAATTTATCAAAATCAAAACCTTAGATGCACTGACGGAGTCACATTCTCTGATGTTCCGTTGGATAAGAACACCAGTGAGTGCATTCAGCAAAGTAAGCTCAGTTGGTGAAGAGAGTACGGGACACCCACCCTTTGTATGCCAAGGTCAGAAAAATGAAGTCGCCAACGCATCGCATACATGGTCTCCCAACACCTCACACAGATGACCTCCAATTATAATTACGATTGATGCCCAGGTGAAATTCTCCTGCTTTCATAAGTCACTCAAATTTTACTTTTTTAGCCGTGGCTGGGCTGGGCGAGCTTCTGATTAGGTCTTTTAAATTCTCTGAATGAATGAATGGAAGCATTAGTCCGTCCACATAAATTGCCTGATCACCTTGAATATCTGTTCCTGCTCTTTAACGAGCTTTGCGGCATCTTCAATGCGTTGGTCGAGATAGGAGAGACGTTTGTCGAGGCCACCCACTTCCTTCCATGTCACATCGTTGATCTGGACGATTATCATCTCAACCTCCTTCAGCAACGCTCGCTTCGTTGATTCATTGAACTGCATGAGAAATAACGCCAATCAAAATATCATCATCGTCTTCGTCATTGTCATCATTATCATCACCATCATCATCATCAACATCATCATTACCATCATCATCAATCATCATCATCATCACCATCATCATTATCAAGCATCATCATCGTCGTCGTCATCATCATCATCGTCAACAACAACATCATCATCACCACCACCATCATCATCAACAACAACATCATCATCAACAACAACATCATCATAATCATCACCACAGTACTCTCTGATGTCTCTTGCTTCTAAACATCAGTCCAAGTTTGACAAGCGAGTTCTTAACCCTTTACTGACCAGAGTTTAGTAAATGATATGAGAAATCCTGTATCATCGCTCGGTAAAGGGTTACCCGATAAGCTATTCTATCTCACTGAAGCACATGGGATTGCCTCAAATGTGATACCTTGAAACGGTGCAGTATAAATTCTCTCAAAATGATGAATGAATGAATACGTTATTCATAACATCAGAAACTTCACATAATACAAATAATCATAAAAAGAATAATTCTTATATAGTATGGTCTGCAACATGGATCATAATCTAATTAAGTTTTAAACTGTCTTCTCAACCCTGCTGCGCTGCAGTATTTGACCCATGGCTCTTAGACACGTCATTTTGAAGAGATCAAAATATGACTGAAAAAATACTGCTAATAATTGGTAATTATTCCGACCTGTTCCAGTCCTGCCTGGCACTGTTGCATCATCTGTTCCAATGTGTTGTTTGCATCCTGTGCAAAAACACATTCACAGACAATTCAATAGCAACACACTAACATTGTCCACACAATACTTCAAAACAATGCAAAGTCAATGGATACGCAGACGAGTTGATCAAACAGCATGTCAACAGAAAACAGAAAGTTCAAAACATTTGTCAGAACAGAAACAAGCAGACGAAGAAAATATATTCTAAGAAACCATTGTCTGAGACAAGACCATGGGGAAGTCACATTATAATATAACTATAATAGTAAAATTTATGCAAATTTAAAAGAATAAACTCTAAGGAATTCCGTAGCCAAAAATTCCGGGTGATCTTTTCACTTTTGCACAGAAACAGAGATATTCTGTTACAACAAGCAAATAGCATCTTGTCACAGAAAAGTTGTTACTGTACCTCTATGTTTACACACTCAGTGAAAACGTCGATGTTTTCACGGCCTAAGAAATTACAATTCACTCCAAATTTCAAACTAAGACATAAGCTTTATTAGAACATTCTTAAAGCAAAAACAACAATCAACAATTCCAAAAACAAAATGCTAA
This sequence comes from Lumbricus rubellus, assembly GCA_945859605.1. NCBI lineage: Eukaryota > Metazoa > Annelida > Clitellata > Crassiclitellata > Lumbricidae > Lumbricus > Lumbricus rubellus. The sequence continues at coordinate 14,952,263 of OX243828.1, forward strand.
GAAAGACAAGACTTTGAAATTGAGATTTAAAGTCAGTTTTCAGACTGATACAATAAGGATTCACCTTTTTTAAATTTGTCACCAACCTGAGCGCTAATCCACTCGAGAAGTGTTTTCGGTCGACTACCAAGGTCTGGAACTGACACATCAGCAAGGCCGCACACTACTAGACTGTGGAGAAGTGGAATTTTGGATAATAACTCCAGAACAGGCGGAAAACTGAACAGAAACACACTCTAAGTTAAATTCCTAATTTGTCCTACAACAGCGACAGAGTCTTCAGCTGCTATAGTATCACGCTCTCAACTTTGTCTGCCCAGCATTAAAAATCCACAACATCGAGTGACGTGAAGAAACTGTTGTTGAACTAAATGGCAAGAAATTTTGTACTACTCTCATAGGACAGTATTTAAATGAATGCAGAAATCAGAGGATAACTCAATAAGATATGCTTCTCTGTATAAATAAAAGTCATCAACTTACATAATAAGAAACACTGTTTTATGTCGTTATTTGTATTATTACCTTAGGCCACAGTTGGGTAACTCTGCATAGCAAGACCCACAATGTCCCACATTGGTTTCCTCATATTTTTTCTTGAACGTGAATTGACATAAATTAGAAGCTAATCTTGCTACACTGTGGAAGATCAATAAGCTGACTTCATTTTAACCCATTAACAACGAGCTTCATCGGTTTCCCAGTCACTTCAAGTGCATGCTCGTCCGTGAAGGGTTAAACTAATAGCACCAAACTAACCATAATTCCTTGATAAAACCAAGCACTAATAATGTTTGAACGTACCCTATGACAAGCTTTGAGTTTTCCTCTCTCGCAGCCAAGAACTCATCAAAGAACTGCAGAAAGACATTCGATTTGGCTTTGAAAGCACTACAATTACAAACCACACTCTTCAAATAACATGTAAACTTAGCAGTCACTGAAATTTAAGCATTTCAAGAAAGCGGTTCCTTAGCAATTGATATAAATATTGATATAAATAAATGTTATGTTATATTCCTTGAGGAATTCACTGCTTAAGTGCAATTACCAGTGCTCACTGCTCATTCATTTATTCATTTCGATTTATACAGTACCTCTTTAAGAGACCTACTCAGAGGTACTACCAGGCCAGCCACAGCCAAAAGAATCAGAACGAAATCAAGTCTCAGAAACCATAATTACATTATTAGTCAAAAGTAGACTCGTAAAAACAATAAAAAAGGGGAAATTTTGTCAGTTGAGGATATCCAATTTCTGTTGCACTACCTTTTGGAATAAACTGGAATTGCAAGTTCACCAACTCCAATGGGCATATAAAGCCAAATGCGTATAGATCTATAAATTTATATAGCGCCTCTCACAGTGCACACAATCAGAGGCGCTCCCAGTGCAAGACACCAAGAGGGGAAAAAGTGGTCTTGAGACAGCAAAGAGAGACACACTTGACCCACCTGTTGACTTAAGATAAGGTGGGAGTATGGGAGAAGGAAGGAAGAAATAAATGAAGGATGAAATGAAGGGCAGATTGAAGCACCACTGATAAAGGCTTTGTTCATAATTGTTCAGCAGCTGCAACACAATATCATGAGAACATAAGATGAAAGCAGTAGTTCAGTAGAAGATGAGATGATGCTGATTATGATGACTTACTTAGTAATGTCTTCAAGGTTTGCAATGACGGCCAACCAGCCTTGATGTTGGAGATGCTGATCGAAGAGAAGATGCTTGCAAATTCTGTACTCCTCTTTCGCAACTTCGTAGAAATTCTAAAGCACAAAATAAAATAAACAGCTCTATTAGTAACAACATGGCACAGAATAAAAAGCAGACAAAGTCATTTAAGAATAAAGCAAAGTTTCTTAGAATACGACTAGACATGGTTTAGTCATCTCTAAGCATGGCTCAGCCATCTCTAAGCATGGTTTATTCATCATTTTGTCCCTGTGTGTGTAACGGAGCACAGTCTATTCTAGGAACGGTCTATACTGACCCAATCTTGCTCAAAGAAACATCGGAACTCCGAAACAAAACCAGAGCTTCTAATCTGGCAACTCTCAAACTTAACATATATCTAATACATCAAAGGAGCTATACAATCTTTGCAAACACATATAATTTCAACATTAAAAAGAGGCTATGCACATACATAATTAGTATAAATAAATAATAATAATAATAACAATATTCTCTTTATTCAACAATCCGGTTGACAGACCCCAACCAGTTACAGTGTACAATTATGTAGTTTAAACAATTCACAAGAACGAGATCACAGAATACACAAATCTTAACTATACTAACTGAACAGACACTGGCTGTATTCATAAGCATTGTGCTGCAGACAACTTACTGCCGCTAATTCTGTTCGAGCCACCAGCGTCTCGTAGCTTGAAGGCAAAGTCATTGAGTCATCAACTCGGTCTTTAAGATGACTTTCTAAAATCAACACACAGCAACCACACTGAACAATCAATCAATCATAATTTATATATAGTGCTCTTCAAGGTACCTACTCAGAGGTGCTACCGGCCGAGATCAAGCGAAAAAAAGTCTTCAGCAGTTTGTGAAATTGAGAACAGCTTGGGAGGTGTCGCATAGTCAAGGGAAGTCCATTCCAGGTTGTTGGACCAACAACAGAGAACGAACGCCTCTGCATTGTTGCAGAGCGAATGAAAGGGACCATTAAGTCTTTTAGGTCACTATGGTCATATGGCCCCATAAAAGAAGACATATAACAGGTGTCCATTAGCTTTATGGCTAAACCATCATTCTACCTCTTCCTCCATCATGTCATCATCCAACAACTTTTCATTCCAATTGATCTAAAAAAATTACATATAGCATCTTCAAGAAACCTAATCAAAAACCTACTCTGCACTGGTCTATTTGATGCCAAGTTTCATTACGAACGAAAATTCAATTCAATTTTCATTTAATCAGCACTTCAGGCTGGCAGAATGCAACGTGCTACATATAACTAATTTTACAAAGGTTTTATGTTTATAAGCAACATAAATAAATATTGGGTTTGAATTAATATTAACTGTAGCGATTGTTGTAGGGTTTGCTAGGCTAAAAAATATTTTTAACATGTTACATCAGTTAGCAAACAATTACTGGAAGAGTCACCATTGGCAGTCTATACTCAGACTGAGTTAGTCGATAGGTGGGCGTTCAAAATATCCACCAACCTGTTCCATAGTTAACACTGGCTGACGGAGCGGAGGTAGATTCGATTGCCTGCTTGCTAAACAAGAAAATTGGATTCGTGTCCTACAAACAACACACACACACACACACACAAACGTATACATAAATGTATTTAATTCAACATAAAACACATACAAATAGAATACAATGCCTCCTCATTAATATAAGTTAATATCAGGAAATCTCTGAAGTACTTTTGACCAAAATGCAGACCATACATGGATGCAGCCCACTACTCCAGTAACCTCTCTTGTGGAATAAACAGCCTGAACATATCGATTCATGCCTTTTGGATTTGAACCGTGATCACATGAGCAAAAGGCTTCGTCAACTAACCCAGCACCTTAGCATCATACAAAGAATAAAGCAAAACATTGTAGACATCATGTGTCGCTCTTAAAAAACTGAATCACAACAATAATCATTTTTAATGAAAGCACAATCAACAGACATGTATATTTGCACATGCAAAGACTTGTTTAACCATTACACATTACATCCTACTTAATATTACTACTTATAAAGTCTATGATGATTCATACATTTCTTTCAAAAGTGCTTTGCTGTCTCTCCTTATCTTTTAGTAAAAAGCATTGCTAATGTAGGCATGCTTAAGCACTTTCAGAGACCCATGTGAAAAACGGTTTCTAATGATCACAATACAAATATTAAAATTTAGTGACTGCCAGACATGATATATATAAAGAGTGTCTTGTATTAACGACTACCAAAGTAGCTTGAAACTGAGACTAGCATACAATGACTGGCATTGTCCAAAGTCAAGGCACGGCCAGCATCTATATTCAAATACTGAACATATTTGTTACACAGGTTACAGAGTTTTATAAATAATCCTCATCATCCATGATGACCTATAAACTAAAGATCAATAACAGCATGCTATACAATGACCTTTGTAAGCTTCTAAGAATCTCTGCAAACAATGCTAACCGTTCCAGAAGCATATCGGCAGACACGTGCGCCAGGGTCAAGGCTGTCTCCACCGCTGATCAGTAGAACCTGCTTATCCTGAGGTATGCGACACTGCCTCGCAATGACATCTTGTAAGTCCCTCACGCTATCAAATGCACAATACATCATTATCATCAAACAAGAGTTCAAACACTAGATGCAAATCCTTAGCAGATCAAACGCGAATCAGTCGCAGAAGCCGATTAAGTCTCCAGGTACATTGGTACAGATATTTGAAAATACAGGAACAGATATTTGAAAATGCAGGTACAGATATTTGATCTGCTTCCTTTTCTGGAAACTTTATAAATTTTCATAATAAATTATTGCATATTCGGAGATATGAGTCACAGAGATGAACAATAGGCCGTTATTATCTAGCTAAAATGCTAAATGAAACAATGAATGACATTCAAAATGTAAACAGATAATGGAAAGCGACTAGATAGATTTACAATCAGTAGAGTCAATATCTGGCAACTTATTTAAGTGAGGCTGCCAGTGAGACCCAGTTAGTAGATAAGGCAGATCTTTATCTTGATGCTATGCACTGATAATAAGTCATAACCATGACCTGAATAAAAACATAATTAGTGTTTCTGGCTGCCACACAAGATGGATGGTTCTAAACTAGGGTGACCACACATCCCAGTTTTCCGGGACATGTCCCAATCTTTTGTGGTGTGTCCCAACCACTTAGGCGAAAGAGCAAAATTGTCCCGATTTTTGACAAGAAGGAAAACAACTTGTCAACTTGGATCTTGGAAACATTAGCTCTTTGTAATGACAGAACAACTATGACCTAGTTTGTAACCCAAAAGAAGTCATAACGAAAGTGAAGTTGTCAATTTATATGGAATATTAAAGGTTACACTAGTGTAGACACTGTAAGTCTACATAGATGCTGCTTCAATTGCTGTGGCTTGCTGAAATAGTTATTAAGTACTGCTACAGCCTCCTGATGCTGTTAAACTCTAACGGTCTAATTCCAACAATTTCAAGCCTAATAGGGCACTGACTACTCTAGTATAGCGGTCTACACTACAATTTAAATACTGTTTAAATAAGACAAATCCAGAAATTGGGAAGGCAATTCTCACTCCCAAGATAATTTTGCAATTCTGGCGCAATAGTTTGTGTTGCTTGCAATTGACACATTAAGCCATACCAGCACAAAACTTGCACTTCTTCTCGAAAGCTGCATACATGTGTACTTCAGTTCACTGGCTCTGCATTGTCGTAGAGCGAGTAAATGGAACCATTAAGTCACCATGGACAGCAGAGCGCAGTGTACGGTGGTCTCTGCAGTCGGCAAGTGGAAAGGGGAGGCAGAGCTCACGCAGATGAGAGAGTGCCCAGCCTGATAAGCATCGCCCCACCAAAGATACAATCCTGAATGAAGTACGCTGCAGGAAAGAAAACCAGCGCAAGACCTCGGGCATATACTGAGATGTGCGGTCGAACTTAGTGAACTCGCCAATTACATTAATGTGTAATGAAAGCATGTCTGAAAAAAACTGTTTATAGTTAAACACACTTCAGATAAGAATGAGGAATCAGCAAAACAACTGACCATTGCATGGCAAAATTCATTTCGAATGTCAGCATGGTACCAGTGTTAACGAGAAACACGTACAACATCTTTGCCGGTTTGTCTAATCTCCAATCATCAGTAGCTCTCACTGAAGATACACATAATATTTGAACAAATATCTGTAGTACTGAACTTATATCAGATATGACATTGTCAATTACAGAATATCTATGATGGCAGTTTGGCATCAATCATTTTCATCAATATTCTCCAAAACCTAAATTCACTTATTCTTTAATACTTTAAAATTATCTCAATGTGCAACTCGACAAAAATATCAGTAGTTCCAAAACCGTCTAAAATCTGTGCAAAATCTGTAACGTGATACATTATAAAATCGCAAAAGAGAGTTTAAATAATTTCAGAAATGATGGACGATCACTAAAACCATGAGCCATTTAAGTCAACAACGCATTAATCAGGTAAAATGCACCACACAACGCATCCTGACTCTGGTAGATAAATAGTACAGGATTCCACTAGTGTTGATGTGACAGGTTTGTAACTAAGTGATGACCTCTCCTCGGTAAATAAAACACACACTTGTCCAAGTCTCATTCACCGAGGCAGGATAAGCAGTACGGCCGCACTCTGAAATGACTTATTCATCGTCAATCCAACAGAACGGAGGGCATAAGAAATCACCTCAACGCGCAGCTCGACAGTTCTCCATTCACCACAACACGACGTATAAACACCTCAGGACTTACAGCAAATATTAACAAAATAAATAGTAACGTATTTTACAGTAATAAATTAATTTCGATTGAATTCTAAAACGATGAAAGTCGTAATGCTTTGTTTTTAATCGACAACTGTTTAGTCACGTGATTCATGAATATTTAGAAACAATAACATCAACGCGTTTTCATTAAATGTAATAAATTAACTTTTTTATACGAAGCTGGCGCAATTTTATTATTAAATAATATATTCTTGCCTTCCGTTCTAAATTTGTCACGGTTGCTAATAATTGTGCAATCGGTTGTGAGATCTTAGTCAACATAGTACTTACATACTTACTTATTACTCTCTCATTTTCGCCAGGTGCTCATTAGTCTCTGTAATTCTATTCGCCAGATGACAGGACTATTCTCTTCAAGGCCAAAGATGTTTAAGAGATCGTTGGCTGAAAGCGTGTTAAAAAATTAATTTGAGCCTGGATGCGCAGATTCCTTTGGCCGAAGGCCAAGCCGCCAAGGTCTATTCCTCCACCAGTAAGGAAATGAACCGACGGTTTTTTCTGTAGCGCTATCCAATGCCGTTTCCTAGTTGTAAACACGGCCAGCGGTAGCGCTAGGCTTAGCTAGGCTATTGGAGCACTTTGAAGGACGTCCAAGAACAAGGCCAATAATAGGACTACTGTCAATAATTATTGGGTTAATATACGTAGACATAGGCCTACACCTACAGCGCGTTTTGTCTGTTTTTTAATTAAACGATTAGCCTGTAGGCCTAGGCCTTCGTAAGTAGGATGAACAGGCTTGAGACTTCAGAGAGAGGCCTCTCAGTTGTTTCCAATCTTTTGAATTTGTAGGCGTACACTGTTGGCCTACAGGTCTAGGCCTAGCCGTAGCATTTCAAGCTGTCATATTAAGAAAATTACCCATGATCATAGGCGGAGACCTGGTCCGAACTTTGGGGGGGACGGACGAGCGACCGAAAACATTGTGACGACAAAATAAAGGAATTTTGACGACTAAAAAAGGTGTCTTCAGAAATTTTGACAGACCTAAAAAAGGTTTATTCAGACATTTTTATGACTAAAAAGGTGTCTTTAGAAATGTTCATAGTTAAGAAAAGTCCAGAAATCTTGACGTCTAAAACATCGTGTATAGAAATTTTGACGACTAAAAAAGGTGTCTTCAGAAAATTAATTTGGACGAATAAAACAAGGTGTAAAGAAATGTGGACGACTAAGAAACGGTGAAAAGGTGTCTCTAGAAATTGTGAAAACTAAAAAAGGTGTTTTCAGTGATTTTGACAGACATGAAAAAGGTTTATTCAAAAATATTGATGACTAAAAAGGTGTCTTTAGAAATGCTGATAGTTAAAGATATGTTCAGAAATTTTGACGACTAAAACAAGGTGTATAGAAATTTTGACGACTAAAAAAAGGTGTTTTGAGAACTTTGGACGAATAAAAAAATATGTATAGGAATTTTGACGACTAAAAAAAGGTGTCTTCAGAAAAGGTGTCTCAATAAATTGTGATTTGTGACTACTAAAAAAGGTGTCTTCAGAAACTTGGACGACTACAAAATGGTCGTCAGAAATTCTACGCCGAATTGTCGAATCTACACTGGTTAAGTTGAAATTAATCTCGATTCATGATTAGATCGAGAAGTTTTTTTTGAAGATTTGTTCAATTTTTTCTAATAATTATTTGACTTATGTAAGTTTACTACATTTATATAACTTCATGAAAAAATAAGGGTGTTCAAGTAATGTGTTTTCAAAAAGAGAAGTTGATGCATCCTGGTTCTGTTGTGGCATCGCTCTAATTGTGTTGAACAGGCTTTTTAGTTAATTGTTCGAAAATCTCCTTCTAACATTGTAACGTCGTCAGTCGCCTGCAGTATGTTCATCAAGTGTCTATGTCCTGACACTTAAAGTTTGGGGGGGACAAATACATGGACCGTCCCCCCCACCACATTCTTTGGGGGGAACCGTCCCCCCCTGTCCCCCCTAGGTCTCCGCCCATGGTCTCTAGACTCTAGGCTACTACACTCAGAATTTTGACCCATCTTACACATTGGTGCTGTGACACAGTGACACTGCAGTCTCTGTGGGGCGACTTTATTCAAACCTGCGACCCTTCGGTCACAAAAGCGACGAACTTACCGCTACACCACCGCGTCCCACAATATTATATAAAAATGTATAGGCTATATATATATATATATATATATATATATATATATATATATATATATATATATATATATATATATATATATAGCCTATCTATATATATAAAAATGAAACTTTCCAATAGTTTGTGTAAAGTGTTCTCGAAACGTACCCCACAGATTGTTTTGAAAATTTCACAAAACCTTCCATTCCTATCAGAGAGTTTCCAACTTTTTTTTCTCCGAAGAAACGCAATATTTTCCACAAAAAGTGAACTTTGCATTCCGCTTGACCGCCATTTGCAAATTGAAAACCGCACGTTGCCAGATTCACAAACGCCTTGACAGTGACTGCGACCATGCAGACGAAACATGAATTGGAGGTTGCGTCCCGTGACGTCATAAGCGATTCGCGTAATTATTTTGCGGCCTCCTTGGTTGAAGGAGAAAAGGAGCGGAGGGGGCGGGACGGAGGGAGAGGGGAGGGAGGCGGCGGGGAGGGGGAGCGGGACGGAGGGGGAGGGAGAAGAGGGAAGGAGAGGGGCAGGGAGAGGGGGAGGGGGAGGGGGAGGGGGAGGGGGAGGGGGAGGGGAGGAGAGGGGAGGGGAGGGGAGGGGAGGGGAGGGGAGGGGAGGGGAGGGGAGGGGAGGGGAGGGGAGGGGAGGGGAGGGGAGGGGAGGGGAGGGGAGGGGGGAGGAGGGGAGGGGGGAGGAGGGGAGGGGGGAGGATGGGAGGGGGGAGGAGGGGGGAGGGGAGGAGGGGGGAAGGGGGGGGAGGGGGGGGGAGGGGAGGGGAGGGGAGGGGAGGGGAGGGGAGGGGAGGGGAGGGGAGGGGAGGGGAGGGGAGGGGAGGGGAGGGGAGGGGAGGGGAGGGGAGGGGAGGGGAGGGGAGGGGAGGGGAGGGGAGGGGAGGGGAGGGGAGGGGAGGGGAGGGGAGGGGAGGGGAGGGGAGGGGAGGGGAGGGGAGGGGAGGGGAGGGGAGGGGAGGGGAGGGGAGGGGAGGGGAGGGGAGGGGAGGGGAGGGGAGGGGAGGGGAGGGGAGGGGAGGGGAGGGGAGGGGAGGGGAGGGGAGGGGAGGGGAGGGGAGGGGAGGGGAGGGGAGGGGAGGGGAGGGGAGGGGAGGGGAGGGGAGGGGAGGGGAGGGGAGGGGAGGGGAGGGGAGGGGAGGGGAGGGGAGGGGAGGGGAGGGGAGGGGAGGGGAGAGTCTTTTCTGCCACAGCAACGCGTGGCCGGGTACAGCTAGTAGGCTATATAAATATTATATATCTGCAGCAGATGTTCTCTTGACATTACGAGGTCCTAATGGGAAGACCTTAGATTATTGTTCCTACAGATGAATAAATGAAACTCATTAAAAAGTAGACACTTTAGACATGCACATACATGAACGCATACACACATGTTATGTGATATAATTATGATTATTATATTTTACATTTATAGGTAAAAATGCAACATAGATTAATATGCAAACCCATGTAGGCATACATGTCTGTGCGTCGGTAAGCCTACAACACGTCAACGATTTGCAAGCAACACATTGTGGCGAAATTCGCAACCAATGAGAAATCGTTAAAAGCTAGACATAGCCTAGGCTAAATAATTAATAGCCCGTATCACAAATTGACTTAAAATACTGATCGTACGTAATAGTCATTGGCCAAGTAGAGGCAGCGGCAATTATACCTGTGATTGACAGTCATAGAACCTTAGATTTAAGCCAGGGTAAATTTTTTACATAGGCTATTATGATATATGCGATGGCGACGCTTCGTAAAGTCTCTCGAATTCCTTTGAAGTATACCGCGTTGGCCATTGTCTTGCTGATGACAATGAGTAGGACTGCATTGTCCTCCGCATCTCACGATGCCAATGAACCTCTGTCTCAGCAACCGGCCAGTGACAAGGATGCTGGTAGCTCCAGCTATGAAGAGGACGGATATATCATGATGCTGGACGAGAAAAACTTCCATAAGGCGATCAAACAGTTTGAATTGCTCATGGTCAACTTCTGTGAGTATAACAACATGCAGGGCAAGAAGGGACTTCTATATCTCCTTAAACAACCGGGCTCAAGCGCTCTCTTTTACTCCTCCAGGGTCGGTTTTCCCTCCCCGGTCGGTCTTCCCCTCCTGACGTGAGTTTTGGATCATTTCTGATAACCCCTCTCCCCCTCACGGTCTCACCCCGTTTTACTAGACTCAAGTCACGACAGCCCGCCCGCCCTGTAGGCATGGCGATTGAAACCTCTGACTCTGAAGTCAAGTAATAGTAATCGTAAGCTCCGGTATTCTCCAGCGCCAGAACAAGCAAAATGCTACTCGTTAGGCCCTACATGTTTAACGACACTGCCATATATATCAGAGATGATAATAGCGTCGCCCTCATTCTTTATCCGGGCTTGGGACTGGTATTCTCAGAGAACAACCAGTGGCGGAGTTAAAAGCAGAAAGGCGCAGACTATAGGTTATTTATATAAGCACCCAGGCAATTCAAAGTCGGTGACGTAGGCCTACATGTAGGCATAAGGTTTGGATTAGAGTCCAGAAGGCTATAATAGAGGTCGTTTGGTACGGTGAACGGATCTCGATAGTACTGATGATTTTTTTCGCTCGAGGTAAGTGTAGTCCCTCAGGCTCTAATTAAGAAAGTGTGTTGTTCTGGAGTTAACGGTCATCGCCACCGGTCGATTGTGCAAAGGTAGATATCGAAAAGAAACAGCATTAAATATAAAGCAATGTGTACAAAAAGAATGACGTTTAAAGATGTATATTTGATTATATTATTTGTGGGGTGCGGTGGTGTAGTGGGTATAGGCCTATTCGTTGCCTTGAAGCCGGTGGGTTGTATATAGGTTCGAATCCACCTCAAGTCGCCGCGTAGAGACCTTGGGCAAGTCCTTCACACGTAATTGCTGATGCTCTTCGGCATGAAACTGCGATTCAGTGTCCGCGCTGTAGTCGAGAGAGCCTCTGAATAGCAATCTTGAAGGGGCGCTATAGCAAGTGCTCATATATACATACAGTGCATAGCCTACAATAGTTTAATAACTCATGTGTTCATGCACGTGCACATATTTATGCATAGGCTCTGAGTTATTAGAGCAATTTATTTGAGTGGCATTAGCAATTGGCATATAATATGTCCTGCTGAAGGTCGATTTTTCCCAGTAAAAGTTGTCCATTGATTTCTTGAAAGGTTGAAAATTTGTCGGTGAAAGTCAATTAATAATTATTTCTAAGTACAACAGATGATCAATAATAATTTTCTTTGCATGAATAAAAAAGTTAATATTAAGTGTAAAGTAGCCTATAGGCCTAAGGTTTTGTTTCAAACGATTCCATAATGGTAGCCTAATAATTATGTCAATTTCATAGACATAATATTATGATATGTGACTTCACAGACCTTGCGAGAGATAATTTTGGTCTCCAGGCACGAGGCAATGTCGGGCCTCCCCTCCTTGCCATGGCAAAGGGCGTCCATGCACTTCTATTTCTATACTCTAGGTGGTGGATACGGTATGAATGGGCAACTGACTTGGAGCCTGCAGACCACATAATAATCCCTGACCTGACCCTGTGCTTGACCTTACACAGGGTGAGAATTGCCGGGGGTTTCAACCCCTCAGTCTTTCTTAGAGCCCCATGTTAAAGTCTGTTTTTCACACCCCGATTCCAAGTGGATAATGGTCCAACCCCCCCCCCCACCTAGTTATTTGTCCACAATTCTTACACTGACCTTACATCTGTTGCAGATATAACATCACATGCCATAAGTGTTCTTCTGGAGCCAGAATTCTCTCTGACAGCGGAACTCCTAAGGACAGAATTACCCAGCGTTCGTTTCGCCAAGATGGCGGCTGGTCACGTGGACCAAATATCAATGAAGCGATACAGGATGAGTGAAGACCAACCGACCGTCATTCTGTTTCGCGAGGGTCACTCCGTCAAGTATGACCAGCCGCTGACGTCATACAACATGGCGGCCTGGCTGAGACGCAAGACTGGAGGAGTTATAACGAATGTCAAAGACAGGGATACAGTGGATAGGATCATCAGAAATGAAGTTATCATCGTCATAGGATTATTCAAGGTTTAAAAACAATTAAATTATTATGATCCATTGTCCTAAAGACCTAAACAAAAGGTTAATGATGATCAAAACGATGACGGTGACGATGACAATGATGATTGCTCGTGCAGTATTTAGTATTACACTGACCTAGGAGTGGTGATGGTGGTGGGGTGGCGGTGGCGGTGGCGATGGTGTTGGTGGTGACTGTGGTGTTGGTGGTGGTGGTGGCGGTGGTGACTGTGGTGGTGGTGGTGGTGGTGGTGGTGGTGGTGGTGGTGGTGGTGGTGGTGGTGGTGGTGGTGGTGGTGGTGGTGGTGGTGGTGGTGGTGGTGGTGGTGGTGGTGGTGGTGGTGGTGTTATGACAAAGCCTTGTATCTGCCCTCGGCCTATACCTGCCCGATGTTTGTCTCTGATACAGATAGACGGCTGTCGTGCCCTCCGACTTTCTGCTGGGGAGGGGGAGAACTCTTAGTCACCTTGGACTCTCTTAGCCTTGCGCGCCGTGCCTTAGCAATTACTGGGTCTTCCATTTGGAATGCAGACCCCACCCTCTCCACATAAAGATTTTTCTACTGCATGTCAATGAACAGTGCATTCGCCTACACTTAAAAGATGTCAAGCAAATCCAATCATCTTCTAGTACCCTTGGACTTTCTTAGCCTTACTCTTTAATTATGAAATGTCGTGCCTTCACAATTTTTGAGTCTTCCATTTGCATTGCCCTCATTCCCATTAGGCCTAAATATTTTCTGCTGCTAATGGACAGTGCATGCGTTTATTATAGCCTACACTGTCTTAACAAGTTGCCAAGTCTAATTCTTACTATCATGCTCGTCCCTCTCAGTGGATTTCCTTGAATGGGCGCTATTTAAAACTCCTGACGTAAACGAATGATTGAACAGATGAGTGAGTAAATCAGTAGTCAATTTAAATGTTGGGGATTGTAGGGTGAAGATCGTGCCGAGCCGTTGGCCTATCTGCGAGTGGCTGAGGAGATGGAGAAGGAGGAGCCGAGGATGAGATTCCTCATAACAGAGAACAGTCACCTATTCAATTATCTCAACGTCACGTCATCAGATTCTGCCATCGTCCTCCTCAAGAAGGTCACTCACCGTACCATCGTCGTTCATCACCACCCATCTACCGTCTTCTAAAGACCTTTCTTTTTGACCAGGCCTGGGTTGGGAGCGCCTCTGAGTAGAGATCTTGAAGAGGCGCTATATAAATTTATGTGATTGATTGATTGATTGATTGATCGTCATCATCATCATCATCATCATCATCACCACGACCACCACCACCACCATCATCACCACCACCATCATCATCATCATCATCATCATCATCATCATCAACAACAACAACATCGTCATCATCTTCATCATTCTGCACTGGCTTCGTCATGTTGTCTGATTTATCTTCCCATCGTTTCGTTAATGCGTTTAATTTCCCGGAGTTTTCGTGCTGAGAGAGAGCGCCTCTGAATAGTGAAGAGTCATTCTGTGAGAGGAGCTATATAAACCTGCAGAGACGATACGATGCGGTATCTATCTCTCTATCTATAGTCATGTATTCATCCTCCTATCTGTAGTTCTATACCTACCTACTTACCACTCTGACTACCTACCACCATATACCTATCCACGTGTATGTTTCCACAGTCCACACCCATTTAGCAATCCATTTACTTACCGGCAGGTCTAGTGTATACCTGTCTATACCTGCAAATGTATATAATGGGGGCCAGCACAGAGAAGCAGGAGGGGCACTTGCCCCATTGAAAATCAACACGAATTTTTAAACTACTTTTCTTTTATCTGGTGACACTAATGAGTAATTATGAGTAAGTTTCACAGAGTGAAAACGGAGTAAATTACATTGGAAATCAATACGAAAGATTTTCATGTTCTTAAATTTCCTGTTCTGCATTTTTCAAACTCTTTGCTAACAACAATCAAAACGTGACCGTTGTGTTTTGCCCTTTCCTCTAAAACTGTCTGCGGTTACATGCAGTTTGACGACGGTCGGTCCGTTTTGACGGAGAACCTGACTAAGGACTCGATCCGAAAGTTCCTGAAAACAGAGACGATTCCGTCTCTTGTTCTCTACACAAAGGCAACATCGAGTTTCGTTCGTAATCATGAGATAGAGGATCGTCTCATGCTCTTCATGAACTTCACGAGAGCACAACAAGAGGACAGAGAGAACTTCAACAGCATCGCCGGGGCATACGCCGATGCGTCGAAGTTCTTCACGAGCAAAGTAGTCTATAACAACCTTCGTTTACTTTCAAATTGACACTTTCGTTCATTCATTCATTCGTTAAAATCTAAAATTTGTATAGTGCCCCTTCAAGATACCCTTGGTGACACAATGCAGAATGATTATAATATATGAGGTGCGTTGCGTTTATCGTGTGCACACACCAGTCCTCATCTTTCTCTCGTCTAAAAACTTGCCTTTTTTCTCGGAGTTGAACGCACTGGGAGCGCTTCTGAAAGGCTCTTGCTGCAAGAGGCGCTTTATAAATTGTCAGATAAGATAAGATGAACGGATGATCACAAGTTATTACAAGAGTGGAATTTAACTGTTTGGCAGCCATGCAATGCGTCCATAATGTCCTACTACTCAATTTACCAACGTTGTCTGCCGATTGGATATTTGAGCGAAAGGTGGGTTCTTTGTGACAGAATTTTAACCATTTCCCTAACCCCTCCGGGCCCTCCCCATGTAGAGTGTGTGGACCCAACTCTAATCGTTGACGGATAAAATTGTTACTTCAAAGGCTCATTGTTGCATTTTCTTCAGTGATTGTTGTAACTAAGATTTGTTTCTAACGTCGTTGCTTTTGTCTGTTTGTTTCTTTTCGTTGAGGTTCTCTTCGTTGTCTTTGACATTGGAGATGGAGCAGAAGGTCTGAAGGAATTGGATCCGTTTGGAACGGAGGCTGACTGTCCTCTCCTCGTCTTCGTCGGTCAAGGGAGACTGCGTCGGTCCCCGAATTCCGATATCATTCAGAGCAAGGATGACATCCAGCTGTTCGTTCATGAGGTTCTCGACTACGAAGCGGTAAGACCCAAGGCCACAGGCATACAGTCATACTATAGCTAATGTGCCTATGACAAAAGCGGTTCTCGACTACGAAGCGGTAAGACCCAAGGCCATATATAGGCATATACTATAGCTAATGTGCCTATGACAAAAGCGGTTCTCGAATCTCGACTACAAAGCGGAGGTATAATAATAATAACAATAATGATAAATAATAATAATAATAATAGGAATCTCTGGAGTGGCCTCCGGTCAAGATGGCGGCTTGTTTTTGTCGGGAAGCTAAACTTGGTTTTAATCTCACTTTTTGCACTGTTGGAAGTTGCTTTTGTCGTTGATTTCACGATAGGTTTTCTTCTCTGGCTCTATAGAGCAGACCTGGCAGTTATTTACACTTATGTCTCTATTTAGGGGCATCTCGCTAATAGTTCGAAGTTAGCGACCAGACAGACGGCCAGACACGCCCCCCTGTTTGGTTCCGAGGTGTCGCGTGTCGTTTAGGCCACTACGCTTGTTTACCGCGTTTGCTGTTGAATTTAAGGCTGGCATTCTCACAGGTATTTCGTTGAGTTCTATTTGGGACATATACACGCTGCACTGCTCGTTTGTTATCGACGTTTGATAGTTTCCACAGGTATTTCTTTCTTTGAATTCTATGAGTTTATTAGCGTTTGCTGTTGAACTTAAGGCTGGTATTCTCACAGGTATTTCGTTGAGTTCTATTTGGCGCATATACACGCTGCACTGCTCGTTTGTTTTCGACGTTTGATAGTTTCCACATGTATTTCTCTCTTTGAATTCTATGAGTTTATTAGGTCATTCACGGTGCATTGTCTGTTTTGGGTCAGCTGTTTTCGACGTCTGAATGTCTGATAGATATTTCATACCCGAGTTGCATTAAATTTCACGAGCAGTTTGCTCGATATTTAACCTTAATATATAGACTATGTGCGACCCAGACAATGATAAGTTTCGTTTCTGGGTCAGCTTAAGATAAATGGATGGTCCGTCTGTGGGCGGGTCTCAATCTCAGACCGCTGCTTCACAGAAGGCGAGGGGTACTTGCAGCATTTGTGGGACCATTAGGCAGCTACATAACAAGGATGGAAAGGTCCATCTCCACGGCCCACGCCAGAATCCATGCCCGGGGTCTCACAAACCCCCTAGGGAAAACACTGACATGGTCTCGGATGCTCGGAGTGCTCAGTCTGCAGATCCATCTGTACCTCAGCCACCCAACACTGCGGAGTTGGCAGAAGATGTGGACGGCCTTGGGTCTGGGGGAAGAATCCCCCATCCAGTGCTGAAAAACAGACTGCTCAAGCATGTTCCTAAGGCGGCCAGACCAGCAGTAGGCAGACTGCTGACATCGGTCATCAATAAGATCATTTCAGACCCTCGTAACCCCCTCCACTGGAAAATTCTGATCGCTTTTGGAGCTCTCATTTTAGAGCAGCCGGTTAGAGGCGGCAAACGTCACAACCTAACCTCAACTATTAAAGGTCGAGTCGAGAACTTCTCGACTATTTGGCCTCTCAAGATAGATGACTTGTTCGCACCAGACATGTCACACCCCAGGACCGCTGCCCAAAGTGTTCATAGGGTTGATGATCAGGAAATAATAGCGGCAGCGGTATCTTCTAAGCTAGAAGATGGTAATGTAAAAGCAGCGGTCAGAATCCTGTGTTCAGAGGATAAACCAGTCCCAAATAACCTCGACACTCTGGAAGAATTAAGCTCCAAACACCCACACCATCCTCCTGATCGACCAATTATACCGATGGAAACCCCAGTACCTCCACTTCAAACCACTGAGGAGGAAGTGCGCATACACATCCGTTCCTTTCCAGCAGGTTCATCTGGGGGACCCGATGGTCTTAGACCCCAACATTTGCTAGACTTGACAAATTGCAAAGACATTGGCCCCGAACTGATCTCAGCGATCACAGCCCTTGTTAATTTGCTACTGGCTGGAATTTGCCCCAACGAAGTCCGTTCGACTCTTTTTGGTGGTACACTGTTTGCCCTCCGGAAAAAGTCCGGAGGACTACGACCTATTGTTATAGGTTATTGCTGGCGTAGGTTGAGTTCCAAGTGCGCGAACACTTTCGCGCTCCCAAGAGTTTCAACCTATTTCTCTCATAAACAAGTGGGGGTGGGCACTCCTGGGGGATGCGAAGCAGCTGTCCATACAGTCAGGCGATTCATAAACAAGATGGAAGAAGGTTCAATAGTTGTAAAACTTGATTTCTCTAACGCATTCAATAGCTTATACAGAGACCGAATGTTGTCCTCAGTACTTGACACTTTACCTGAACTTTTACCATACTGTAATCTGGCTTACGCAGAAACTTCTGACCTAAAGTTCGGTCGTTTTTCTCTACGGTCCGAAGTGGGCCCGCAGCAAGGCGATCCCCTCGGTCCGCTGCTTTTTTGTCTCCCGTTGCAAGCGATATTACTGAACTTGTGCTCCCCTATGGTTCTAGGTTATCTCGATGATGTTACCTTGGGAGGGGCGGCAGCGGGGGTGGCTGCCGACGTTGAGACTATCGAACGTGAGTGCATGGAACTGGGGTTGTCCCTAAACCATGCGAAATGCGAAGTAATAACGCACTCCATTGACTCACAGCTACCTGAACCGCTCAGTCGCTTTTCAGTTACGGCACCGGAGAAAGCCGTTCTTCTTGGTGCTCCACTTTCCACGTTGGACGCACTCACGGCCTGTCTTGAAAAAAGATGCTCTGAGTTTTCTCTGGCACTGTCCAGATTGGTAAGCGTCACTAAACACGACGCTCTCATTCTACTGAGATGTTCACTCAGCTCCCCCAAGCTGATGCACATCCTCCGATGCGGTCCTTGTTCGGACCATCCTCTTCTTGAACAATATGATTCTCTGTTGAGAACTGGTCTCTCTTCGATTTTGAATCTTTCGCTGACAGATGATCAATGGTTGCAGGCCACCCTCCCTGTCAAAGCTGGTGGTCTGGGTATCCGCAGGGTATCCTCGCTTGCGCTTCCTGCCTTTTTGGCCTCCGCTGCAGGTACCCTCGCCCTCCAAACCTCCATGCTGAGCAACGTGAACATGGAAACAGACCAACATCTTTCTACCTCGTTTGAGCATTGGCGCTTAAAATATCCTACATACTGTACTGATGGAGAACTCTCTCACAGGCAGTCCTTCTGGGACAAACCGGTTATTGCAGAATCAATAGCCGAGCTTGACCACTTTCACACCAGTGATTACCACCAAGCACGTTTGAAGGCAGTCTCAGCACCTCATGCAGGTGACTGGCTGTTTGCCTTGCCCATAAGCACATGCGGTCTCAGGCTGGATGACGAGGCGGTTAGGATAGCGGTGGGCCTCCGTCTAGGTGCCGTCATTTGTCATCCACACAGCTGCCCGTGTGGCACTCTTGTGACCGCTGAAGGATCGCACGGCCTCTCGTGCCGTCTTGGCCCTGGTCGTCAGGCCCGACATGCGGTCCTAAATGACCTAATCTGCAGGGGCCTGGTTCAGGCAGGCATTCCGGCAGTTAAGGAACCACCTGGTTTGTCAAGGTCGGATGGCAAAAGACCAGACGGCCTTACACTGATTCCCTGGCGCTCAGGTCGTTGTTTGACCTGGGACGTTACAGTGGCAGATACTGTGGCTACCTCTTATCTAGCCACAACCTCCATTCGGATGGGTGGCGCTGCGGAACTGGCTGAAGCCAGGAAAAATACAAAATATGCACAACTGATGCAAACCTACCACTTTGTCCCATTGGCTTTTGAAACAATGGGGCCAATTAACGCCAAGGGACAGGCATTTCTCGCCGACCTGGGTCGTCTCTTGAGCCAAATTTCAGGCGACGCAAGAGAAACAAGCTTCTTGTTTCAACGCCTGTCTGTCACCATTCAGCGTTTTAATGCTGTTGCCTTCCACAGCACTTTTGTTCTTCCTGATCTTGACATGGATGGCCACTCCAGAGTTAAAATTGCTTATTAATATCTGACACCTGAGGGATTATAGATACCTCGGGTAAAAAAAAAAAAAAAAAAAAATAATAATAATAATAATAATAATAATAATAATAATAATAATTAATAAATAATAATAAGAATAATAATAATAATAATTATTATTATTATTATTATTATTATTATTATTATTATTATTATTATTATTATTATTATGCGTAGCCTATACCGTGTAATAATACGCAAAGGACAGCAGAGGATCATCATTATCATATTATGCTCGTCGCAAGAGAACAAGTCTTCTTAATAAGTCATGTTAAGGTCGCTCGGGTCGAACACTTTGAACAGTGGAGGCACCAATATTTCATCTTGGGGGGGGGGCTGAAGGAGACGAATCGTGGCGGAAATTTCCATTCTTCATTCGCCTAAATTTCTGACCACCTTTTAAAAAAAGTCATTTGGTCGAAATCTCATAAAAAAATATTTCATTTTCCCAGTTCAACAAATCTGACGACCTTTTTTTAGTCATATGGTCGAAATCTCATGACAATTTTTTAGTTTCCATGTCGCAAAAAACCCCATGACCTTTGTAAAGAGGGGGGCAAGTCAAAATCTCATGAACATATTTCATTTTCCCTGTCCAAGAAACATAATCACCTAGCCCCTGGCGCCGCCACTGCTTTTGAAAATGTAGGCCTATATATATATATATATATATATATATATACAGCGAAAAATGAATGGATGAAAGATAGAAGGAACGAACGAACGTACGAACGAAAAAAAGAAGGCTGGAAGAAAAGAAAAAAGAGCGAACGAACAAAGAATTAAAGAATGGAAAGTGATTGCCACTACTACTTCGTTTACTATTGTCATTACAATGTTTGGAGCGCTCCTGAGTAGGCTAGTAACCTTGAATGAGCGCTATATCAAATTTTCAGTAAATAAAATTAATATCGGCCACTGCTACTATTGCTCCTAAACAAAGAATGAAGGAGAAGTAACTGGCATTGCTTGTCTATTTTTGGATGAGACAAAAATCAAGAAAGAAAATGCAGTCGTATAGGCCTTTTATTCTTACAGGCCTGGACTATTATAGGCATACTTAGCAATGTGAACATCGTGGACCCTTAAAATAGAAAATCACATAATGCAGTTTTGCTGGTCTTTGCTTGTTTCAGACAATGGAGGCGAAGCTGACGAGAGAACCAAAGATCGAACTGTAACTTAACATGTAGAATTGTAGATTATAACCATGATTATAACACGCATTCCTACATGTCTGTCTGTCTGTTTGCCTGTCTGCTTGTCTGTCTGTCTGTCTGTCTGCCTGTCTGTCTGTCTGTCTGCATGTCTGTCTGCCTGTCTGTCTGTCTGCCTGTCTGTCTGTCTGTTTGTCTGTCTATCTGTCTGTATATCTGTCTGTCTGTCTGTATCTGTCTGCCTGTCTGTTTGCCTGCCTATCTGTCTGTCTGTCTGTCTGTCTGTTTGCCTGTCTGCCTGCGTGTCTCTGGCTTATGATCTTTTCGCTGCTTGTGTCTTCGTCTAGAAGATTTCCGTTCCTTAGTTTTTCCTTCGTTCCTTAGCTTTTATTAATAACTTACATGCCATTCAGAACGTAGCCTATAGGCCTAGTCGTCTATAGCCTATAGGCCTACAGAAGAACAATAGTCTATTATAAGGTACGTATCTATCGTGTGCGTAGTTGTAAACCATAGATATAATAATTATGTTGTTTAGCATAAAGTCTCGTCATCTTCATTACCAATAGACATTTTGCTTATTTTGTTCAATCTCCTGTATAGCAGCTTGGAACTGCAGATGCATGGACATTCTGCCACAACCAATGAAAATCATTGCCACTGAACAGTCGTTGAAATTTGCAAGCAATGCTCGAGAATAGGTCTATGACATGTTGCCAGGCCTCCATTGCAGACCAACTTTAACAGACCATAGAGCCTGTATCATTCAACTGTTAGCCCCCATTAATAATAGCCTATAATAGCATACAACTGCATAGCCTACATATGCATTATAAAATAGGCCCTAAATATAACATTTGAGTAATAGCCCAGGTGCAGCAAAGTTAGCCTATAAGTGAAATAGGCCTATCTCTCAAATGAACTCTTAGGGGCATAAATTATATAGTTAGTTCTATAATAAACTATGTTGATTATTATAATAGATCTAATTATAAACTTTCTTTCGCACAAAACAGAACATAAGAAAAAGGTAAATTTGAGTAAACTACATAGGCGTGTATACATGTATCTTATTGCCCATGAAAGTGATCTTTATCCGACACATATATATGATGCTCCTTTTAGTTGCTATTGAACATGAGCTATAACACGACCTATCATTGATTTAGTAATCCGACTCCAACATATAGGGGGTCTACCTATAGGCGTCAAGTCAATGCGCTTAGTGAGCAATAGCCTACGCTGATACAGTGATACCTATACACGATCATATGCATACCTAAAGCAAAACAGGATGGACATGAAGTTCCTGCGAAATCAGTTAGGCTCTGCATGAGTGCATGGACAGACAGCAATGTATTCTGTATTTAGATACGGCTGACGTCACCCGGGTATGTCCCGGATGCAGCCCAAAATACTACCTACTTTTCAGGTAATGGATGCTACCAGTAGACACTACTGTGGTAGGCCTATTTGAGAGGAATTTGTCTGATGAAGGTGTGCATAAGTCTAGGTCTACGTCTGAAATCCTGACGGCATACGGCTTGGTCCCTGTTTTTTCTTCTGGTTTATATCGCGAAAACGAACTTTGGGGCCGAAGTCTCCCATACACATAACCACAAATTAAGTTTGTTGTAATTAAATCATAGTCCTTGTTGATATGGATATTTATATATTTATATAATAAATACATATATGTTAACGTAGCCTATAAAATAGACTATATAATGTATAAATTTATATGAATATATCAATATATAGGCCTAATTATCTCTATTCACCAAAAGCAGAGACAGGTTCTACAGTCTCGCCTGCGAACGACAGAAAATTTACATAAGTTAGACGTCATAATTCTGCATGAAACGTGTAGAGTGTATATCTATATCATAACAAACTTCACTTGGTAAGCCTATAATATTAATGAGCCATTGATCTAAGAAATCTATCAGTAGGCTATTCATTTTAAGATGCCAGGTCTGCTTCGATCATTTGCAGAATTAAATGCAAGTATCTAGCTCTGCTTGGTTTGCCACAATAATTGTATTGTTATTATCAGTTTGCCTCGGAAATTGAATTAGCCAGAACGCTACACACTGTATAAGCTTATACGTACACAAGATATCGGAATGTGTTCTTCAAACGCTGCCATCCTATATGTATACCGATCAAACATGTTTTCTTGGAAACTCGTCAAAAACCAATGGTCGGATTGCAAGATGACTTATCTCGCATCCATCAGCAGACAAGACTCTGTGTCTCTCTCTGTCTCATCTGTCTTTGCCTATCTGTCTCTGTCTGTCTCTGTCTCTGTCTGTCTCTGCCTCTCTGTCTCTATCTCATCTGTCTCTGCCTCTCTGTTTATGTATGCAGTTCCTGCCCCTCTTACCTCTCTGTCTATCTGTCTGGCTCTCTGTCTCTGTCTGTCTGTCTGTCTGTCTGTCTGTTTGTTTGTCTGTCTCTCTGCTCAAACACACACACACACACACACACACACATACACACACACGCACGAACACACACACTCTCTCTCTCTCTCTCTCTCTCTCTTTGAGGTTTCCTGGAGATCCAGCGATGATGCCGATAACGATAGAGCGATGGTTTTCGACTGAAGCTGCAGCAGCCGCATGCTATACCCCGACGAACACACGGGAGATGAGCGGCGTAGACTTCATGGATGCGCTAAATACAGATCCCAAGCGCTGCCCTTCCCGCATCCCCACCAACTCCCATGTATCCACTGGGAACTCACATCAGCAGCAGCAGCAGCAGCAGCAGCAGCAGCACCTTCAGGAGGCGTCCCTGTTGCCCGTAGCACAACACAAGATGGTTGGCATTAGGTGCTAGCTATAAAAGGCTACACTACATAGCCACCGGTGGTGCAGGCACAGATACGCAGACATCCGACCTACCGACCATCTCCTACAGCCGCTTAGCCTGCAGGCAACTTCCCTTCGGCCGATTATTTTGGGTCCTAGCAGCGTCGTAGCGTAAGCAGCCTAGCAGTCAGAAATACCTGTACAGTACAGTACACAGGAGACGGACGAACCTGCGAGCGGCTGTCTTGGAAGGGGTGCAAGCATCCGACGGAAAGGCTCTGTTCCACGGGCGACTTCGGCCAGGAATCACATTCAGGTTGGTAGAGTAAATCTTCAGAACTCTAAACTTTCGTTTCTGTTTGAGTTGCATTTGACCGTTGTTCCGTGTTGGTCGAGGGTCCTCTACGTGCTGCCCAATCGTCAGCGCTTACTTACCCCTACGACTCACCACCCCCCCGGGTCTCGGTTCGACTTATTTACTCGATATAGCTTTCCGTTTCGTAGGTTTCGGCACCAGAGCATCGGCAGCCAAAGGGTAAGTGCATGTATGACTGCTACAACACTATTATATCCGGTGTGCTTCTGTAACAGCAAGACGGTCATATACCTCAACTTTTCGAAACAATTACTTTGCTACCTTTGCGAACTAGGTAGGCCTACTAGAGGAAATGCATTGCATGAGCGAATCTGATTTCGATACTTCCAAAGTCTTCCATTAAGTTTAATCGATTCGTATTTAAAATGGACTTTGCACTTTAGTTTAGCATCCTTCTGGTCTAATCGAACATTTTCAGCTGGCTCCGATTGCAAAAGCTTTGGTGTTATTGGTGTGAACGCATGCATCAGTATAACATATACCTATTAATTTATTGGTACCAAAAACGCATATGCACATCAGGTGCAAAAAGCAATCGATAAAATGGAATATAGACTACGCCTAAGGTTGTCTTTGTTCATGTCTGTTATGATTTATGTAAAATAGATAAAGTAGATACTTAAATGAACATATAATATGTTGCCGGGTCTATTCTATGCTTTTGGATCTGACATATAATGTGTTGCCGGGTCTATTCTATGCTTTTGGATCTGACATATAATGTGTTGCCGGGTCTATTCTATGCTTTTGGATCTGGGTCCTGCATTTATGGGTGTAGGTCGATGTCTTTGTATGTTTTGAACCAAGATCCTATGTTTACGAGTTTATCTGTGGTCCACTCCACTTCAAGTCTCAGACCGATGTCGAAACGTTCATAATTGTCATTAGAAGACTTTCTGATTTTTTTCCGAATAAACATCTTGAAATCAGGTTCTGGCATATTGAATGCCTTCTACGAATGTCTACAAGTTCTATAGATATCATTCCATAGGCATACGTATCACCATGTATGAGGACTTATGCATTAAGATCCGTAACACGAGTTGCCTTTTGACATCAAATGATGCGACTCACACCTCTACAATGATCCTTTAAAGTCGCAGGCCATAAAGTTATTTTTACTCAATAAATTTGTTGAAAAATGTGCAATGTCCAGGCCTTGTACTGGCTGTAAACAAACATGTATGATAGGGCATGTAGGATATTTATAGGTCTTGTTCGACAACAACTCTGCTCCACCGGAGAGCATCGATCTCTTGCCTCAATCATTCTCTTTGATGTGTTCACCCAGGACTTGTAGCCTCATTGTATACGCTATACCCCGTTTGATCTATGTGGGCCCACAACGTCTTCTCATGCATTGGACCTTCAGTATACTGGAATAGTCTTCCATTAACAATTCGTGATGCTGCACTGCATGTATCTCATGTATCTCTCTAATACATACATACATACACACACACACATACATACATACATACATACATACATACATACATACATACATACATACATACATACATACATACATACATACATACATACATACATACATACATACATACTACATACATACATACATACATACATACATACATACATACATACATACATACATACATACATACATACATACATACATACATACATACATACATACATACATACATACATACATACATACATACATACATACATACGTCGTATAGTTTGGTAAATGCTCGGTATAATTATAGGCTTATGTTCGGTCAACAGGTGTCGTCCACCCAAAACGGCCGTTTTCCCGCTTTCCTTCTCCCAGAAACTTGAATTCCTGGACTATATAGATTAAACACTGATGAACTATAATGTGTGAGGGTATCGCATGGAGTATATCCATGGCATAAGGATAGGCCTACGATATGACCATCATAATATTGTAAGTATCTTAATAATAATATTATTAAGATACTTACAATATTATGATGGTCATACATACAGGGTGGTCCAGCATAAATGTCCTGAGTTTGCACGCTTATAACTTCGCCAATTTTTGGAATTTATTTATACTTTATGCGTCAAATAAAAGGTATCTCACTCTAGTATTTGCACTGAAAAAAATGGAACTGGTACAAGTTTAGGTTTTAATTATATGCTCGGAACAGCGCTAGCTACCATATTTTGTTGTTTTCTATGACGCGATCTGGCGCCGTTGACAGACGGTGATTGCGTTTTTATCTTAATTTTTAGAACTGATAAGGATTTAATTTGGTTGAAATGATTAACCAATTTTCAAACAGTGGATGGAATAAACAATACCTTGAATTATCTGCTACGGAAAAGGATAAAAGCAAGACTTTCTAATCGTAAACCATGGGAATTACGGCGTTCATATATCCGCTAACATTGCTCTTGTGTCCGAGTAAATTGGCCGTCAAGACAATGACCCGGACAGGCCCTATAAACAAATCTCTCCAGGTCATTCCGCGCGATAGGCCTACAGGTAGTCCTAGAAAACCGTATCCTAAAAGATGGTCTAAAGTTATTTGTCAACGTGATGTCCAACAGCACTAAAACACTGACGCAAAGAAACGGCTATAGCGAGACAGCCGTTTGTTTCTTTGCGTCTAAAAGCAGCGCGTGGCAGTGCGCACGGCTGTTGATAAAATTGAAAGAAAATGATTTAGCGAAAAGAGGATATTCATGGGAGAGACTCCTACAAACACCTGAAATAATTGTGTCTATGCGCGCGTTAGCAAGAAACGATTTGTGAATATCCCGGGAAAACGGCGCCATATTATGTCATAGAAAACAACAAAATATGGTAGCAAGCGCTGTTCCAAGCATATAATTGAAACCTAAAGAAGCACCAGTTCAACCTTTTCAGTGCAAATACTAGAGTGAAATACCTTTAATTTGACGCATAAAGTATAAATAAATTCTAACAATTGGGGAAGTTATACGCGTTCAAAGTCGGGACATTTATGCTGGACCACCCTGTATATATATATATATTATATTGGTATTATGTGAGTCCATAGGTGTCTGATCGTTTGCTTTGTGTGTCTGGTGATGTAGGTCTACCGATTGTCCGGTCACACTTTTGTTCCTGTTTGCTCAGCCACCTCTTCGTTTAACTGGTCAACATGTCAGACGAGTAAGTGCACTATTGCATATACATGTATAATATATACATTTTGTACTATTTTGTCTTTTGACTTTTTTGTGTGCTTTACGAGAAACTGCGATGCAGTGGCCGTGATGTAGTCGAGAGCGCTTCTAAGTAACTGCTCAGAGGCGTCACAGTCAAACCCCGGCGATATACATGTAGGCCTATAAAGAACAGCCTTCAGAAGCGTGTGTATATAAAGTGTACACTGCATCCCTGGTTAACAGAATTCAAATGATCTGGATTATGCGCTCGTGAATAAGCTTGTGCCCTGCGCTTGGCTTTCGAGTGTCGACCTTAGAAATTCAAAGATTACGATTGAGGCTATATACCACGTTGTCATGCAGTCCAAGTGTCCAACCATTGAACATTGAACAGGAATGATGTTTGTTAAGTTCTTTAAATCTTTGAGTAGTTATGTATTACGCATATTTGACTAAAAATCTGTTGCTACAATGAATGTTACGGCCCAGTTTTAATTGTGAGAAAATGCTTAATAATCTAGGCAAGGGCGCTAACAATATCGTGACTTATCGTATCAAGTGCTTGCAAAAAGTACCGCGCTGTTGGAATCCGAACATGCAGACTTAATCGCGGGGATGAGTGCTCAGGGTGACCACGCTATCATCGGTTGCTTTCTACACCCTTGGTAGTCCCTGTGCATGAGAGCAATCAAGAAGTCCCCCCACAAAAAAGAGTGTCTGCGAACGCTATAATGCATGGATGTAGGCCTACAGTTGGTGTTGAGCAATAGTAAGTTGTGTCTCGGAATGCGTATGCAAAGCCTGCTCTGGTTCTATCCATTCTTGAGGAGTAGGCTATACTCTTATCTGCACGTGCTAGGCTGTGCAATGACTTTTATCTCTCGGTTCAGCCAAGTAGTAGTACTAACAGTTACTGTTGTTTCAATTTAACGACGCCGTGTGATAGCAAAGATCATTAGCATTGCCCTCCTCCTTTATCCAGACTTGGGACTGGCACTGACAAAGTGCAAACAGTGGCAGCGATTGCCGACGCATTCCTGGTTTTTTAAATACAAATATAGCAGTTATACGAGCCTCTCGATTTTTTGGCTACAGATAGATCTATTGAATTTCGTGTGTTGTGCTGATTATTAGTTGCTGTAGCAAACGGATAATCGCCCACTTGAACGGCATCTTTTTCGGATATGAAATTAAGTGGTTCTGATCCTTTATCAATTATGCAACGCGTAGTCACGCATGCAGGTCAAAATTTTGGCTTTTGTGCTACTTGGGATAAGATGTGTGAAGTAGTTTCCAGTTGCCTTCCCCACAGACAATAATTATTGTGGGTGAGCAACATGTCCACGGTCGCTATAATTATGCAGTGGCTTGACGTCGAATCGAATCAGCGATCCTCTGGCTACTAGGCACAGAACATACAAAACATGTATACCGCTACACCACCACATCCCACGTCACGTGGCTATCTTTAGAAAATCTTGAGAAAAATGTGTGTTCATACGTACATACATACATACATGCATGATGTATAGCAGCATATTATGTATAATGTTCTATGTAAACAATTTGTGCAGCCGAGTAGGAGGAGGAGGAGGAGGAGGAGGAGAAAGAGGAGAAGGAGGAGAAGGAGGAGAAGGAGAAGGAGTGGGAAGGAGGAGGAGGAGGAGGAGAAGGAGGAAGAAGAAGAAGAGGCGCTGATGCAGTTGTGCCTGCAGCAGCAGCTGTTGCAACAAGGATGCTGAGTTGGGAAGATTTAGAAGAGATGATGGTTGGATGATGATGATGTGGAGAACGAAGGACAAGAGGAGAACGCTGCAGCGGTGCAAAAGGAAAAGCTGGACGAGGAAGAGGATGAGGATAAGGAAAGGATAAGAAGGATGAGGAACAGGAAAGGAGGAGCAGGATGAGGAGAAGGAGGGCGAAGAGGAGAAAGAGGATGAGGAGAGCGAAGAGGAGAAGGAGAAGAAGTAGGGGAAGAGGAGGAGGGCGAAGAGGAGGATACGGAGAAGGAATAGAACGAAGAGGAGGAGAATGGTGAAGAGGAGCACGAAGAGGAGGAGGAGGATAATAGGGGGAGATGGGCTTGGAGCCTTGGAACATTAACTGGAACGAGCGCACCAGATGCTTTTACCAGACATATAAACGTGTGACGTGTGAGTTGGCGGGCAGAAGGTTCATGTGGGCGTCCGGCAAATGTCCTGATTATAGGAAAGGGTTTTGGTTTTATAATAATTGATTCAATCCGATCATCCAGAAGTCGCACATTCCACGACTAAACATCTTACACTAATTCTCATATGTTTGTGTAGCCTACGTGTGTATTATTTTTACCATTTTATATTTTTTACTATAGCTGTCACGGTTTGGGAGTTACTGTCAAAAAACCGTTTTTAAACCGCCATTTTCCAAGATGGCGGCTCGAGCACAGCACGGATTTATGGGGCTTTTTGATATTTTCGTCAGTGGGGTTTAATAATAATTATTAACAACTATCCTATGCCAAGTCTCTACCTGTTGAAAATTTATTGAATCAATTTTCTTAAAATTCTTCCACTAATATTGAAGGCTGCCATTTAAAATGGAGAACATTAAATTTGCATTTTACCAGAGCTGTTTAGGCGTGCAGTTCTATAAGCTTACACAAAATGTGCAGTTCTAAATGGATTTGTGCAGTTGTAGAAGCACTTCTGTGCTGATAAAAAAAAGTAAAAAGGTCATTATCATCCGATTTTTGGAGTAATTTACCATGGAGGATGGGGGGAAGGGAACGAAGGGGTGGTGCAGTTCTAAAAATTCCTTTTAAGAACTTAAGAAGCCCTGCATTTACTCCACTTATCCTGCCTCTGTTTGGTCCAACACTATGAAATATTCGCCGACGATAATTCGTCTATCGTTTGTTTCCATCGTGATTATTGTGATTCCAGAAATTGAAATTGGCGCCTCTATAATTATATGCTTAGCAATAGCAGTGCATTAATATTTCTCCTATCAGTCATTGTCGATATCGTTTTTGCTGTTGAGTCCCTGTTATCATTGTTATCGTTGTTATCGTTGTTATCATTATTATCGCTGTTATCATTGTTATCATTGTTATCATTGTGATAATTCAGATAATTATATGTACGAATGTACGATGCTTGTTGTTGTCTTTTTACAGAGCATCTGAAGGCGAGCTGGCGCTGAAGGTCAGTCAGTCAGTCTGTACATAGCCTAATTATATAAATTAGAAGCAACATCCATGGCGGACGCAAATATTTATAATGCATAAGAGTCAAAACGCAATGATTATTGTTGATATTTTTAGCAACTGCTTGAAATAGGTTTATGCAAAGCAATTATAAGAACATCGCGTATTTTGCATAGAGGTTTCTAAATGTAGACTTCTCGTTACTTTGTGTATTATTAGTATCACTTAGTGCTTTAAGTTTAGGGCTAATAAATCTGTGTAAAAAACACGGCAGTTGAAAACATACATGTAAATGGGGGGGGCAGTTCCCACTCTTGCCTCTATGCGCGGGTGCCCATGGCAACAGCGTGTTTGCGCTTACAGCTAATCACAATCAAAGCAGTGAGTATTGAACTTTATTAAATCCCCTTTCATTCCAAAACATCTTTTAATATCTGTCTCCGAATCTTATCTTCCATTGTAACCAATATTTCATTAAAGATCATCAAGAGGAAAACACCCATCAATGCCTCTATCCCCCAACACCCAACAATGCCTCTATTCCCCCCCCCCAACACCCACCAATGCCTCTACCCCCCCCCCCCCCCCCAAACACGCACCAATGCCTTTAACCCACTTTTGCTCCAATCCAACAGCCATGTAAATCAGTCCATCAGAATATGTCTGGACCTGCTTCCTTTTGTCTTTCTCTCGTCCGCTCCGTCACTTTGTCTCTGTCGCTCTCTGTCTCGCTTGCTTTGTGTACCTCTGTCTCTCTCCCTGTCTGTTTCTGTCTGTCTCTGCCTCTGTCTGTCTCCGTCTCTGTCCGTCTCTCTGTCTGTCTGTTTCTCTCTCTGTCTCCGTCTCTGTCTGTCTCTGTCTCTCTCTCTGTCTGTCTCTCTGTCTCTCTCTCTCTCCCTCTCTCGCTGTGTGTGCCCCTGTCTCGTCCACTCTGCATGCCCTCATGCATGACCTATAATTATCAATGGTGTGGATCTGTTGCTGTGTCTACAGAGGCGTCGTGAGGCGGCTGTGACTGTCGACTCGATTGGACTCGATGATACTGACTATGAGCTTCTGGAGCAGAACAAGGTCGAAAGGGAAAGGATGGGAGAGGAGATCAGCGAACTGCGAGAGAGAAGCGTAAGTCAAGCTGCATCATGTGGACTGACGCACATCATGCATGTATCAAATGCGTATCAAGTTCAAGTTCATTTATTTCCACAACATATAATTAAACACAATATTGAATAAATAAATATAATAGATCAATTTATACCAGAGTCCGTCTGGAACGGGAAAAAGCTCAAGTGAGCTTATCAAGTCCACCTTACATTATAATCTAAAGAATATACGTAAATTGTTAACCATCAATGACATGTACTATAGGCTAACTTGCATCATATTCTTTGCTCAAGAAACCATTCATAGGCCCTATTTACACCGTGAGTCAAAAAAAGTAAGCCAATTTATTTTTCATATATCTCTAATGCCTGATAACATATCACGCTAATATTTTCCAAATATTTAGAGAATTGGACGAAGAATATGTTTCCAAAATTTCATGGGATAAAGTTGAACGGATAAAAAGATATGAATCTTTAAACTTCATATGCCGAAATTGCCGTTTACAAGCAATTTTTTGTCAGATTCAATAAAAAAGTAAGCTAAACTGTTTTTATTATATCTCCAATACCTGATAATTAATCATACTAAAAGTTTCCAGATATTTAGAGAATTGAACCTAGAATAGGATTCCAAAATATCATGTAATAAATTTGAACGGATAGAAAGATATGAATATTTAAACTTCACCTCCGGAAATTTCAGTTTTCAGCAAATCTGTTATGGTGTTCGCTGCAGTTTTGATGCCTGATAGTTCCCAATTTTGGTCTTCAGTGATCCTGGAGTAAAATTTTACGGAATATAAAGTGTGGAGCGTGCATAATGAAAGACCGAGTCTACCAGACAACAATCCATGATATAAACGATCAGAAGCAACACTTGTTGGAAGTGTGGGATGGCCAGAGGATAATCGACGATGCTGTTGCCTAATGGCGCCAGCGCCTCAAGGCTTGCGTGCAAGCTGGAGGATGACATTTTGAGCATCTTATTTAATTAAATAATCAAATCATACTGCTGGGGTCATATTGCTAGTTCAATTATCTACATATCTGGAAAATTTTAGAATGATTGATCATCAGGCATTAGAGATATGAGAACAAGTTTGACTTACATTTTACTGAATCTGACAGAAAATTGCTTGTAAACGTCAATTTCGGCATATGAAGTTTAAAGATTCATATCTTTTTATCCGTTCAACTTTATCTCATGAAATTTTGGAATCATATTCTTGGTCCAATTCTCTAAATATTTGGAAAATGTTAGCA
This sequence comes from Lumbricus rubellus, assembly GCA_945859605.1. Lineage (NCBI taxonomy): Eukaryota > Metazoa > Annelida > Clitellata > Crassiclitellata > Lumbricidae > Lumbricus > Lumbricus rubellus. The sequence continues at coordinate 14,985,063 of OX243828.1, forward strand.
TGATATGTTATCAGGCATTAGAGATATATGAAAAACAATTTGACTTACTTTTTTTGACTCACGGTGTATAGGCCTAATAATATCTGGCGCAGCGGAATAAAATGAAAACAGAACAGAAACATAGAAACGTATATATAGGCTTATATTATTTATATGCTGCTAAAATTATTGTGGGGCCTATCCACCATTCTCCTTCTCATCTCCTAGCCATTATAGGCCTATCTAGTTTAAGAATCCTCAATATTGAGCGGATAAGAATCGTGCAAATTTGCAAACCCCCGAGCTTATGTTTAAGCATATAGGGCCTATATAAATGATGTTTTACCTCATGCGTGCCTTTACTGAATTGAAGTGACTTCTCTACCCTGGCCTCTAGCTTGGTTCCCTATAACTCTAGATCGTCGTTTAATTATAGAGGGATTATGACTAGAACAAATACTCGTATGATCTTAATTGAAAGTGCAGGTCCTAGGATATGTAACAACTTACCATTGATTACTCGAAATTCCATCTCTTTCAGTTTGTTTAGACGCAATCTTAAAAATCTTTGACTTGACGGAGTCTCCTGTTGAACTGCCGAACACCATCTATGCATCTGTCTAAATCCTTTTATTTTTACGACTTTTCTAACTGTGCGCACACGACATCACCTTATAAATGACGTTTCCTATAGGATGTAGTTATAAAAGGGTTCTCTCCTTTTGGGGTCACTTTCTATAGCTATTATGTGTAAAAAAGATGTTTTGTTAATTTCTGTAACTTTAAGCAATAAAGAAACTGTGATTATCGTTATATTTAGGCTTAGATCTCAACATAAACCATAATTTAGGTGTTTTGCATGTTTTGTGCGTGTGGAGTCTCACCGTCGGTATGTTAATTGTTTATGGTTGCTTTAATGTAGGAGAAGCGGAAGCAGGAGCGAGAAGAAGAGGAGAAAAGACTGACATCCGAAAGAGCAGCCGAAGATGCGAGAAGAAGAGGCGAAGAGGTAGGTAGCCTCACTTGGGTGGTTCGCATATACATGTACATGTACATGATTTTTTGACCACCCTAATCCTCACTGTAGAGCATGACATTGTGTAGATCACTCAATAATTATCATAGTTGTTTAAAAGGTTTTTTTCGTTTTTATTCGCTCCCAAAAAACGTCGTTTTTTTCGTTTTTTATTTTTCCCATCGTTTTATTCCGTTTTTTATTTTTTATATAACGCTATTTATTTATTTTCTGTCTCTTATTATTTTCCATAATTTTATTTTTTCCTGATATTTCTTACGTTTTCATCCCCAATCTCAAGATTTCATATATCTTATGTCATTATTTTATTGTTTAACGTCATCATTTAAGAGATAGCCTACATGTAGAAAGTAAACAAGTGTTTTATGTCTAAAATGCAGTTTAAGCTGTAAAAAATCAAATTATTTTCCGTATCCGTTTTTTGGTCGTTTTTTCCGTTTTTTTATTTTTTCGAATAAAACGACGTTTTTTCCGTTTTTTATTCCGTTTCCATCGTTTTTTTTACATCTATGATAATTATATTCCCCTCTGATGTTCTCTCCAATGTCGGTCTTGTAACGCAAAGAGCACGGGTTCGAGCCTCGATTATAACAACTACCGTGTTTAAGGGCCTTAATTGTGTGCGTCCTTCACTCACAATTTCTCCTCACCATCGATGTTCTGTCGCATGTCGGTGATGTGCACTTTCTTATAACTTAGGAATCAGGGCGACCTATGAAATAAGGTGATGGACTCATGGTGTTGTATTGCAGGACGAGAGAAAGAGGAAGAAGGATGAGGAGGAGCAGAAGAAATACTACGCCAGGCAGCAGAAGCAGGCCGAGTTCGAGAAGTGGAAGAACCCTCCAAAGGCCAACTTCGTCATCTCCAAAAAGGAGGCAGGAGAAGAAGGAGAAGAGGTAGAGAATTACGTTCCCAATCTTCCCATTCCTCCAACTCACTTATATTAACTCATGCAATCACTCGTTCCTTCGATCGTTCATTCATTCATTCATTCATCCATTTGTTACTTAATTCATTCATTCATTCCTTCGATCGCAAATTCATTCATTCATTCATTTATTACTTCATTCATTCATTCATTTATTACTTAATTCATACATTCATTCATTTATTACTTAATTCATTCATTCATTCATTCATTCATTCATTTATTACTTCATTCATTCAGTCATTCATTTATTACTTAATTCATACATTCTTTCACTTCAATCGTAAATTCATTCATTCATCTATTTTTCCTTCAATAATTAATTCATTGTTTCTTTCATTATCTCATTCTTTCATGCTTTCATTCGTTCGTTCATTCATTCATTCAATCATTCTTTCAATCAATCGTTCTCACTCAATCACCAATTAATTATGTTCTCCATCATGTGTCTTAATTTCGTTCACCATAAATATTGGCAGGGCATCTGCGGCCTGATTTTCGACTTTACATGTATACATTGTATAGTTGGTTACATTGTAACAATGATGAATTATTTACAAAGAAGATCACGTGCTTCTACAGTCGTTGAATTTATATATCGCCTTTACGACACTCTTCAGGGCGACTTAAGGTCTGCTGTTCATTAGAGTAGAAACCTTGAGCTCTCATCTCTTCGTATCTTGCTGCACACCTCTCAAGTGTAATCAATCCACGAACAGTTCAATAGATTATCGAGTATACTGACATGCAGCGTAGGTAGAACTATTGTTTCACAGGGACGTTCTTTGCAAATCATGACCGTTTCCAGATAACAAAATGTCTAGTGCTTGTGCGTTAAAAAGCCTGTATATGCTGTAGCTTCCCTTTGCTTTTACAAGCGCAGCAGAAGTTTACGAACTGATCTTAACTAAACGTGCCTCTTTCTAGGTATAGACCTACCAGTAATATGGTCCAGTATACATATGCACATAATATAGTCTATGCTATTCGTGTGCATATATATATATAGATACATGCATACATACATACATACATATATACAATTATACATGCATACATACATACATACATACATACATACATACATACATACATACATACATACATACATACATACATACATACATACATACATGCATGCATGCATGCATGCATGCATGCATGCATACATACATACATACATACATACATACATACATACATACATACATACAAACATACATACATACATACATACATACATACATACATACATACATACATACATACATACATACATACATACATACATACATACATATATATTATATATACTAGGTAGGAGGAGGTCATTACCAATTCTAGGTAACGAGAATGTAGACACCTAAATTACTTGAGTGCATATAAGTGCCACTTAATTGATTCGCCTTCGATCGTAAGACATTCCTCTGCACATGCAGTTTCAAGCATGGTTACAGGCTACAGTAACAACCGAAAGAATAACGAATAACAGATGCATAATTATCTTCTTCATCGCTTTAACTATGATGAATGCAATTGCATAGAACTTGAATAATTGTGTATTTTCTATAGCTCTCGCATGGCCTCTACCCATTCGTTTTCCTATGAATTGATTGGTTAATGTTCTTAGCGGGTTACCCACTGCAGTCTTAGAAGATTTACCAAGGTTTAATGGGGATTCAATCCCTAGTCTTTCAATAATGCCCACAATAATGCCTTCTTTCCCCCACCTCAGTTCCATATGAAATTATGAATCTTATCCCCCAGATAAGTTTCTACAATTTCCATGCATACTCAATCAATCAATCAATCAATATAATTTTCGTTTAATCAACACTTCAGGCTGGCATAACGCAACATGTTAGGCTACATAATAACCATAATTTCTCAAAGGTTTTATGCATAGGCTAAGTTCAGTTTATATAAGCAACACAAATGAATATTTTGTTTGAACCAATAGGCTATTAATTAAAAACTGCAAACAGCTACCCGTTTGAATGGGAGCCAGGGCATTTTTTTTACAAGATTCTATAGCTTGAGATGGTATATATATTTGGTTTAATTCTGACAAATGAAATAGAGTATTGTTTCGAATATAATTCTAATACGTTGCTTATGTTTTTCTTCTCTGTCAATCGTTCCGCGTCTTCTACATTGGATGACATCTTCACCTCAAAGGGAGACCAGGAGGTAAGTGTGTAATCTATTCACATCCTCTGAATGGGGTAAATTAAGATTTCAGGGGGTGTCTAGATTAAACACTGACAGGATGTAGGCTGTCACTTTTATCATCTTCAAAGTTGTAGGTCTCCTCACTTCTTCTTGGCTTATTCTATGCACACCAAAGTGAAGATGCAGCTGGATTTTAAAATATATATATATATTTTAAATTGTACTTATTTACTTACCTAGGCCTACCTACTTGCCTGCTTTACAATATAATGTAAAGTAAAGGTGCCTTGTATATATAGGCTTGTTCTGTGGTGGGACTGGACTTAGAAAAGGCGCTCAGGCCTTTATGTCGGTTCTTTAGCTGGTTAAGAACGAGACTCAGTGTTTCAAACAGGAAGCCAGCGCATCATAGTACCTTGTCATTCGTTTCTTCAGACTCATAATTATTAGTTTTTCTTCTCAGTAAGTACTTTCTCCTCTTTGAGGTCGCATCCTCCTGTCCTTCTGTATAGTATCTTGCAAGTGTATGGTGGCAGCTGTTGCTATAATAGTACAGGGGCGGATCCAGGGGCCAATCCGGTCATGCCCCCCCCCCCCATTTAAAACTGCCATGGGACGTGGCCCCCCCATTTCGTCTGAAGTTAGCAATACGAATAAGGGTTAATGGCCTATTTGCCCCCCCCTATTCTGAAAATCGCATGGGACGTGCCCCCCCCATTCGGTTTTCAAGCGGAGGACTAAAAAAAAGGTCATCAACTTTTTCGGCGGATGAAAAGTACTTTTTCCTGAGCCGATGACTAAAAAAAAAGGTCGTTAACTTTTTTGGGCGGATGAAAAGTACTTTTTCCTCCTGAGCCGAAGACCGATTTTTTTTGACCAAGAACGAAATTTCGATTTTTTTTACGTATCCCGTCCCAAGTTCTAAGATTTTGCCCCCTCCCTTGGAAGAGTTCTGGATCCGCCACTGTAATAGTAGGCCTACTTCTTTGATAGCAGATATTCTCATCTGTTCTATTTTTTCCCCCGAACCTCTGACGCGAATTGTGCTGGACTTTTTTTTAGCGTGCAGTTCTACAAAAAAAAGTGCAGCTCTACATGAATTTGTGCATCTGTAAAAGAATTTATTTCTTGTGCACACAAGACCAGTTCAAATTGATTGTTGCCGTTGGGAATATTAAATTTTCAAACTTCACAACCCCTTCTAATTTCGTTTCTTTGTCAAACTCGATGGTAAATTAATTATTACCATCGAGTTTGGGAAAGGATAGAAATTAGAAGGGGGTTGTGAAGTTTGAAAAATAATTTATTAAAAGAATCTCTAAAATGTTGGATATATAGTTTCCTCTCCTTAATACTCTCCGATATAAATCATATAATTAGCCTATGTATTGCAATTTGAAAAATTCCTTAAAAGAAGCCCTGGAATGTTGGATATATAGTTTCCTCTCCTTAATACTCTAAGATTTTAATAATCTAATAATCTTAGTAATACTTAATACTAATTACTATCTCCAATATAATTGTGTGTGTCGCAATTTTCGGATGTCTTACAGGAAGCTGCTGGCAAGAAGTCAAAGGAGCAGTTGGAGAACGAGAAGAGAGCGATTCTGGGACAGAGGATAAAGCCGTTGAACGTTGAAGGAGCCGGAGCAGCGCAGTTGGTTGACAAGATCAAGGAGCTGCACCACCTCATCCAACGCCTTGAGGGAGAGAAGTACGACCTTGAACATCGCTACAAGATCACCCAAGTCCAGGTGAGTTCAACAACAGGAGCACCATCAACAGCAGCAGCAACAACACTCGATATATTATATATAGTATATAGGATAATCGCCATCATCCTATATTTAGCGGCCATTGGTATTGTTGCTATTTATCCAACACTGCGTATTCGTGCTGTAAAATTAATGTAGATGCACACATTTTGTTCTATGGTAGGCTATAGGGCCTACCAAAATACTGTTTGTTTAGGCTTAACAATCAATTAGAATTTATACAACGCCTCTTCAAGATGCTTACTCAGAGGTGCTCCCGGCCGAAATCATGCGGGGGAAAATAATGCCAAGGAACGTTTAAGCGCACCAGACTTAGTGTCTTATGATTTGACGCACTTAAGACTGCAGTGAAACTGTGATAAATTGATTGTTATTAATTATATGTTTGTTCTGCTGCAGCTCACAGAACTAGCGGACCGCGCGAGACAGGCCAACAAAGTCGGGTGAGTTGCATCGAATTTTCATACCTACATGTATAAAATTAAGGCTAGGTTTAATAACGAATGAAATGCTATTCAAGAATCTAGCGTCAGCTCCCTCCTCTCTATTGCTCTTCTCTCTGACACGCATAGGCGTACGAGTCGGGGGTCCAGAGGGAGGGGCAAATACCCCCCAACTTTCGGGCAAGTCTGGTTTTTCGGGCAAGTCTAGTTTTTCGGGCAAACGCAGTCCCGGACAACTAAAAAGGTTAACTTTCGGGTAAGTCTGGTTTTTCGAGCAAACACAGTCCCGGACGACTAAAAAAAAAGAAAGTCGTCAACTTTTTGGCCAGATAGATTTTTCGGGCAGAAGTTCAATCTTTGCCCCCCCCCCCTCTACTGAAATCTCCCGTACGCCTATGCTGACACGCGCACGCGCATAAGCAGTGTTGTACGCTGTTTTCGAACGATGAGCTGCACACCTTCTGTCTCTTATCCTCTATCTGCCAATATGTATGTCTCTACCTCTGTTTCGTTCTGTCTCTTTCTTAATATTTCAATTCAATCAATCAATCAACTTTTATTGAAAACCACCACAAAGTAATACAATATAGGAACATGCAGCATCCAATGGCATCCATTGTAGGTGTATAGCCTAATCTATATAAATAAAAATGAAACTTTCCAATAGTGCGGTACACAATCATGCCCAAAGTTACGCACCGATTGTTTTGAAAATTTTACAAAACCTTCCATTCCCATAGAACCGTGTTCTATTATGCTTTTTTCCCGAAAAAACCCAACCTTTCCCACAAAAAGTGAACTTTGCAATCCGTTGGACCGCAATTTGCAAATTCAACAAAACACCACGGCTGCCAGATTTCATAAACGCGTTGTTCCCAAAACAGACCAAACATGAATGAGTTCGCGTGCTATGACGTCATAAGCCACTCGCTTATTAATTTCCGAAAGCGGCCTTGGACGGTGTGACGGAGGAAAGGAGCGGAGGAAGCGGGACGAAGAGGGGGAAGGGGAGGGGGAGGGGGAGGGGAGGGGGCGGGGGAGGGGGAGGGGAGGGTCTTTTCTGCCACAGCAACGCGTGGACGGGTACAGCTAGTGTTTCTATAAATTGTGTTATAACTTATTTGTGTGGCTATGTTTTCATGTAAACTAGGCTAATCGAAGATTTTTCTCATTTCTGTTACAGAGACGGACTTAAACGAATCCAGGGCGAAGAGTAAGAACTCTTTTATTTCTACTTTACGTTGTTCGTTTAAATTTAACAATCTAGAAAAAAATTGTCGTCTTAGAACAGGACATTGACATTATAGTTTCAAGTCTATCTAGACTCATTTCAACCTTTGCTCACCTTTGAGGGTGTATTATGCATCCTATAGGGCCAATGCACCCCGCAGGACCTAATATAGGATCTTTTGCATCAAAACAACGGTGCCAAAGGTTAGACTTGTTATAGGCTATCATGTTAGGCCGTCAGTATACCTTGCAGACATAGTCCCGTGTCATAATATGTGGGCTATCTCCAACTAACCTCTTCGTTCTGCTGACCGCCTTGATCAATTTATTTGTACCTCTGTAACGAACCTCATTAACCCAGCATCGAGCTTTTGCTATTGTGGGTCCCATAATGTGGATTGACCTTCCCTCTGGAATTAGTAGCAGAATTCTGGTAGGGAATTCACCTGCACCTTTTTGCTGCTTAAAGACCTTTCTTATTTCACGAGCATGTCACGCTAAGAGTGCTTCTGAATAGCTCTGCTGAGTGAAGCGCTTTACAAATGTTATATTAGATCAGATTAAATTAGATTCGATTAGATCTATAGCCTAATTATATGGATCTGCGCAATGTGTTGTTACAAGTTTGGTAATCAACACACTCGAACCGTACGCAAGCGCATACACACGCATCACTCACACACACACACACACACACACACACACACGCATCACACACACACACACAGAGTCACACACACACACAGTCACACACACATAGTCACACACACACAGTCACACACACAGTCACACACACACACAGTCACACACACAGTCACACACACACGTGTATATATATATAGCATAGTTATATGGAAAGTGGTTTTAGCTTCTAACACAGACTGTGCGTCTTCTGAACTACTTAAAACCCTTGCTGTGCTATGTTATAATTTACGTTGTAATTTATGTTATTATGCTGTAATTTATGTTAGATGATATGTTATGTTATAATTTATGTTATGTTATAATTGATGTTATGTTATAATTTATGTTATGTTATAATTTGTGTTATGTTATAATTTATGTTATGTTATAATTTATGTTATATTATAATCTATGTTATGCTGTAATTTATGTTAGATTATATGTTATGTTTTTCAGCAACGTAGACGTAATCCAAACACGCTTTGCAGGAGCTCCGGTGAGACATAGTGCCTACGTCATCTGAAAACTCTTCCCATAATTACGAGCTTATTAACTAAATTGCTTTTTCACAAGCCTGTTTTGTTCGTACACTTGAGCACTGATTGAATGCGGCAATCGGAACCTATTATGTTCTTCGATTCCTGATTTGCCCTTTGCTAGATCTTGCTAAAATATTTAACCCCGACGAGCGTGTTTTTCCCCCTCGTGCAAAAAAACTGCGAACCCCATGCTCAAGCATCGGCAAATTACCTCACCCTGAGTGAACTGTTGGTACACACCATGGCAAACTTATGAATATACAGTAAATCATGCGCGAGCATTGGTTGAAAGTAATAATATGGGTGCGACTGGGCGACCTATTATATCACACTGTTGCTCAACTCCAACACTACTAGTCTATCCTAATAAATAAAAATCTTCGTTTAATTACAAGCTAACACAGCACAATATCATTACAATTCAAAGTCCTACTACTTGATGATATAACAAGCTATTACAGGAGTAGAATTTAACTGTCGGCAGCCGTGCAAGGCTTCCATCACGTCCGCCTATAGGCCCTACTCAACAACCAAAATTAATGGAAGTTTGAGTGAACTTTTGGGATGGTATAATAGCGGGAAGCGATCCCGCATCTCTAACCTCCTGGTGCCAGAATGTTTCCATTACAATAAACCCCTTCCCGATTGTCCTAATCCTGCATGTTAGAATGTACCCGTACACATGGATTCTTAGACTTCTTCGCTCTGCTGCGCATGGTGACCTGGTTGTTCCTATGGCTCGATCTTCCACAGTGCTGCACAGAAGCTTTGCTATGGTCGATCCGTCTTTCTGGAATAAGTTACCTGTTAGTCTCCGTAATGAACTTCTTTGTCTTTCTTTGCCCCTTTTCCGCAAGCGTTTGAAAACCATTGTCTTTTATTGGGGTTTGGTGTCATGAGGTCGGGAGCGCCTCTGAGGAGTTCTCTTGAAGGGGCACTACAGTGTATATAAATGTACGATTACAATTAGAATTACAATTGGGTGCTTGTATAATTGTAGTCAAAGGTGGAGATGTACAGCAAATACGAGCGGCAAAAGGACAAGAGGTCGTACGACGAGAGACACGTGATCTACACGGGTCCACAGTGGGCACTTCCGGTTGAGAGGATCAACCCAACGAAGATCGTCCGATGGAGCGAGGAAGGTCTGCCCATCTACGAGGAACCGGGAGCGGAGGGGCAGCAGGAAGTGGCTGCATGAGCATCAATCACTTCTTCTTGCCTTCGGGGTAATTGTTGTCATATATTCTATCTCTTCTCATGCACCAGCTATTGTAATCTTCAGATTTCTATCTGACACATGGGCGGAGTTTGGTTTCCGTTCATGGGGGGGGGGGGGGTTAACCCCGAGTCTGGACCTTCTGGGAGGGGCTAATCCCAAAAAGATTCCATTTTCATGGTTAAAAAGTTGAATCTGGGCCTTCTTTGGGGGCTTAGCCCCCTCCCCTAGCCTCTGATAAACTCCGCCCATGATCTGACATTCACTAAACTTTACTCGCAGAATCTGCTTTCCATTATGACTAGCCTATGCACGAATCAACAAATTGCTTAAGAAGTCGAAAGGAACATTATAGGCTAGTACAGAAAATCTTCAGTGCTATAGAGTTGTGCGGGTTTGGATGACAGCACTGTCTCGGTGGACACAGACTCAGCGTTCATGAAATAGCTAGGGAAAATTGGACTGTTGAGTGTTCCAGGCTAATTTGCAGTGGCTTTAATACAGACCCAGCGTCTTCTGAACCACTTAAAAACCAGAGCAACCCCTCCCGTCGAAAACGAAGTAAAAAATTTATGCCAGCCATAGCAAGCACTGTGCACAGAGCACGGCGATCATTTTCATATTCTTGTACCCGGTACGCTCTTATTGCTGATTATAATTTATTCCTCTCACATGCACGGCACATTCCAGGGAATACATTTAAAGGAATTTGTAGAATTACTGCTAGTTCTTTCCATTCCCATCCTTCATGGTATATCACTTCCATGCGTATCCGACAATGACGTTTTACTATTCTATATGCATGGAAATGCTTCCACAACTGCACACATCCGGGTAGAAGTGCACATGTTCACATTTTATGTAGAACTGCACGCTAAAAATTGCCCTCCATCTGTCTGGTTTCAGGTGAACGAGCGCCTGTATTCGCAGAGCTTTCGTTATAAAAACTCTCTCAGATCAACTACTCTCAACTGACAGGATACCATCATCTTTCGGCTGATTCTCTTCGCAGACCACCGCTACAAAAATACTGCACCGAAGTCTAACCTATACGTACTCTGCAGGGCTTCACAGACCACCAGCCACGAAATAATATTTCTGCATCGTCTAACAGTAATTAGAACCATCAACATCTGCAGCTGATGCTGATGACGATGAACTTAGCTCTCAAACGTCTATACGGCTGCAGAAGGCTGAATCTGTGCCAGACAACTCTCTCGGAATGTTCTTCTTAAGACCTCTAATAATTCTAGTTTTCAACTTCAATAAAACGCTACTTAACTATATAAAGGCTTTGTCTTATAAAATGTGTGTGTGTGTATGTTTGGATTACAATTTCGACATATTTTATGTATAATACAGGATGGGTCAAAAAGTAATCCCCTACTTTTTTGGTCAATATTTTGCCAAAAGTAGGAATTTTTTAATCATGTTTTACAGGCTTAGGCCTAACGGTTATTCTTATTTACACACAACTGCTAAATTACACACACGCATGCCAGCCAGAATATTAGTCACATAATTATGTGCATTACTTTTAGCAAATCCACCCACTGTTTTTTAACAACCCAAAATCAATGCAGTAAAAAGTAACAAAAACGATTTAATTAAGTCATCACAAATAATTGTTATCGAATAAACTTGATATTGTCAGATACTCGTCATCATCATCATTATCATCATCAACATTATTATTTATTTATTTTAAAAAAAAACTAGTCCGGAATTGTCAGGCCTCGTCTTTAGGGTTTGAAGAGACAGTTCCTTTAAAAGCGACCATTATTATTATTATTATTACTTTTTAGGAGAGAGAGAGAGAGAGAGAGAGAGAGAGAGAGAGAGAGAGAGAGAGAGAGAGAGAGAGAGAGAGAGAGAGAGAGAGAGAGAGAGAGAGAAAGACGGAAGAGAGCCTATACATGTATGTAGCCTATACAGTGTTAGCGACTTCATTTGCCTATAGCCTTGGCTTATGAGAGCAGGTGGCCAGTCCTCTGCCTTGCTGCCTTATCTTCCCACCGACAATGTACGGTCAGTGTACTCATTATAGAGCTGAGTTGACCCTATAGGGTGCAGGCGGAGCAGAAAATCGAACCAGCGACCTCTTGATTAGCAGTCGGCCAACCTAACCACTCCACCATCGAATAGGCCTAGGCCTGCACACAAATTGCGTCACATTTTGTCCAAAGCCTATATATACTTGACACTAGGACTGCAACAAGCGTACAATTTAAACAGGGCATAGACTTTCATGCAAGCCAACTGCTGCACAGTATGCATCCAAAGTTCTTTGTATGCATCTGTGCACTAAGCCTACAGACCATAGACGAAGGAGGCGGGGTCCAGAGAAGGTAAAATGCAAATTCGGGCGTTTCTGGTTTTTCGGGCAAGCAGGCCTGTGATAGTAATAAAAATAAACAAATGATTGGTCTGCCCATAGACCAGGAAGTTCTCTTGCCAGCCCTGTAAGTCTTATATAGTATACAGCACGTTTATCGCTATAATGTGACAATAAAATTATTGTTGCCTGCATGTAGCATATCTAGGCATAGGGGAGAATTCTGTTGTGAGGAGACAAAAGTTCAACTTTTGCTCGAAAAAGTCTGAGGACCGTTTTTTAATCATTTGGGCATTTCCTCTCGGCGGTCCTGTAGGCTATATATAGGGGCCTACCGTTTAATGGCTTCAAGTAGGCCAGACCGGTTATAAGTTATTATCTCGACCATGGTCGTAATCGCTCTGCTGCTATGAACTCTGGCAGGGGCGCAACCAGAAAATTTTCCTGGGGGGTGCTCAGAATTATTATTGTAAGCGCCGATGGTGCGAAGTAGCGAGTGCCAAAGGAACTTGCTTGATTGTGTAATCTTAAAAACCGAATGACCCCTACCCCCCCCCCCCCCCCCCCCACGCACCAAAAAACTCATCGGATTTGGAAAAATTGCGTGGCTCACCTTTTCAGCCTGGGGGGTGCTCAAGCACCCCCCAGCACCCCCCTAGTTGCGCCACTGAACTCTGGTTTGGCATCATGTTATTCTTTATCTTCGGAGTAGGCAGATCAGTAGTTATAACCAGTACAGTGATTCTGATGGGCGTATATGGACCAAGCGAACATCATAGATTAGGCTATAGCCGGTTTGCTATAAATTCAGCTTGATAGCGAAATTCAAGCAGGGCTGTTTTAAAGGAATTTTTAGAACTGCACAACCCATTCTTTCTTTTCCCATCCCCCATGGTAAATTAATTACTCCGAAACGGAGGAAAATAATCTTTTAAAACTAGTTTTAACGGCACAGAAGTACGTAGCCTACTTCTACAACTGCACACATCCATTTAGAACTGAACATTTTGTGTACAACTGCACGTTAAAAAAACTGAATTTAAGGCCAGACATCTTCGGTGGACTTTGCTCCATGCGACGATGAGTTGAAAGTTGGCAGATGTTCAACGAGTAAGATTCGCATGTGTGTGTCTCTCGCTGGCGTTTTACTCAACTAGGCTACTACATTAGGTAAGATTAATAGCTATGGATTTTTGCTACATATGTCTGGGTTTTTGGCATTAACGTTATTTAATTTTGCAATCATTCGCAATGGCGTATATTGCTATTATAAAGTCTGCGACATGGTGACTAGGCAACATACAGTGTTTAATTTAGTCCTCCTGCTGGGGTGGGAGAATCCAGGTTTCTGGGGGAAGTGGGGGAAATAGGCCTATGTCGTCTCATATCATTCTACCAACAAACAACTATTATGACTAGTAGATAATATCGCGGTTTATTAATTTATAGCCCTTCATCTATTCAATTTTTACGTAAAGAAAAAAACAGCTGTAGGTCTACATTTTGTAGCTCTCGAATTTTTCGGGGGTGGGAATGTCATTACTGAGGGAAACTTCCCCGACCACGAGGCTCGAAACGTGTAGATTGAACACTGGCCAATAATAATTATGTGCAGGCTAACACATTGTAGACTGGAGTGGTTATGCAATGGGCGCCTTTGCTGGCTGCCAGCTTTGTATTTTTGTCGTAGGCCTACGGTATTTTCTATTATAGTATACACGCTTTCGTGCATGATGCCAATTTTGGTATAAATAACAGTTTAGTAATTAAAGTGTGTCAATAATAATTAATAACAGTCAAAATAATAAATAAAAATGAATAATGCTAATACGTATAATAATGAAGTCAAACGACGGCGGTATCGGGAATGGTGTCGAACTTCGGAACTGGTAGGCCCTATAGACATAGATTTGATATAGCGCCGGTGAATAAGCTGGTCTGTCCCACATGGCTTTTGTGGGCGCTGAGAAATTCTCGAAGATTTACATTACATTACATTAGAGGTCCAGCCAAATCAACGCTGTCTACTGCAGACAGTGGCGTAACTACGGGGGGGGGCAAGGGGGGGCAGCCGCCCCCCCCCAAATGAAAGGGCTGCCCCCGGCTGCCCCCCCAATCCCTGCGCTTGTTTTACTTTTTACTTTTACGAGTGATAAAGAATGTTATATAATTTGACTTATTTTATTTTTTATACAACTTCCTGTACAACTTCTTATAGGGTGGGTGATGGGAAAGTGGGACAGGCCACTATAGTGCACTGTGGGACATACAGGCTAGTGAGGCTTGCATGCGTATTATGTCCAATAATGTAATACATCCAAAATCTAAAAATACATAGTCTATGGCTTCACTAAAAGTGGTATAACTTTTGTTGTGTTTGAAATATTTTGATGAAATCTGGCCATCATGTGTAAATATGAATTGTCGTTACACCTGTAAAGATTCATTTTGAAATTCTTACTTCTGGCCATGATGTTAGCAAAAAACCTTTCAAAAATTGCGTTTAGTTTTTGAATCGTCAAAAAACGGTGGGTGGCCTCATTAAAAGTGGTATAACTTTTGTTCTGTTTGAAATATTTTGTTGAAATTTGAAGCATGGTTCGTATGCTTGGCCAAGATATGGGCTAAAAACCGTAGGGATTACTTTTTTGCGCACCCTGTATGTAGGTAGGCCTACGTATGTATGTGCGCTTTAATTGCCAACGGTAGCTACCCCATAATTTTAAGCTGCCACCCCAATGCCCTCCCCCCCATGAAAAAATAGCTGGCTATGCCACTGACTGCAGAACAGGTCTATCCGGGCACAGACTAATTGAATAAGACCCGTAACAGCCTAAAATAATGTTCATTTGA